>JAQJVL010000328.1:0-504100 GCA_035578905.1 Stictocephala bisonia
GGACAGAGTGAGGTTAAGGACAACAACAAAAAATACAATTTAAGCCTGATTTGATTGCACAAAAATTTTGCCTCTAACCTCCACTTCACAGACATTGGAGCGACCGTGAAGGGGTGGCTTGCCAAACAACCGGCAGGGTTCAATTCAAGTGTTCATGAAGTTATTTATCCTGAGCCGCTCCCATGTGTTTCGGTTAACAAGAAAATAATAATAATAAATAAGTAAGAAAATTATACTTTGGACATATAATGAGGATGGCTGACAATAGACTAACTGAAAAAATCATAACAAAACTAAGTAAATTAAAGAAAAAATCATATTGAATAATATAGACAGGAAGGAATATGTAAAAGAACTTAACTAATGAAGATCAATGCAAATAAAAAAAATATATATATACTAAAAGATTGCCAAGTGCAATTCACACCTAAGAAAAATAAACGAACCACAGCAGTAAAGATATTTTGAGATGCAGAGCTACAAGGAGGATCCCACAGAATAAAGAAATACTGGGAAAGGATTAAGTCGAATAAAATCCAAAGGAAACAAAATAAATAAATATGTCCTTCTATGCGGAGGAGGAGAATGAGTCTTGATTTAATGCGTATCTCCCCGCTAATTACTGTATTTAATTAAAACTCACCACATTCTTCACATGTTATTCAATTAACTTAGCTAATAGACGGCGGGGTGTATTTCATTACAACTAAACAACTTACAAATGAATGTTTAATTTTGCTTTATTTGTATCTCACGTAACATGATGGAACCGGGTCTTGAAAGTGTACAATATTTGTTTTATTACTTTATTTATTTTATTTTTCATAAATCTGGAAACGTTGGATCATTAATATTCTGGGATATATTCTTGAAACATGAACACGCCGTTTGAATTGCTTTGTTGCGTTCCATCCAAAGCCTTTTACCATAAAACCTAGTCCACACTTACAAACACAAACAGTCTTGTTGCCGGGAATACTGTTTGTAAACAATTCCTCAACGGTTTCTAGTGTTTTTGTGATGTTTCTGTTTGCATCCCGATTATTTTCAAACGGTTTGCAGACAAAAGTAAAATATTAAGCGTGTTTTTGAAAACAATAAACAATGTGTTCTACGCCAAATGGAAAATATGCAACCGGTTTTCTTCTGGAACAAAAAAGAGCAGATGAGATGGCAAAGTAGAATGTCTGTTGTCATTTAATAATTTGCAATTGATTTTATGCGCGTAATACATCTATAGTAATTCATTTAGATCTATGCATATCCATTTTTCATTGGTAAGATGCCGATCGTCAAGATATGGCCGAATATGAAGGGCTAATGAATGAGATGAGTGTAGTCATCGTCACTAACTCATGTTGACTGTTTCTCAGAATTTATTAATAGCCCAATAGCCAGGGCAACTAAGGACCTACAGCTTTACGTGGAATCCGAACAACAACAGCTTTACGTGGAATCCGAACAACATAGTGTTGGTCTGATTTTCAGCTAACTGACAAGCCAGATACTCAGTTCTCTTCCCTACACAAATACCACTGTACGTGTATGGGTGGGCGGGTGGGTCAATACCACTGTACGTGTACGGGTGGGCGGGTCGGTCATTACCACTGTATGTGTACGGGTGGGCGGGTCGGTCAATACCACTGTACGTGTACGGGTGGGCGGGTGAGTCAATACCACTGTATATAATACCACTGTACGTGTATGGGTGGGCGGGTGGGTCAATACCACTGTACGTGTATGGGTGGGCAGGTGGTTCAATACATACGTTATAATAATCTCTTATATATAGATTATTTAATATTTTGAATTATATATAGATTATTTAATATTATAGATTATCTTAACCTCGACTACCATCCAACATGGACACCCACGTACAAGTAGTGTCCACGTCGATGGCAACCACTGAGTGGACGCCGTGTCGGTATTAAGAGGACCGAGCATAGAACCTATCACCTACAATCTCCAAAACACTGTAGCTGGGTCATATCTATCAACCCCAGAACACTGCACCACCAGTGCTGATGTATACATATGTGACGTATACATTATTTTTATCTTATAGAAACATAAACATGTATAAAAAAGTTTGTTAAGGAAACCTTTATTCGAACATTGTTCATTAATTTATATTTGATTATATAAATAGAGTAACTAAAGTAACAAAGAAATTACAAATTAAATAATTATTAATCAACGATGAGTTGAGCTAATATTTTACTCGCCTTTAAAAAAGATCACAATGCTGTTAAGATAGCTTCACTAATGGATTTTTATTGGTATGAAACGGACGTTCAATATTAACTAACCCGACAACGTTTAAGAAATCCAATTAGAGAAATGTAACAAATCGTTGGACATTCCATCTCTTCCGTCCACCAGGTTCGCTCAATTCGTTCCAATTAGTTGACAACGAGGGATGCATTTCAACAGGAAATCAGTGAATGCAGACAATGACCAGAGGTAACTCGGTCAGGGGGAGTGTGACGATCACGAACAAGAAAGGTTGTCAGGAAAAACGATAACACATCGCCGCAGTGTTCTGGGTTTATGAAGACAAGTTCCGTACGTGTCGATAGCTATCTCTAACCTAGATATACATCTGGTCCTAGTACACGTCGGAGAACATGCTTTCAATGACATCTCGATCGAAACAAGGATGTTCAGTAATTACAATCAGGCCAGCTGTTGTAAGTTATTAAAGACGCATCAAATATTGACTAAAAAACTACGGAAATAAAAGTAATGCATCAGAAACAAAGAGTAAATATGTTGTTATTCATAATAGGTTAACAAAAAGCTATACAAAATAAAAAAATAAAAACAAAAAAATAAAACCACTAACAAAATTTAGGCATTAAAAAAGAAAAAATCTATTTTTAGTTTAATTACGATTAATATATTATTAAATAGTGGGGAGAAATAGATGTTGCAAAAAGAGGAATCCAAAAATCAAAAGAAATAAGACGAAGACTTAAGAAACAATGTAATGCACAATTTTAGCTATGGATATCGAGGTAAGTAAAATAATGTTTAAAATATTAAATTGATGAGTAGCATTAAGAGAAAGATAATATTATACAATATACAGTGATCACAATGACGAGAAGTCATGACTATATCAACGAAACTGCTCTTTCTAGCTGGTTACCTTTCAACTTAAACAGTTTTAACATGGACGTACAGAACCGTTTTTTGGTGAACAAACTGAACAGGAGTTTCGACTACAAAGAAAACTTCTAATTGATTAGAATATTTTTTAAGATTAATCGATCATTAGAAAAGAAATGTAATTGTTTAAACCTGGCCAAAAGTTTTAATTACAACTGCCAATAGTGCCTAGAAATTCGCCGCCTTCAAAACGCGCAACGCAAAACAAGTACTGCTGCTATATTGCATCCTCAAGGCGCACACAACGCCATGTGATAAGAATCGTTCTAAGGCTGATTAAAATGTGAGACTGATTTTAAAATGTGAGACTGGTTTATAAAATTGGTATCGTCGCATAGATCAGTGATTTGGGGTTTACAAAATGACAATTTTAACGAGTCACAACAAAAATGTATTAACCAACTTTTTTTATCAAAGAAAAACGAACAAAAACCGTATGTTTGGTTATAATATTGTAGTGTAACCGTAGTTGTTGTAGTTATAATATTGTAACCGTAACTATTTAATAATAAAATATTATTAAATACTTAGGAATACATGGGGTGGAAGAAGGTAGACGTTGCAACGACATGAGTGGAAGACGTCTCAATATCAAGCATTCGAGGAGAAATAAGATCAAGCATACGCGTATTAAAAAAAGGAAGCGGTCCCAACACAGAACTTTGGGGCACCCCACACTACTCCACGGCGGTTTTGAAAATTCTATTTTAAATATTGTAATTGAATAGCGAATATAACATATTAATCAGCTTTTCACATTCGAAAACGAGGCCCCTAGTCTTATCGTACATTTTGAGGCAGTAAAAAGTCAGGTATACATGAAATAATTTGTTTAAATTTATTAATATGATACTAAGGTTAAAAAAACCCCTCATTACAGAGTAACCTCCATTTCAGAGTAACCTAATGCCTATAACATTTGCAGGGACTGTAAAATTATTCAGAGTATCTATCACCTATCTCGATGTAATTGAAGTAAGAAACTTAAGCATAAACGCTTAAATTTAAATATATCAACATACTACAAATCACAATCTCAACCATGGAATGACGGTTTAATTTCCCTTGCTTTGTATGGCCTTCTACCATGATGTCGTGAACGTCTGGTAGTAGCTAAGGTCAGCATATATCCAACCATGGAAGGACGAGTCACGACGTGGAGGATCACTGGCTAAGGTTACGGCCTGCGAGTTCCATGTTTCACCCGACTGAGCTGACAGCTGGCACGTCACTCTTTCAATAAAGTTCACGAACAGGCCTGCAATCTATGTAAACCGGCAAGTGAAATAAGCGAAAAAAACGAGCGTTCAGTTGTTTCTACGATTTCGTGATATCTTAGTTAATATGTAAGCTGTGAATTGTGCCTGCTTAAGAAATTTTGATAGTTTTGAAAAACTGTAATACACATATTATAATGCTTTTTATTTAGCTAGACTTATTCTGGAGAAAGTCATGCTTTTCCAGGCAACGAGAGACAGATTCCTGTGACCCGCTCTCGTCCCCAAACGTGGCGACGCCTGACGCCTGTCTCTACGAATAGTGAGAGCACCATTGGAAATAGCCGGGCCCTTGAACTGACGAACCGGAACTAACTTCTTAGATCCACTTATTGACACACAGACAGCGGAGGACGGTAGTCGAGAACGGATCTTGTTCCACACGAATCGTAAGTCGGCTGGCTATCATACACGACCACCAAGACCTACATAGTTGACTTGTACTAAATACGACGACACTTCCATTTCATGTTAAGGGCCGATCACACTTTACTTTTAATTATTATACTTCTAATAAATAAATGGCCAGTTTGTTGTTAAACTAATGAGACGGCAAGGTTTATCCTGCCAAACTTCAGATATAATATGGGCATTATATACATTTCAATTAAGTCTTCAGAGGCTGTCGGCCATGTTGGTTTTAATAAGATCAACATTATTTTTAACCGGACATAAGATCATGCGTATCCAAATTAAACTGTTATTTTAAAAATATTTTACCCCAACAAATTGCATGTGATCATGAATGAAATTGCACTTTGGAATTGCTTTGTGAATTTCTCATTAGTTAAAAAAAAATGTAAAAAATATTTAGTTCGACGTTTTTATTTTCAGCTATATTTCAAAAGTAGGCGTATCTATTCGAAATCTGAAAAATAAACAACACACAATATGATAACGTTTAAAATGAAACCTCGTACACAACTTTTGGTTAATAAATAACGAAAAAATATGGATACGCAATTAATACTGTTCTTATGTGATTAAAACCAAAATGGCCGACAGCTTTGTAACGGGTCCACCAAATTGATAGGCAAATTAATTAATAAATAATAAATTACTATATAAAAGAAAAGAAATATATTTAATTAAAATAAATGGAGGAGTTTTAAATCATATTAGAGAATTGTCGTGTGGAAAATAACTGTGGGACAGACGAGAGGCTCCAGCAATAAATCACTGTAAACAAATCCTTTGTTCAACACAGGATGGGTGGGACGAATTCCAAGAAGTATCAAAACACATGGGAATTTCTGAGACTAAACAGTCAGCAAGTTACGACGTAGGAGCGTGAGACAAGCATCAACTTGTCGGTTAGTTATTTTCCATTAAATCCCCTCCAGGTCACAAGTGGCTGATGTGCAGTAGAAGAACTCAGATGACGAGTTCTGAAACGAACCAATCAGAACGGGACATATCATTCCAAATTTGCCCGTAGGCCGCAGCAGCTGTCAAAACAGCCACATCATGATATACCCAGAAGGGTCATAGTCGCGTACCCAAAAGAAAAAAGGCGGGAATCCGACTTCAACGGTGAAGAGACGTTCCTCACCCCAGTCCATCTCTGACGCTTAACTTAACATGACCTACCGAACGAGTGACTTGTACACACCTCGTGGTATAATAACCGGTTTCAAAGTTTTAACGATGGTTTAAAAACAAAGGGCAAAGTGATTATTGTTACACTAACATTGTGCGTGTGAATTCCACATGTAATCAGTTTAAATTAAAATACGTGCTCGCGAAAATGTGGTGAAATCATCTATAATGAACACGAGACAGATAAGTTTAAACTAAGATTTATCATTAAGATTGTAATTGCAAATTTATCTTCACTAGATAGAATCATGATTTGATTTTAAAAATATGATATAAGATATTTTGTAAAGATTTTGAGTAAACTCAGTTTTTATTGAAAATATTCAATTAAAGAATGTAATAAAAAATAATTTTGTAAAAGAACTTTTGTTTTATTGCATCATACAGTTTTCACCGAATTACCCATAACGACCCTGAGAACAAAAAATTAAGAGTTATCATGTTATAAAATAAAATAAATTAAATAATTCTGATTTATTAAATATCATTAATTAATTTAATCAGTGGATTAAATTAAAATAAATAATGTAAATAATGTAACGAAAGTTAACGTTACAGATTGACGCGACAACGTGAGGCTTTGTTGTTGCAGATTTAATTAATAATATTAGTTGTTGCAAATTTACTTAATTATTCTAGACTCATAAAAGTAAAATGTTACAGAATGGCGCTAGAACGTGAGGCGTCAAAAGTACAATGTTACAGAATGGCCCCCAACAACGTGAAGCTGTATGATGCAAATTTTAGGTTTTGATATTATTTAAAAAATACATGAAAATAATTGGTTAATAATTTATTAAAAAATCACAGCTTATGTGAAATTTCATGTCAAGTTGATTATATAAAAAAAAAAAAAATTGCGATAGGCTGTATATCATAGTAGTGAATTAAATATAGCTGAATATATTTAAAATATAAGATAAAAGAAGCCTACGAAAATATATTTTAATTTCATAAAAATTTAATTAACAAAACAAAAAGATTCATAGGACATATTTTTCAATCATTAAATTTTACTAAAAAATCATGGCTGATGTAGAAGTAGTCCAAAACTCGGAGCTTGACTCCGAGGACTCTGATACCTCTCTAAGCGTCATTAGGGAGTCAAATTTGAATAAAAATAAAAAAACTGAAAACCATGATCTAGGAATAGACAGGGAAGATACTTTGTCTAGCATTATGGACATGTTAATAAAAATAAACACCAGACATGATAATCTAGAAACTCAACTGAACAAAATGAACACTAAATATGATAATTTAGTAAAGATAAATAAGGAAACTAATACTAAATTAGAGGAAAATAATAAGAGACTAGATGCAGTAGAGGCTAAACTAGAAACTAAATTTGATGAAATCAGCCTCAGACTAGACCAAAATGAAATTAAGCTTAATGAAACAAACAACAAGATAAAAGAAGTAAAAGTAGGTGCTAACAAAGACAGTGTAGTAGAGGAGGATAATGATGTAGATGAAATAAATGAAGTAGACAAAGATAGGCGACAACCTATCAAAATAAACAAGGCTAAGGATAAGTTAGTAGCAGACAAATTAGATGTGCTGATAGGAGTAAACAATGATATAAATACCAAGCTGGAGCAGATTAATGTTAAGATAGGGGGATCGAGTAGTAAGATGAAAGAAATGAATAATAATAAGATAAACTTAAATGGTGAGGAGAATATGAAAGTAGATTTGCTACTAAAAATAACTAATGAAATAAATGCTAAACTAGAGGAAATAAATGCAAGGTTAGATGAAAAAAATGTTGAGGTGAGAAAAGTAAACAATGATGTAGTAGATCTAAACAATGAATCTAATATGAAAGTTAATGACCACATAGAAGAAGTTGATGATAGAATAGGGAATACTAAAGATAATTTTGTTACTAAAACAAAAAGAGTAAATGTAGAGTGTGATGAGTACAGGCTAAATGAGTATATAAAAATAAATGCAACAACAGCTGAAGTAGGCTATGAAATAAATGATAAAATGTGTAGGCCTAGAGTAAATAAGGAAGCAGAAAACCAGTTAGGGCACATAAATACAGTGTTAGACAACAAAATAGAGCAAATAAACAAAACCCTAGCACTTGGTAACTTTAAGTTTGAAAGTATAGTAGATGACTTCAAATGTCAAGAAAATAAGAAACTAAAAATGATCAGAAGTAGGCTTGAGGAGCTAAATGAGTTCTTCAAGTTCGAGATAGAGATCATAAATAAATATTGGGGCCTAAACAAACAAAAGGAAGTTGAAAATAATATGATGGGGGGTGAAAACTTTGATGTAGACATGGAAGACTTTGTAAACTATGTGATGAGATACTATAATATCTCATGCTTCTCAAACTTTAAATATAAAAAGAAACAATTTAAATCAGTGCTCTCGGATAACTACATTTGCTCAGAAAACTAAACTATATACTTAGCTGTTCACTAAAAATACTTAGAAGTAATAAATAAATAGTGATTGAAACAATATAACTTTAATGATAAGGGGGGTTGTATAAAAATAAATAAAGAAAGTGTAGAGATGATTATTTAAATGATAAAACACTTAAAGATGTCATTTAATAACAAACAAATAATAGGCCTAGTTGAAGAATTATAATATTGACAGGAAGGTGAATTTGGGATTGAATAAGAGATTTAAATATAACATTGAAATAATTTGACATTCATATTAAACTAAGATGATGAATAAATATCTTTAATAGTAAAAATGACTGTTAAAAGAAAACTACCTACAAATGTCACAATAATAAATATATGGTAGGCCTAATTAAAAGTTTGTGAAAAATAATAATAACCAGAGAGTTGTTATTAAATATGAAAAATATTAAATGATTTAAAGGTAACTTTGATAATAATAATGTGTTAAATGAATACAAGATTAATAATAAAATGATTTTTAGGTGAAAATAAGATAGTTTGAGATGATGATTTATAGTAGCTTGTTTCATAATCCATGAATGTTTATATTGAATATTTTAAAATAATAACATGATAAATGAGTAAAACTAGAAAGAAGTATGGAGATTTACTAAAATATATTGTTGACATAACCCATGTATACATAAATAAAATATGAACCAAATAATAATGCAATGACTAGGTTCACATAAAATGAAATAGGTGAGATAGGCCTATCTTGTAAAACTTTGTAGGATAACTGGTTAATACTAAACAATGTTCTAATGACTTGTCAATGTGTCATGCTAAAAAATGATTTAAATAATAATATGATATGACTCAAGAAATGTTAAACCATGATGAAGTGAATGAAGGTATAATGTAATACTTTGCCTTTGTAACTCTTGTATGTTGCTATTGAATATAATCCAAAGACACACATTGTGTATACTCTGTTGAAATAATGAAAGGAGAATTTCTTTACAATACTGTGTTATTGTAATTTGTTTGTACTCACATTGATATGACTTAATGAATATAACAATAATGATTCAAGGATGTATTTAACTAAAATGATGGAAGGAGATGTTGAGAAATATTTTACTATAATAACTTGTTTGTGTTTATATTGAAAATAATCAGATGAATGATTCCAATGTTGAATATAATGATTGATTTAAAATGAAATAGATAAAATATCTTATAATACCTTGTATGATGACTTGTTCATGCTGATAATGAACATGAATTAAAGATACACAATAGGTGTAGTCTTGTGAAACCTATATGACATGATTCAAAGATGTGTTTGAATAAAATAATGAAAGGAGATTCTTTATAATGTTGTATTATTATTATAATTTGTATATGATGATGTTATTATGACTTAATAATGTACTGTCAATATACTACTGTATGTATTTTGATAAACTTAAATGATTTTCAATCATTTAAAGAATTTCATGAAGGGAGAACAGCCAGTGGTTAATAGCAGTACGATTCGAACATAATTACAACTAGTCACTTTCCAAATTCTAAATTCTTCAACGCCAAGTACTCTATTAATCACACAATGGCACAGTATATCAGTTTCAGGTGTTGGTTAACCTTGACAATAGCGTCTAAAAACTAAAAGCTTACAGTGATCTGTAGCATGGCAAGTCCCCATTTACCAAAGTCATGTTATAGACACCAATAGATTAATAATTTTGAAACATAATATTATAAAAGTAGATTGAGACATTGCAGATGTGTCATGATAATTTTGTTAGTAAACTGCTGTACTAACATTGGTGTAGACAATGAGTGATAGAAATCACAATTTAATATGATGAAAATAATTGTAATATTTGATGATAATTTTGTGTAAACTTTTATGTGTCAATGATGCAAGAATAATAATAGAAATAATAACTTGATATGAATGAAAAATAGTAGTAAATATGATTCATTATTAAAGTATCAATAATGAACAACCAATAATGAGTTATTTGAAAATTTTCAAACTTAATAATGATAACTAACTTTGCATATGTCAGCTCGAAATATGTCAAAGCAACATTAGTAGATGTATAAATAATTAAAATTTTGTATACAAGTAATATGTATGTATACACAAGTAATAATAGACAATATGAAAGATGATTAAACAGGAGTATGTTTAAATATTTGTAAACAATTTTTTACTTCAATTAATTGCTGATGCAATTAAAAACAGACTATTTCTATAATTAACAGCCTGTGATTGAATTGAGTTATATGTATTATTTAATACAAAAGGTAACCAAAGTGAAAGGACAATCAGGTAAAATGATTGTGAACTAGAACCAGTGACAACTAGAACATTTTGTGAAACATGGACACGAATGGACATGAGTGCCAGTGGTGTAGCAGAGGGGAGTCGGAGGACAACGGCGTACCATGCAGAGACCCATGACGCGGTGAAGCTATCAGTCCAGGAACGCACCAGGTGGTGATGACTCATCCTATTGACACGGCTCTACAACACTCCCATACACTCCAGGACTACTGCACATGTTCGAAAACAACAACTAGTATATCAACCAGTTGGTGACATAAGACAATCTTTGTTCTGCTGTTTATAGTCTCTCGAGACCCATAGACTTGTGAACCAGATATTCACTGAATTTAATTGTAATATTCAAACATTTGAAACTTGGAATGAATACGAGTGCGAACCAGTGTAAAACTTTTCATATGGACCGTTTCCAGTTTTATAAAAGTGAGTGACTGTTTTTAAGCTTTTGTCAAAATAAGCAATAACTTCTGAAGAAAACCAATATTCTACAAGAACAATTACAATGTTCCAGAACCCTGGCCCATACTTGAACACTATGGCATTGTAAATGAACTATCCCAAAGTGCGTGCAGTGACATCAGGCCCCACTGGCGTAACAACAACTTGGCAAAATGTTTCAAACTAATAAATAAAAAAATAAAATATTATGCAAATATGTATGGAATAAATAATAGCAATAAATAAATAACATATAACAAATAAATAACAAAACCAAAGTATAAATAATTTATAAATGATGAATTTTTAATAATGAAAAATGACAATGGTGTTTATTGATAAATTTTTATATTATTCAATAATATGTGTGATATAAATATTAATTCAAATAATAATTTTATTACTAAAGAGAATTACAATAATTTTTATAATAAATTATAAAGTAACAAATAATAATAATAACATGCATCAATGACGAAGAACTATGTAATGCATCTGTTGACTATTAAACAATGATAATACAAACTATTCTTGTATTAACATAGGATTTGATAACTTATTGTTGTTAATCAATACTTGTGTATAATTGGATGATATGTGTACTATGTATTCTTGCTACACAATGTATTGTTTTGTTTAATAATTTTGATTAAGGACTGATGAATTTCATTCCAAATAAATAATAAGTATAATCTGATGACTTATTATGTAAATAAGTTGGTAATTAATGATGTACAATTTTAAGAGTTGATCATTTGTTGAATGACAAATAATATGTAAAAAGTTTTAAGGGATCTTTGATTTATTGATCAAGGATAAATGTTAAGATTTAACTAGGGATTGATGATATGTATGATAATATAATGACTTATTGATGATTGAAAATATATTTGGAAAATTGTTTGTGATTAATGGCTGACTTGATAATGTAAAGATTTGTTTTAGAGGTAATGATTTATTTGAGAATGTTGTGGACTGTGTAGTGATTAAGAATTTATTCAAGGAATTAAAGAAAGAAAAATGATTGAAAAAAGATATAGGAACTTAAAGATGGATTTAGGATTGATAATGGATACTTGTATTTAAAGAAGGTTTAATGGGATGAGATAGGATACAGAAATTAAAAAAGGGCAATGGATTGAAATTAGGTTACTGTATTAAAAGAAGGGTTTAAGGAGTGATAACGGATACTTGTATTTAAAGACGGACAAAGGGGTGAAATAGGATATCAGTAATTAAAGATGGTTAATGGAATGAAACAGGATTTTAGCAATGAAAGAAGGGTTAATGGAATGAAAAAAGATAAAGGAACTAAAAAATGGGAAATGGATTGATAACAGGTTACAGAATTAAAAGAAGGGTTTAAAGGGTTGATAACGAGATTAAGTATCTAAAAGATGGTTTAATGGTTTGATAATAGATATTTGCATTTAAAGACGGTTTAAAGGATTGATGTCGAAGTTAAGAATTTAAAAATGGTTAAAGGAGTTGAGAATATATTTGAAATATATGACAGGGTATTGAAAAATGATTGACAAATTAATATAGGATGTTAATGAAATACTTAAATAAATAAATGATGATTCATTTATGAATTGATGAAATATATAACATGTTATGGTAATGAATAAGTCATATGATTTTAATGATGATGTAGAAATATAATAACTAAAAGTAAGTTGATAATTAATTAATTTTGAAGTGTAACCTAGTAAGTGATGACTTGTATTTTGTTGATTTTGATATATGACTTGTGTATTCTGATGAGTGATTTCATATTGTGGAATGAGTCATTGATTTCAAATAAGAACTTGTATAATTTCTGATGATGTATTGATTTTAGATTTATAATTTTTGAATTTGTACTAGCAAATGAAATAATTTGCCAGTGGAAACTAATCATTTACTAACTAAGAGGAAATCATAATTTAATGATTAATTAATCTTGATAAATACTTGTATAGAACTTAAAGATGTATTAATTGTTGTTGTATGAATTTCAGTATGTAATGTATAATTTTGTTTGATAATTTTTAATCCAAGACTGATGGATTTTTGATTGATAACTTGTAATAATTAAAAATATATAAATTTTTATGAACAATTATGTATAATGAAATGAATTGTTAAACTTTTGATTTATAAATTATAGAATTGTTAGTTAACAATTTTGATTTATTGGATTACTGTTTGATAAATGTAACTTTTGAATTATTGATTTTTATTGATGACTGTGTAGGATGTAATGAATTTTTTGAATTTCTAAATCACAGGTAACTAATTTGTAATTGATAATTTTATGATTTATTGAATTGTAATTGATTGATTTGTATTAATGATTTAATGGACTCATTTTGATAAATATGGATTCTTAAATGTTGATAAGGAGATAATGATGTAGTGCCATAGAATATGTAATCTGATATTGAATTATAGAATAGTTAATAGACTTAATTTACTAAATATAATAAATATTGTAAAATGAAACTTATCTGAGAAACAAACGACAATTTGGCGAATCGTGTTTAAGATCAAGATTTTTTGACTCGCGTTACTCACACATCGCAAAAAATCGGGGGGTACTGTAACGGGTCCACCAAATTGATAGGCAAATTAATTAATAAATAATAAATTACTATATAAAAGAAAAGAAATATATTTAATTAAAATAAATGGAGGAGTTTTAAATCATATTAGAGAATTGTCGTGTGGAAAATAACTGTGGGACAGACGAGAGGCTCCAGCAATAAATCACTGTAAACAAATCCTTTGTTCAACACAGGATGGGTGGGACGAATTCCAAGAAGTATCAAAACACATGGGAATTTCTGAGACTAAACAGTCAGCAAGTTACGACGTAGGAGCGTGAGACAAGCATCAACTTGTCGGTTAGTTATTTTCCATTAAATCCCCTCCAGGTCACAAGTGGCTGATGTGCAGTAGAAGAACTCAGATGACGAGTTCTGAAACGAACCAATCAGAACGGGACATATCATTCCAAATTTGCCCGTAGGCCGCAGCAGCTGTCAAAACAGCCACATCATGATATACCCAGAAGGGTCATAGTCGCGTACCCAAAAGAAAAAAGGCGGGAATCCGACTTCAACGGTGAAGAGACGTTCCTCACCCCAGTCCATCTCTGACGCTTAACTTAACATGACCTACCGAACGAGTGACTTGTACACACCTCGTGGTATAATAACCGGTTTCAACGTTTTAACGATGGTTTAAAAACAAAGGGCAAAGTGATTATTGTTACACTAACATTGTGCGTGTGAATTCCACATGTAATCAGTTTAAATTAAAATACGTGCTCGCGAAAATGTGGTGAAATCATCTATAATGAACACGAGACAGATAAGTTTAAACTAAGATTTATCATTAAGATTGTAATTGCAAATTTATCTTCACTAGATAGAATCATGATTTGATTTTAAAAATATGATATAAGATCTTTTGTAAAGATTTTGAGTAAACTCAGTTTTTATTGAAAATATTCAATTAAAGAATGTAATAAAAAATAATTTTGTAAAAGAACTTTTGTTTTATTGCATCATACAGTTTTCACCGAATTACCCATAAGACCCTGAGAACAAAAAATTAAGAGTTATCATGTTATAAAATAAAATAAATTAAAGAATTCTGATTTATTGAATATCATTATTTTAATTTAATCAGTGGATTAAATTAAAATAAATAATGTAACAAAAGATTAAACGTTACAGATTGACGCGACAACGTGAGGCTTTGTTGTTGCAGATTTAATTATTGATATAAGTTGTTGAAAATTTGCTTAATTATTACAGATTTAATAAACAAAAGTTACAATGTTATAGAATGGCGCGAGAACGTGAGGCGTCAAAAGTACAATGTTACAGCTTCTGCAGACTTACCATTACTTGAAATTCATTGGAACACTCTGACATCCTTTAATACTGTTTGCTTGGCACACCGATCCTAAATCATAAGATTTTGATTGCAAACGCACACACTTATTAGACATGGTGTTTGGTTATGTATCCACTTTTTTCTCGTACGACGATTAGTGACCGATTATTACTTCACAAGAGTAATTTTGTCGAATATACTGTTATAGATCCAGACTTTATTGGTGTATCCGATCTTCTTTCACATACAAAGTTTGTTTCAAACCCCCCAATCATCCATATAAGTACATTACTAATAACAATGTACTATTTAAAAGGTATTTACTGATATGTTCTTAAGAGACTTTATTGACGTACTCGTGAGTGAATTCCGTCATAAATTAGTAATAGGATTAGCCAAACTGTATTGTGCCCACGTTTACGTGGTAATGGCATATGTTCAATTGGTATGACGTTACTTGTCGTTTAAAATTTCACACCATCGTACTACCCACCTAGCAGTCAAAAATAAAACTTCAAGCATGGCATATTTTATTAAAATATGCAGTTGAAAATAAAAATAATGAAGATAAGTTGTGAACAAGCCATAATTCCAAAACTTCTTCAATTTTGAAAACGTCATACAATTTTCGTTGTAAATTGCAATTTTGTGACTAGCGTATTTTTCATTGCCAGTAAGATATTTGGAGATGTATCAAATCAAATACTTACGTAGGTTATATTGTAGCGGTCCCAGAATGCAACGCAATATCTGCAGATGTATCTACCCCGCTCCTTTTCCAAGTGAACGGTTTAGGGGATGTCACCGCGTGCTAATGACCCAGAGCCCCGAGTGAGTGGATCCCAATAACCTCACCCCCCGCGATCCCATCAACACCATCTGTCATAATCCGTCCAGACATCCCCCTCGCCACTACAATGTCGTTACAACCTTCTCCGTACTCCACTTGTATGTAGGACGGAGGTTACGGTTATCCTCAAGGACCTTATGAAAGTTTAACTCGAATGACAGTTTTGGGACCATCACATTAAACAAATCGATAAACGTGAAGAAAAAAGAAACTAATTTACAGTATATTTAATTTCACAAAAATCGATCAGACGCAACCTAAATGCACACGAATGTATTCCAGGTACTTTGAGGCACTAAAGTTCACTGTCGATGTGTATTGGACGTTGACTTAAACAGCTGATAATGGTAACAGTGCTGCCAACATCAATTTATCTGTGACAAAATAGTAACATATTTGTTTTAATTTCTGTGTGTTGTAATTTAATAAACTAAGCTGTTAAATCGAGAAAAAGAATAGCTAAGCATACATTTGCCAAATATATGTTGTATGTTTGCAGATTAGATCATTTTTTTAAATGAATGTTAAAAAAAGTTGCTATGCCAATGTTAAGCTCCATAAGGAATATGACAATTTTGAGCTCTCATAACTACGTTATTAAGCAAAATATAAAAAACCTGACATGAATGTCTTAAAATTACTATTTCTCTATAAAACTATCATAAAATATTGGAAAATGGTGGCCGTATTTCAAAATTTGAAATATGCATTTGTCTCTAAAAACAATGTAAGGTTCCCCCATTTAATGTTTTTTGTCCGACTTATGGTTTCCAAGATCACAATGGTGACCCATTTAAAAAAAGACACCCTGTAAAATGTTGACATGAAGTAATTTATACATACTCATGTCTAATTGCAAAAGTGGCAAGCCGAGCTTGTAACACATGTATTGTGTTTGGTTTCCAATTATTGACCTGCCGTGATATTGACGTGCTCATTCTGTGCGATTTAAAACGGCTTTCTCATATAATTGGCATTGGAGAAAAAACATCTCTACTTGACCAGTCATGCTTCTGCCATGACACTGCGTCTTCGTTCTTCCGTCAGTTGCTCTGGAGGGCGATTCGCGACTATGACCGGTTGACGGAATACAGTATCAGGTACATGGAAGGAACAGGGAGTATGCTATGGAAACAACATGTACTGCTTATTTGTATGTTAGCATATTGTTAAACAGGTAAAAGGGGAAAGAATGCTTAACATTTGAACTGGCTAACAGACAGTATACGGAGTGAAGAGCATGGACTACTCGTCTACTCACGGCATGATCAACGAGAAATACTATATGACCGTTGGAACCATCCATTGATTGACTTTTAGTGACCTACTAACTATAAATAGGCTAGATAACATATTTTTAGTCGTGATATAGAGAGTATTTCCTTCTTAACATGAAAACAGAGACCTTGGATCTTTGATAACATCATTGTCAATATCACTGATTTCTGAAATTACATGGCCAAGGATTATAACTGAGAATGCTAACTTGATAAATCTGATTTCGATTCTTAAATAATAACTATAATTAAGTATACTTTTATTCATTTTTTATAATAATACATGACCGGTTTCGGCTCTTAGGCCATCTTCAGAGTGTAAATTATTATAGAAACCGGTCATGTATTGTTATAAAAAATAAATAAAAGGGTACTTAATTATAGTTATTATTTAATTTATTAAACTAGCAGTCCTAACTCGTGAACCAACTTATACATTTAAAATTGCTAATGATTTCGATAGTCAACGGGATGTTCATTTTTAACTTATTTAAAAAGGTTATAATAATAATACAATACATAAAAAATAAATACATTAATTCTATAATTGACAATACTTTACACTAATACAAAAAAACTGTCACTAAAATAGAGATCGTCAATTTTCAAAAGAATTAATTAAACCATAATCCAAGTATAAGATTACTTATAGTTGAATATATATAATAAAATGAACCAAATAAAATAGGAGAGTAAAGAGGTTGATAATATGACAAAATAAAATAAGATATGTACCAATAAATGACTTAGTGTAAACTGGTGAATAAATAACTATTAGTATTAATAAACCCAACTTTTTCAATTACAATATTAATAATATTCCAACAATAAAATTAATTGATTTGTTAAATGTAAAAAAATAAATATATGTGTCGAACCAACCTTGATGTATAGTTTATTTCTTGCATTACATTAGTTTTTACATTAATGAAATACATCAGCTACAAAAATGTTTGAGATCGGCCACACAAAATGCACAAGAATTATATGCAAGAACTAAAATAACTTTATGACATCATTCAACGTTGTTGAAAATAGCACATGGCGCAAGTACCTAAGTTTAAAATAGGACATGGCGCAAGTACCTAAGTTTAAAGTCGAATTACAAGTAAGAGCGCAGATATATCTATTCTGTATGTTAAGAGAACTCTCCTTTGGCAATACCTGACACAAAACTAATTTTTAATTCGAAAATACTACACTTCGTTGACAGTAAATTTACTTAAAAATGTATACACCGGAATGAGGCAAAATTCACAGTTAAAACAACTGTAGTATTAAACAAAACATACTAAACAAAACATATTTAAAAAAAACATATTAATTCGTCAAAAATAAATAAAAAAGTCTACCTAATGATAGTTACTCTATTCTTTCTAAGCAGAATGTAGTTGACAATATGAAAAAACTAACGGCTTTATAAGTATTTCTGTAATCGTATAATTTTGCCTAGAAACCAGAAAATAAAAAGGGGTTACTAAAATTAATTTATTATCTATACCTTTAAAAGGCAAATACCACTGACTCACTCACTCATCGCTGTAACTAAAAAAGTACTAAGCCTACGAGGCTGACATTTTGTAGTGTCAAAAGTCTTATGTTGTAGATGTGCAATAAGAAGGGATTTCGAAAAATCCTTAGTAAATCGAATATGGCAGCTTTTTAGTGCCAACAATTTTAAATGCCAAAAAATAGCGTTTCTCTATTTGGACCGTAGCGGCTAAATGATCGGTTCTACTGCAAAACTAACACCATTTTCTGTACCTGATTTGAGATGATCTACAACTTTGGCCCTATTACTTTTTGCTCTATCTCACTTCCTTCATCCTTAGGTAGAGCTAGATTTTCAAATTGTGCGTGTAAATCAAATTGGTTAATTTACGGTCTCTAAGAGTAGACTTACAGATTTGCCTAGACTATCAAACTTTGTTATCTAGGTGAACATACTGTATTCAAAGGGAAAATGTACAATTTAATCTGAACATATGTATACCCAGGTCATAGGACAGGGCTAAACATGGCTATAAACACGACATTTCACTGATTCAGAGTCAATTACCGTACTTTGCGCCCTCTAAAAGTAGACTTGCAGATTTTTCTAAACTATGAAATTTTGTTATCTAGGAGAACACTGTTTTCAATCGAAAATTTAACAATTTAGTTTTAAACCATGCCTAGGCAGATCATAGGACATGGCTAAATATGGCGAGAAACACAATACTTTATTGATTCAGAGTCAACTACAGTAATTTGTGCCTTCTCAAAGAAGACTTACAGATGTTTATAGACTTTGAAACTTTTTTATCTAAGGGAACAAACTGATTTCAATCGGAAAATTTTTAATTTATAGCTATATATTTATATAAAAGCTTATATGCGTCAACTTGACTTGAAATTTCGTTTATTTTGGCCCCTGGAGGCTCACTATCAAGGATTCTGCTCTTCGACCTCAGGACTCCATCCCACTGTCTTCTAAAGTTCACATGGTATTCTTATGGAGCTATATTAATTGATTGCTTTATTTGATTAACATCTGTTAAATAAAAATATAGAATAGAATTGTGGTAGGCTAAACTTTTAAAATTAAATATAATTGAGTATAGTACTAAACTATAGGGCCTACATAAAATCAGCTGTTCTAAATTGGATATAAATTGGATACTGTATAAACTGAAAGGTTGCTGCACATTTCAATTATACAATCAAAATTCGATATTATGACCGGCGAAGCAGGCGGGTACAGCTAGTAAAACTTATATTCCATTATGTACGATAACCTCTAAAGAGTAAATCAATGCTATAAAACAATACAAAATGGCATAGAATAAGCAATAACGACGCTTTATTTCATTTTATTATAGTATCGCAATTAAAATGAAAGCGCTGTTTCTGTAATGGAGTTTGTTTGGTGCAATAAGAGATGTAACGGTCTGTCGCTGGATCAATGGGCTGGAGAAGGAAATGATTAAGTGCAGAATGTTGGCTGGGCTGGAAACGCGCTGGAATCCACCCATTTGTCCTGGAGAAGGGAGAGAGACACAATGAATGGAAATTACTTTGGAATGACTTGGTGCCCTACCGTCGGACACTACATCTAGCTCCAGGATCCTGACTGGAATTATATGTACTGGAATTCTCGCAATCTGTAATGCAAAATGGTGGAGATGATGAATTACGATAGTCGTTTGGAGTTGTATGCAGTAACAACTTCTTAGGCCAGACCGTTCATTACTGACGTTACAGTGTTAGTCAGTCTCACACCCCATTGTGTGGGCAGTTGGACCCGGGAAACGAAAACTGAATATTTTTTGGAGTGAAACTCAAAATGTTTTAATAAACTTTTTTAAAATTACAATATCTTTCAGTAAAAAGGTCTTCAAAGAATTATATTTTCCAAGTTGTTTACTGCCCATCATTCATCATAGTATTGAGATAGACATTTAATATGTGCTTACAGTGATTGTATAGACCTTTAATTTGCGCTGACAGTGTTGGTTTAGACCTTTAATTTGCGCTAACAGTGTTGGTATAGACCTTTAATTTGTACTGACAGTGTTGGTATAGACCTTTAATCTGTGCTGACAGTGTTGGTATAGACCTTTAATTTGCGCTGACAGTGTTGGTTTGGACCTTTAATTTGCGCTGATAGCGTTGGTATAGATATACCTTTAATTTGCGCTGATAGTGTTAAGATAAACCTTTAATTTGTACTGATAGTGTCAAGATAGATCTTTAATTTGCGCTGATAATGCTGAGATAAACCTTTAATTTGCGCTGATAGTGTTGAGATAAACCTTTAATTTGTACTGATAGTGTTAAGATAGATCTTTAATTTGCGCTGATAATGCTGAGATATACTTTTAATTTCCGCTGTTCATGTTCTTTTCCAAGACCTTTATTTACTGGACTGTAAAGTTAAATACAGGGAGAAGAGGTAATTATTAGCCTTGACTCTGTAATGTACAAGAGGTTATTTGTATGCAAGTTCACGCTACATCACGCACCAGATTGTTATACAGCGAAACTGGTTGGTTTAAAGTCGAGATATGTCAAGATGGATAATATACAGGAGACCGGATACAACAACCCTCAAATTTAAGTGTCTTTAATGTAACTTTAAACACTTATGGCTTTTATTTAACAGTACTAACAATTAATGTTTCCTATCGAAAATAATGAGAATTTAAACCCCTGATTAAAATAAAATGGTATAACTGAGATGAATACAATCACGAACTTTCAACCCTTCTTCATTTTCTTAAACAGGGGGTTAATTAATGTCTTAAATAACTGACTGAAAAGAGCTATTCAAACGAAACATGTATACCAGTGGTTCCCAACCTTTCATCCCCAAAGCCCACTTGACACTTTATAAAAAAATATCGTCGGGCCATGAGATATTAAAAAGATTAACAAATGTTTAAAGTTGCATTGACATTTTATTTTAATAAATAAACTGGTTTAAACCCCTATACATTAATTAAGTGTTTTAGTGATTTTTACGAACAACTGGTACTCAATGATTTGTGACTCTTGTGGTTCACTAGCAAGTATTTATTTTTACGAACAACTGGTACTCAATGACTTGTGACTCTTGTGGTTCACTAGCAAGTATTTATTTTTACGAACAACTGGTACTCAATGACTTGTGACTCTTGTGGTTCACTAGCAAGTATTTATTTTTACGAACAACTGGTACTCAATGACTTGTGACTCTTGTGGTTCACTAGCAAGTATTTATTTTTACGAACAACTGGTACTCAATGACTTGTGACTCTTGTGGTTCACTAGCAAGTATTTATTTTTACGAACAACTGGTACTCAATGACTTGTGACTCTTGTGGTTCACTAGCAAGTATTTATTTTTACGAACAACTGGTACTCAATGACTTGTGACTCTTGTGGTTCACTAGCAAGTATTTATTTTTACGAACAACTGGTACTCAATGACTTGTGACTCTTGTGGTTCACTAGCAAGTATTTATTATTTTTTTTTTTTTTTGCTATTTCAATAAGTCATTTATGATGATAGAATAATTTGACTTATCTTATTATTACTATTATTACAATAACCATTAGGGTTACTTCCAGATTATATTTTGACAGTTTTTACTGTCTTACAGCATTCTGACATAACAGATATTCTTTTTTGCTTTTAAGTAACTTTTTCAAGTAAACATTTCACTGAAATAAATGAGCAATAAAATTTACACTATCTTATTATTTCGCGATGAAGTGTAAATAAACCCAGCTTCATAAGCCCAAGGTTCTCAGTTGGATCCCAATCAGAGTCGAAACACATTTTGAAAGGGATCAGCTGATAACCACCGGCTGTTCATTTGTCATTGTGCTATTAATTAATGACACTTTCTAAGGAATAGTCGGCCTCAATTTGTAACAATGACTACATTCGCACATTTACACTCATCATAGTCATTCGAAATCCACATTCGCCCACATCGGCGTCTCAAGAATAAATAAAAATAAGTAATAAAATCATTTATCAAAATTGTTTGGTTGTCTACTTATGGAATTGCAACAGACCACATATTGGGAATAGAAATTTTTAAGGAAAGAGGTCCCGTCACGGAATGCAAACAGAACCACTTAAATCTGTAACCTATTGAGAATGTATTCATATTTGATTTCAACAATCGTACTATCACACAATTAGTAGATTTGCCTTTAATTTCACTCTCGCACTTTAATTACAATTCACTGCCTTTATAGAATCAATACATCAATTAGCCTGCATTAGCTCTGCGCTGGCAGTCCAGCGAGTGATAACTGCACGAACGGTATCTAGGTAACAAAGTGCATCGCCGTTACTCATCCCAACGGCTTGCGACACAAGTAATTAACCTTTGCAAATTGACACACTTAATCTCTCTTGTCAGACATACTGCATGCATTGACAATGTACTAACAAAGCCTCGAGAAACAATCGAATCTATTCACCGTCAAGAGTTACTTTCACTCAAGTGGCAACAAGCAGCTTGTACCAGAGAGTCAAGTAAGGGGGTGTATACAATAATGCAAACTTAATGTTATTCGATAAACGAATTTATATTTTGGACTTATTAGGTGAGTGGGGGAAGGCCCCAAACAGACTTGTCAGTGAGTGTTGCCTTCGTATATTTATGATCTTTTATTACGGGTTATGGTTAGCTATGACTAATTTACATGTTGTGTCTCTTATCGGTTCTGTATTTAGATCGGGCTAACAAAGTAAAAAGTTTCATGTAATGCATTTTAACAAAGTAAATTAACATTTAATGTCTAGAAAATTTTCAGGTTAGAATTGGAAACCGTTGCAAAGACACGAGTTCAACAAGGCTGTTTAAAAAAATACTGCGTTTAGCCTTGACCTCAATTAGTGCATAATAAATCTGCCAGGTGGCAGAGGTATCCTGATCTGACTAGATCCCATCGCATGTGTATCGACCTGATCGTTTCTGTTCGATTTGTCATTCAAGTTCGAATAAGTCGGTGATGGCACTGTCAATTGAACAAACTGCAAAGGGCAAGCCCTGTTTATTGCTTGGGAACTTTAAATATAGGGAAGCCTACACAAATAAAAACAGTGATGTAACCTGGCGCTGTTTGGCAAAGACGTGCCGAGCGTCTGTAAAGACCGATGAAGCTCGCTCTAATATATTATCACATGACGATAAGCACACTGGTGCTCATCCCGTAACCTTCCGCACTATTCAGTATGGCGGTCAGACTCGCACTCCCTCACCGGCCACTTCGCATTCCCGCTATTCAACCCCCGCCCTCTTGCCTCCCTCAACCCCTTCAACGCCTTTGATTTCGGAGCTGTACAATAAAAAAATGACTAGAGATGCTTCTTGTGGAACTGACCAATTATTTTTAAGCTCCAAAGATGAGCTTGTGAGTAGAGCACAAGAACTCACATCAAGACAGAGCGGACTAATTGAGAAGATTAAAAGCCTCATTCTCGAGCTTGAGTCGGAAAAGCAAAAAAATGACATAGTATTGCGCTCTGAACATGTTTTGCTTGACGCTGCAACACAAACAAATGTGAGCTCTCAAAGCCACGCATTTACTCAAACACATCTCGATGCAGAAATTCCAAAGAGCGACGAAAATTGTATGAAATGTGTGCGCTTACAAAATGAAGTTTCGGAGTGGAAAGCAGATTTTGAAAAAATAAAGGTTACTCTTCAAGTAATGGAAGCGGAAATTTGTGCTCTGAAAAATGAGAAACAAGACGCTGAAAGGGAGCTAGCCAATTATAAAACTTTTTACATGCATGGGAATATTGCAAGCGCAACAGCACCCCCTATTATTACGAAAAATTATTTCAATATTTTGTCAAGCATGCAGTCCGAATCAGATTCT
Organism: Stictocephala bisonia; assembly: GCA_035578905.1. Lineage (NCBI taxonomy): Eukaryota > Metazoa > Arthropoda > Insecta > Hemiptera > Membracidae > Stictocephala > Stictocephala bisonia. Next base: position 24,600 of record JAQJVL010000328.1, read on the forward strand.
ACTCACGAGTTAAATGATCCCAAGGAAAGTTTGCAATTTGTTAAAAAGTCAAAGCAGCCTAACGAGAAAGCTCTTCTCTCAAGTCCACCAAATAGTAGGCCAAACTATATAACTTTACCACAGAGGCCTATAAAATCAAGTGTTGATACTGAAAGTGACCGAAGGCCTAAGCTGATAATAATGGCGGATAGCCATGGAAAGGGTATTTCGTCACATATACATAATAAAACAGGCAAAGGTGTAAATGTTTTTGGTCACGTTCAAAATGGAGCACCTCTCAAGGCGATTACTAAAACTTCAAATGATTTCAGAAACCTTACTAAAAAAGATTGTCTTGTTGTCATTGGAGGATCTAATGATGTGGCAAATAATAGCGTTAAACGCTCTGATCTATCACCAGTGCAGATGACTGATTATCTCGAAACATTTATCAACAATCATAGAGGTACAAATGTAATCGTGGCCACTCTACCTTATAGGTATGATTTTAGAGAGGACAGCATTGTGAACATCACAATTAAAAATGTGAATCAAGGAATTAGACAAATCTGCAGAAAGACACCCCATGCGTATCTCCTCGATCTACATATAATTCCTCGTCACGAGCATACAAGGCATGGGTCCCACTTAAATAAGCGTGGGAAGATACATGTTGCTGATCTGCTGTGCGAGTTCATGGATAAATTCAATCGCTCAAGACGAGTAAGCAGCGGCTGGCAGGATGGATATTCGATCGAGAGCAGTAAGCAGACCTGTACTCAATTACCTACAAGTGATACAATTACTACGAGTCAATCAATCACCTTGCAGCAGAGCTCACCTAAGGAAAAAAACTCCATACCACTGGATGTTCAAATGAACATTTAGCATTTGACGATAGTTTATGTATAGTTTGTAAGAACTCTCATGTGCAGCCATCATTAAATGTTAATGCTAGTAACATAAGTAAATTAAAATCTATTTGGCCTATTTGTGATGAGGCTAAAGAAAGTATTGAGTATGTATGGCTGATGCATTTGAATATAAATGGAGGTATAGTAAATAAAAGGCACGATTTAGAATTAATGTTAGAAAATTCTAATATTGCAGCTATATGCTTAAATGAACATTGGCTTCAAAAGGACAATATACATATAATGAACTCTATCCCTAACTACAAACTTGCTCATTTTTCTGTAAGAGAAGAAGGCATTCACGGTGGTACTTGCATCTTAATTAAAAACGATTTGGATTTCAATGTAAGAGATGATCTGTGTTGTCTTAATGAAGAATCTGTTTTTGAAATATCATGTATTGAAATTTTATTTAAAAAAGTAATAATTATTACTGTGTACAGAGTACCAAACAATGCAAATTTTAAACAGTTTTTATTGAAATTTGAGTCAATGTTAAATGTTTTGCATAGAATAAAATCGGTCGGGAATGTTTACATAACAGGCGATTTTAATGTGGATTTCTCAGAAAACTGTAAGGATCCACAACTAAGAATCAAATTAATGTCCCTTTTAGAAAGTCATGGTTATCACGTCAATTTTTTATCTGCCTCTCGAATAACTAGATCGACAAAAACATGTATAGATAACATTTTTACTCGGAAAGTCATGTCACAGGATTCTAGGCTCACAATGAATCTGGAATTAAGTATATCTGATCACAGAGCTTTATTTATTAATATGCTAGACTGCAAATCTGAATGTAACCAAGGCTCTGGTAACTTGCAATACAAAAGTAGATTTTTTTCTGATGAAAATATTGAAATTTTTACCGAGAGGTTAAGGCATATGGATTGGGGAGTTGGTTTTCATTGTTCGTTACAACAAAATTGCCTATCTTTCTTTGGAAATTTTCAAAACCTGTTTGAAGAAGTTTTTCCTTTAAAGTCTTTTATGAAGAAAAATAACAATGGGAAGAAAGTTAAAAACTGGGTAACTCAAGGTATCCGAGTTTCAAGTAAAAGAAAGAGGGAACTCAGTAGACTAGCCAAAGAATCTAATGACATAAATTTCATAAATTATGTTAAAAGGTATAAATGTATATTTAGATCTGTCTGTAACAAGGCCAAATTAATTAGCAATTCACATTTCTTGAAAAATGCAGAAAATAAGAGTAAAGCTGCATGGAGTATTGTGAGATCGGAATTGGGATGTAATAAAGATAAAAGTAACAATCTACCAGACCTAATTCTAGAAAATAAGCCTGTCAGTGAGCCAAGTGAAATTGTTGAACTTTTTAATAATAAGTTTACAGAAACGGCTCGTGATGTAGGAGTTTCACCAGTATACAATGAAGCTTTCAGGCTTCTCCAAAAGGTTCCACAAGTCGGGGATATAGAGTTTACTTTTAAAAACGTTAGTTCAAATGAGGTAACGCAAATAATAAAATGTCTGAAAAAAAAAAAAACTGCAGGGTGGGATGAAATTCCATTAGATTTACTAAAGAGAGTTTCAGATCTGATTTCACAACCACTTAGTGTAATTATAACCCAATCTTTTCAAAATTCACACTTTTTAGACAATTTAAAATATGCTGAGGTGAAGCCACTTTACAAAAAGGGAGAAAGACATAATCCAGATAATTATAGACCCGTTTCAGTGTTACCCTCTTTTTCAAAAATATTTGAAAAATCTGCATTGCTTCAAATCTCTTATTTTTTGGAACATTGTAAAATATTGGTGGATGATCAGTTTGGGTTTAGAAAGGGCCGAAGTACAATAAGTGCAATTTCAAAGCTTTGCGAGGAAGTTTCTTGGGCCTTGGATGGATCGCAGAGCACTGCTGGGGTGTTCTGTGATCTGTCCAAGGCTTTTGATTGCGTTGATCACACCCTTTTGTTGAACAAGCTCTACTTCTATAAATTTTCATCGAAAGCAGTTGAATGGATTAGGTCTTATCTAGAAAATAGGTACCAGCGCACGGTAATAGTAAAAAATAACACCAAAACAAAGTCTGAATGGAAAAAAATACAGGTGGGGGTGCCTCAAGGATCTATTCTGGGCCCCTTATTATTTATTTTGTACATAAATGACTTACCAATTAATATTTCTCATAGCTTAATATTGTACGCCGATGACACTACGGCAATTATAAAAGCGAATAGCAATAGTGAACTAGAAATGTATATTGATCAATCTTTAATAGAACTTACACATTGGTTTGAAGCAAATGGTCAGAAATTGAATTGCAGTAAAACACAAATATTACAATTTAGCACTCCACAAAATATTTTAAAAATTGACAGAGATATTAATTTTCAAGGGCAGTGCTTGAATTTGGCAAAAAGTGTTAAGTTTTTGGGAGTAGATTTGGATGCTAATTTTAAATGGAATACTGCAATAGAAAATATTTCAAAAAGGCTTAATTCGTCTTGTTTCCAGATGAGGGTCCTCAAAGATGTAGTCGATTTGAAAACGAAGATGATGGTTTACTATGCCTATTTTTTCCCTATAGTTTCTTATGGAATCGAGTTTTGGGGTTGTACTTGTCAATCTGAAATTATATTTAAAATACAAAAGAGGCTCTTAAGGATCATGACAAACTCGTCTTGGAGAGCACCTTGCAAGCAAATTTTCAAGGACTTAAATATTTTGACAATACCTAGTTTATATATTTACAAAGTCCTTATGTTAGTGCACACCAATTTTGACCTAATATCAGACCAGCAGTTTCATCACAAATACAACACTCGATTCAAAAATGATCTTCAATATCCTATCCACAGATTGTCGTTAACTGAAAGATCACCATTATATATGGGGAAAAGAGCATTTAATAAGTTGCCTTCAAACATAAAATGCCTTGTAAGAGACAAGTCCTTCAAATGTGTAGTTTCCAATTTCCTGTTGGAAAAAAATTGCTATAGGTTAGATGAATTGTTTTAAGCTAATTTGTATTACTAAGGATAAAAAACCTATTTTTATTGTATTTTGTTGAGAGCTTTTTGTGATGGTGTGTGATAGTTAAGAAAATTTTATTATTTATATCATAGCATAAGAATTATTTAATGTATGACAAAAAGTACATATTTCATATGAACTATACTCTTGTAAATATACTGACAATGTCACCTGTTTTTTTAGCAATGCTATAATGTAAACGTTATTTATGTGACAATAAAGAATGATTATGATTATGATTATGATTATTTTAAGGATAAATACATCTTCTTTTAATATTGTTAAACATGTGAACAGTGTTTGCAAAAAACTAGCATCTTGCAAATACATCATCCGATGTATTAGATAGATCAGCAACCTGGAATCAGCCAAAACTGCGTACTAATCATTAGTAGAAACTCTATGAGGTATGGACCATGGTATGGGGTGGCTCATCAGCCTTAACCTTAACAGAATCCTTATCCTACACACAAAAACTATTCAAATCCTAACCTACCCAGAACCAAGGCAGAGCTTCCGACATACCTTCAAAACTCTCCAGATAATGAAGGGCACTGCATTGTACATCCAAGAAGTTATCACATATGCACACCAGAAGAACTTCAAAACCGCCATATAATGAAGGTTACTGCATTGTACATCCAAAAAGTTATCACATAGCACAACAGAGAACTTCAAAACCTGAAAGGGCTTACAACACAAAAACCACGCTATGGAACAAGCTACACTCTACCCATACACCCACCACACAGCAATTTTTGATAAGAAATTAATCCACATTAGACGAAAACTATGGCATCATCTTTCTCAATCATTAAAATTCCTTCAGGGAAATGCTTTTAAAAGTGCACTCGATGACCTCCTCGTTCAACAGCCTCTTTACACAGTTGACGATTCCCTTGATCAAGAATTGAGGCCTCAGGAACTCAACAATCGCTTCTGAATTCTATGCATGATTAGAATAAGAATAAGAAAGTGTTTATTCCACAATAAAAAAAATTACATAAATAACAATTCTCAAACTTGGAATAAGTTGCTATCGTGTCAAGTAGAGATGACAAGCACAAAATAAATAAACATAAACACCTACACTAGACTCCATATGGTTATGCACAAAATGTATGGAGTCTATTGCTGTTCTTGAGGAATGTGCTTATAAAGAAGTTTGTCTATTGTCTATTTTCTAAGCCTTGACTACAAACCCTCAATTTGGAGCCTTGAGGGGTTGTAGTCTACAACGAATGGAGATTTTAAATCGTAGTGTATCAGCTACCACCCCAAGAATTTGTGTTAGTGCTAAATGCCAATTGTAAAGAAGTTTAAAACGACGATTAATAATTTTCCAAATTGTCCGTTGAAGGCAGTGTGTCAATTTTTCTTCTTTTTTACCAATACTTGCAAACCATATTTATAAAAACTTCCAACAGTTGTGATGGTGAAAAAGAATATATATAAATATTTAAAAATACTCTTATCTAGTGGCAAAAGAAAAAAACTACAATTGCTTGAATTATGGACAGCATTTCTACAGACACGTTTTATTTTCTTATTTGGACAACTACCTAAAATAATGGTGGTTGCTCAACAAAACCCTGATCTAATACGGAAACTAAAGCTTACTGATGGATCCACTTTTGAATATAAATACACTAAAACTGTTAATATAACGTCTCTACTTCAAAAACGTACATCTCTTGAACTTGAAAAAATTTCGAAGGTATGTTTTTTCTAGTTGGATAAAATACATCATATTAATGGCATACATTGTTTATAGTGTAACATTTAATGAAAATGGACACTGGAAACTATCGTGTATCAAAGATTGCACTGAAACAAATTATTTACTAAAATTATATAACTCTTAAATGTATAACCAGCTTATATATGTTGGATAGTAATTAAAATTCTACTACATTTATATTATTTATTGAAGACAGTTGATGCTTGTGTACTTCACCAAAATAACATAGAACGAAAACCATGGCATCAATATTTATAAAAAAATGACGATTTACGTGTGCATAACATTCTAATACCACACATTATTTGCTCTGTGGATAATTGTAGAACAAATAGAGCGTATGTGAAAGAGAGAAGAAAAACGTCAACAAAAAATGTCTTATCGCTTAGTTCTACATCGCGTACAGAAGAAAAACGCCAACAAAACATTTCTTATCGCATAGTTCTACATTGCGTACAGAAAAAAACCGTCAACAAAATATTTCTTATCGCTTAGTTCTACATTGCGTACAGAATAAAAACGCCAACAAAACATTTCTTATCGCTTAGTTCTACATTGCGTACAGACGAAAAAAAACATTTCTTATCGCTTAGTTCAACATCGCGTACAGAAGAAAAACTGTGTTTCTGCAAACTTTACTGACAAACACAAAGTATATCATTCAGTGAGGGTTTAAGCTTAAGTGATTTGCCAAATGAAGACCAAAAATAAGAAATTCAAAAATAAAAGATTCCATTTTCACTTATTTGATCTTGCATGTTGATCCATCATGTTTATTTTTTAATAGCAAGTACAGTCCTTCAAATAGAGGTCGGCGTGGTGACAGAGAGAGGTGACCAGCGGACATGCAGTAAAGTCGGCCGCTTGACGCAAGCCAATTTGAGAGCGCACTCCTTTCAGTCCAAATCCGCCGATTCACCAAGTCGTGAGATTCCCATAACGGGTTTGAATGGATACTTCCCGCATGACCATGTGTGACCTAAACCACACGAGGGCCTACACACTTCTGCTCTTTCATCTTGCCACCGGAACTCACCGTTCTCAAAAGGTTAATCAACAAGAGACGTGTAAGTGCATTCTCTAAAGTTCTTTCTTCTTGAGGAAATATTTGAGTGAATACAATAAAAGTAATGAACTTAAGAGATAGACTGATTCAAGGAACACTGTGTCATAACAGCTGAACAACCAAGTTATGCAGAACTAGTGAACAACAGTAACTCTTTTTTAATAAGCCAAAACCAAAAATGCTGCTTGAAGTTCTAAAAGAATTTATAGTTTGAGAGCACAGTACCGAATCAGTAAATTGTACATCATCACACTCTGGTTCTGATTATGAATGGCGTGAATTAATATATTAAAAAGAATAAAGCAATTTAGAAATGTCAAACTACTTTTGTTTATGAATGTTACATGTATATTAAAAAGAATAAAGCAATTTAGAAATGTCAAACTACTTTTGTTTATGAATGTTACATGTACCAATAAATCAAAGAGCAACATCATATTTGAGAAATTCTATGTTATAATTTAGTTTTGAAATTAAATGTACCAATTCATAGAATGAGCAATACCGTAATTGGTAAATTTCAAACTTTGCTTTTCATTGGTACGTAACAATAGTTCAAAAAATCAATTTAGTAACTCAAAAAACATTACAGTCACTGTTATTTATGATTATGACTGGAATGAATCAATAGTTTGACGAGCAATAAAACAATGGAGAATTATGGACTCAGCTACTGCTGTCTAATGCTTTGCATACGTTTTTTAGGTGAGAAATATAATAATTTTAAATTTTGTGTGGTAGCTGCCACAGCTGGGAGATGACAAATTCGAGACAGTCCACCTGCGAGATTTATTGCTCGTTTAGAACTACCCAGGGGGTACGTACAGTTTTGAACATTATTAATATGTAATATGATTTTTGGATCTTGAAACAAATATATCACAGCTTTTTTAAAATTAATAAATGATAGCCGACAGTAAAACACTTTTATATTAAGCCTATGTATACTGATTAAGCCTATTCGTATAAATTTTATTAATACGAATCGATAGTCTAGATAAACAATATTGTAAATGTATTATTGTAATACAAGTGTTTGCTGATAAAATGTAATTTTAATTTTGACGCCCCTATAAATGACCAAATCGGAGGATTCTGATACTAAACGACGAGCACTCTTTAATGGAAGCGCAAAAATTAAGATCAGCCAATGCGGTACCTTTCAATATACTGGAGTGCCAAGTAACCCATTTTTGGATCGAGACGGTATAAAATATATTAAAATATATCGAGACTTCAAGAGGTTTTGAGGTCGGGCAATACACGACATACTCAATTCAATTTATTTTCTCAAAAATACAAAGAATACAAATAATGGCCCAATGTATGTGTACACTAAAATACAACATAATAAAATTTTCTCATGCCAGGCTAATGTATAATAAAGCATATATTATAAAATAAAGGCATTCTATGTAGGAAACCTAACAGTACATGTACATAAATTTACACCTTCATACATATACATATTTTTCATGTATATACATACTCACATATAGATATAAAAAATAAATAAATAATAAACAAACATACACACTCGCACACATTCATATGAATATAATCAAATTTATGCCACCTGCTATACACTGCATTTACAAAAAAAAAAAAAATTTAAAAAACTCAAAAGACAAAGTGACTGTTGGAGGTTACATCATTTTAAATTAAATGCACAGTGCAGTACAATAAAAATTACAATATTTTTAGAATGTATGTACGGAAGGGGTTTCTTGCGTTAAAAAGCAGCCCCAGACGAACGATTGCCAGAAAATTGTCTCATTGTTTCTTTTTGAGTATATTTTTTGTTCTTAATACATTGGTCCATTTTATTGCGCATTAGTCCTTTTTTACATGGGTAGACTCACTTTACACAGACCAAGGCTAGTTGACCACTGCAGATAGTAGACTTGACGCTTTGTCTTAACAAATTTTTATTGATTGACGATAAATTACCCAAATAAAATGAAATGATTGGGTAATTTTATGTTTCCGACACTTAAAAATGCAAACTTTGTTTCTAGGTTAAGCTGTCCATTATCGTGGCTAAGTGCGTTGTAGTAAATGTCGAGTAATACCAAAGTAAACGTCACCAACTGACTCCGTCCTCGACAGTTCGGAGTCCGGACCATGAGGTAAATGTGTCACACGGCTGGAATGCGTGTCCAGCAGACGTGACTGGAGGCCGACACAAAACTGTTTCACACCATTCTGTCAGCCAGACACCTCTCCGACAATCTCCCGGCACTTGAATGTGACAAGGGTGTTCATTCAATAAGTACATTACCGTTGGTCAAGTAGGTTAGTTTCAACAAACGGAAGTAAATAAACCAAATCATAAAACAAAACCAACGGTAGTGTCTAATAACAGGAGAATTAATGGAACTATAGTCATAGCATTCTCTCCACGCTCCAGTTGTGGGCAACTGTACCATACCCCTGCAGCAACTGACTCCAGATCGGAAAGGATAGACTCCAATAGAATCCTGGCTAACGGATAACACGAATAATTAGTAACACGTTTCCAGAAAATTACTACCCTTCATCTTTGTTCGTAGTACACAATGGAAGACAAAGTTAGGCGGATTTCTTTAAGCCACTGAACAGTTTCTATTGAAGTTTAATATTAATTCTAACTACTTTGCCATGGACACGACCGAACGATAAATACCTTTTGTCACATTACGTCGTTTGAACCTATCGTGTTCCATCATAAATTCTTAAGTTAGTCTTATATGTCGCTCAATGTAGTAGTTAGTCATATAAGAACATAACGTATTTAGTAGGCCTACATACAAAGTTAGCCTACTATAAGAAAAGGTTCTTTTATAATATTCCCTGAAGAATATTCGTAACAAGGCGACAAAGATTCGCGCAAACTAAAGTAGCAAGAAGTTACATCTGATAGTCGGGGATCTAGAGGTAACGAGTTAGTTCAGAAGGTCGGTGGCGACCTCACGTAATGTACGAGGAGGGACGGTAGCAGGTGCACAGTAACGAAGTACGGTAGTGCGGTGAGTCAGTGGGGTGCAGGGGGTTGTCAACTCACGCGACATGACTCACCGAAAGAGTCACTATTATAAAATAAACTCCGAAATAGTGCGCAGTTCTCTTACAAAATAGTATCAAAGGAGCGACAGTTAAATATTTACTCGATGCTTCGACAGGTAAAACAAATTCACAGATAAAAACAGAGGCCCTTTTTTGTGGCCGAGCGAACGCCTCAGGGGCACTTCCCACAAACGAATATTTTTATAAATTTATTATTATACTAGCTGTACCCGTCCGCTTTGCTGGTCATACTATTGAGTTTGATTATACTGTATAATCGAAATACTCAGCAAGCTTTCAAATTACACTGTATCCAATTCATATCCATCTTAGAACTGCCGATATTATGTATAATTTTCTATTGAACTCAATTATTTTTTTAATTTAAAAGTTTCACAACACAAATGTATTACAATACAAGTAAAAAATGTACAAATATTATGTTGATCGATTTCGGTAAACCAAGCTCACCTTCCCCAGACCAGAGGGATTCACAAGAGAATCTTCTTTTGTGAATCCCTCTGGTCTGGGGAAGGTGAGCATGGTTAACCGAAATCGATCACTATAATATTTGTACATTTTGTACTTATATTGTAATACATTTGTGTTGTGTGACGTTTACTTGTACTGTATGTTGTACCGGGTCGTTTTGACCGGTACATTTTCGTTACTTTCATCGTGGTCTGCCGGGCTGCCTGAGACCGCTCGTGCCCGGCGATTCGCTTTACTTTGGTGGCCGTTGGCTCGGACTCGTTCGTTCCGTGTTCCAGCTCTTGTCTGTCAAGTTGGCCGTCATTCTACTGGTTTCTCTGCGGCCGATCGTCTAAACATGTCCGGCTAGAGACTCCTTAAACGTAAGTGTTCATTTTGTAATTTCTAATATCTAATCACCCTTTTGGTGAAAATACTTAATTGCTTTATTATATCTGGTTTTATATTTAATGGTAGTTCTGTATAATGTTTTGTTGAGCCTTTTTTCAGTTGGAGTTACCGATTTACCATATTTTTGTTCATTGAGAGTAACCTAGCCTATCTGTTTAGTTTGATTTTCATTTTATAACCTATTGCTTCCGTATCTATAGCCTAGTTTTCAGTTTGTCATTTTTTTTAGTTCCATACGTCTTTTATAATTTGTTAAATTGCAAGTTGGTTTAAATTATTCATAGCCTAAAATTAATCTTTCACTGTCTTGTTTGCTCCACTCATGTTCTTGTTTGTCTCTTCATGTTCAGTTTTGCAAAATCATGCACCCTTATATTTATTAGTTGTTATGTGTAGTATTTTTGTTGTTGTGGCTGTACTGTTTTTAATATGTGCTGTGGTTTGGCCTTGCAGTCCAGGGTCCTTGAGTAGGACGTTTCAACCCTCAGCCTGTCGTCCGGGCAAAGTTCGACCTACACTGCCAGCCTGGCCTGAGGACCAAGTCGTAGAGCCTATGTTGCGACTCAGCTGCCATTCCTACATCTGGGTGTTTGTCTTCAGTCCTCAGGTCAGTGCGTTCCATTTTGTTCCCGGCGGCTGAGCTGGGGGTAGTGAATTTTTGAAAAGAAATATATATTTATACAAAGAAAAAAAAACCAATAAAAAGGAAAAAGAAGCTATTCTTGCCTAGGCCTAGGAACGGGCCATGAACTTTAACTGGGCGAGGATCAAAGACAGCCATGGGGACTTATATATACAATAGAGATAATAAAAGAAAGAAAACGTGAACAGTGTTTCAGGCCACAGACATGGGACTTATAGATATATATGTTTATTTCAAAAAAAAAAAAAAAAACTTAATATTTATTGTTAATTTTTATTTAGTCTATTTTCTTGTTACATTTGTTTAAATTTTTATATTTGTTAGGTCCCTATGGTTAATTATGTTATTTATTTATATGTTTAGGCCTGGTGATTGTTATTTATATTTTTTTTCGTTAAGTGTATTAGGGGTGTTTTGGAAGGGACTTTTTACTAGAACGGTACCGTGTTATATATTTTTTTTTAATTGTTTGGTTTTTAAACTCACCAAAAGGGGATTATGGTTCTTTTACTTACCTTCCTATTCGGAGCTGCCCAGGGATTCCGGCTTACTCCCTGGCCTCGGTGGAATCATGGGATGTGGGCTAAATTGCCGGGTTATTTGGGGTTATCAAAATTGTTTCTAAATGTTCACTCTTAAGTTGTTAATAAATTTCTTACGTTTTGGGTGTCTCAGGCTAGGCTGCAGATAGGCCATGCAGTTTGTAATTGTTAAATGTGGTTTTTATAGCGTTTGTTGTTAATTTGTTTATCTTGTTAATTTTAGTGTTTCTTGTTGTTTATTTAAGTACAATCGATATTGTGGCCCTCTGCCCATTTATATTGTGGCCTTCCGCCTGCCAGTTTTGCTTTTTAGACTTGGAAATAAATCAGTTTGCTCAGCTGCCGAGTTTTAATTTGACCCTCCAACTGCCACCCGTTTGACTTGTTTTGAGCCATCCCCCCAGTTGGCACGCTTTCCAGTTTTGGTGGGGGGGATGGGTCTCAATATATACCAACACGTATTATGCTAATTAAAAAACTATTTTTAAAAGTTTAGCCTACCATGATATTATTCAGTTTGTTTTTATTTAACGGCTGATAATCAAATAAATCAATCAATAAAGCTTCTTAGGAATACTGTACAGCATGAGAATTTTGGGATCAGTGGGAGGGAGTCCTGAGGTCGGAGAGGAGAATCCTTTCTTAGTGAGCCTCTAGGGTCATGATAAACGTATGTGAAAATTTAAAAGTAAATTGGACTTATAATTTTGGAGAAATAGTGATGAGTGTTAAATGGCTTTTATATACATAGATTTACTACGTTTATCCTTCAGGATTTAGAGAGGATTAACAGGAGGGACTGGCAACTGTGTTGATTCTGCCATATGCACAGAAAAATGGAGAACTAACAACTCGACACTGATGACATACCGAGTTTCTATTACTCGACACTCATTCAGCGCATGGATGCGACCTCTCTTCTTAACAGTTACACAATTTAACAACCTGAGTTACTCAATTTAAATACTGTAGTCTTAATTAAGTAATTCATTTTCTCCTGTAAGAAAGATCTTTGTGTGAAATAAAAAATGACCTGCAGAGTAAACCACGCCGAGGTGAGAAGACAATGCTGCTGCCACCGACCGTGGGAGAATAGAGCTGACCTTTGCCTGTTCATTCTCAACACTCCACGCAACACAGGTCCACTATTTCATACAGTATTAGGAATAATCACGGTTTTATATTGAATAATCAATGTCTATTAAATTTTATTATTAGTACTTATACAATATGTATTATTGTATTTCATGTAATTTTGGGGGAAAATAAACTGAGTTCTGATTCTGATGTTATTGTAAGAATTTAATGTTGTTGAGAATAGTTCATTACTTTTTAGCTTAATTTATAAAACTTAAACCGCGTGAAAAATCTAATGTTTGAATTTAAAATCAATTTGATCTAACTGGTCACTTCAATGAGAATTAATAAAAAAGTGTAGCTCAAGTTGAAAGTATAAGAAGGAAAATATGTCCCTTACGCATTTATTTAAATACATAATAAAAATTTAGTGTTCCACTTTTAAATTTGTTAAGAAATATTTGAAACTTGGGCTCACTAAGATTCCTTTATTTTGCTTGGATGCACTCAAGATTGCAAAATGGATTAGTGTTTTGCGGTTGTAATTAAAAATATTTAATAGATAAATGAACAATCCAATATTAATTTTTGCGTACAGTATGATAAAAAAGAAAAAAAACAGATAGTTCATTTCCTCTCTTCCGTAAATTAAATATTTGACCAGTCCTTATTTTAAAGTTTTAAGACTATATTTTACTAGCTGACTGCCCATGCTTCACTACGGGGTGGTTCTCTACGCTTGCTTACACTTTCCTCCATGTTTCTCTCCAAACGATCTCATCAATAGAATAGGTTAGACTTCTGCTACAAAATATTACAGCATAGAAAACACTGTAGGTCAATTGTAGGGAGACGCGAAGCAGTGCAATCATGCTGGAGTTTGTTTAAATATTTCTCAACGGGAACCAAGCTCAGCTTCAAGTCATGTTTGTTTTGTATCAGCTGTTTAAAATAAATTATTAAATTAATGCAAATGCCATTGTTACTCTTATAGAAAAAAAGAAAAGTCGAGCGGTTGTTTCCACATCTTAGGAATGGAATTTCCAGAAAGCCTTTCTTAATGGGTGTCTACGATCTAAAAGCTAACTTCCTTCCAAATTTCATTAACATTTGTTCAGTGGTTCTGGAGATTTCGTGACGAGTGAATACTGTATATAGTTTTTGGGCTAACGTGCCTTCGTATAATAGAAAACGTTCAAGTTCATTGACAACTCCGTTCTTTATTGTTGGTGATGACTGCGTGAATGCCAATTAACGCATTCCTCTTCATACGATATTCGCGGTATATTAGTTCAGCAAATACAAGCTAAAGAGATTTTTTCACAATTTAGGGAGTGCGTTGCATTAATCTATATTTATTTAATTGAATTGTCATCGACGTAATATTAAGTAATTCAGAACATATGGTTAGTATAGTTCTTTGAAAATTAGGATTTTTCATGAGGAGAAACGTTCAGACAGAAAATTGGTAAGCTGTATTGGAATTTTTGAGAACTTATCACTGGGATTTTTAAACCTGCACAGGAATCAACTCGGCCCCCATGTACGAACACCGACACAGTGGCGTCAACAAGAAACAACTGTTTTGTTTTTTCATTCAGCTGATTCACACATTGTAAAAGAAGCGCATTGCATTTATTTTATTTAATTTGAAATGGACAGAAAGCTCTTGTCCATTCTTGTTATAAAGATTTAAAAAAAAGTTGCAATCAAATTTAACTATCAATCTCCTGATAAATTAAATGATTAAGTACAATTTGCTCTTGTAAAACATGCATATCTAACAACAATCCATATTGAAATTCTACGAGATTCTCTACTTCATCACAGAAATCTTCTAGAAAGTGCACATAAAAGAGAAAAAGAGACATCAAATGATGATTGGACAGAGAGCTGGCTGTGAGATAATGGGTCCAATTAGAGGAGTTAACAGAGCTAAAGATAACAACTGTCTCTATCACAGTGACAGGATCGCGAGTGTGGAGCGACAAGAAACTTTTTTGTTACTCCAGCGTTTACCGGAGAATTACAATACAAATGATGATAGGACAGAGAGCTGGCTGTGAGATAATGGGTCCAATTAGAGGAGTTAACAGAGCTAAAGATAACAACTGTCTCTATCACAGTGACAGGATCGCGAGTGTGGAGCGACAAGAAACTTGTTTGTTACTGGCAAAACAAGTTCCTGGCAAAACGTAAAATATTCCTGGCAAAACCCTGTAAACAGTTATATATTCAGTACAAGTAAATGTCACACAACACGCCACCCACCCGCCCATACACGTACAGTGGTACTCACCCACTCACCCGCCCATACACGCACAGTGGTATTCACCCACCCAACCGCCCATACACGTACAGTCGTATTCACCCACTCACCCACGCATACACGTACAGTGGTATTCACCCACCCACCCGCCCATACACGTACAGTGGTATTCACCCACCCAACCACCCATACACGTACATTGGTATTCACCCACCCACCCGCCATACACATACAGTGGTATTCACCCACCCACCCGTGCATTCACGTACAGTGGTATTCACCCACCCAACCGCCCATACACATACAGTGGTATTCACCCACTCACCCGTCCATACACGTACAGTAGTATTCACCCACCCAACCGCCCATACACGTACAGTGGTATTCCATTTATATTGTAACCGGAGAATTACAATATAAATGGCTGCAATTTGTTAAAACATGCGGTATAAGTAAACAGACACGTAAAAGTTTACTAAATTACGTAAAGCGAGCCGATTGTGGGGATGATATATTTGACAGGCCAGAGGGAGGGAGGTCTGCTTTACCATTATTTGTATTCACCTTATAAAAAACGCGTAATCTGTTCTACCCTATTTAGAGTATAATGTAGCTATATTTCCTGGAATAAAAGAACAAGTTAGATTGGCAAAACGTCTCCTTTGAATGAGTAGTTCTTTTTTCACAATAAAGGAAGAGAATACATTATTCAACAATGCATTGTAGACTTAAAAAACTCATCTAAACCATAACGAATTTTTATCGTCACAATTTAATCCTAAGAAGAAATTCCTGGAAGGTTTTTAATAATTTAATTCCTTTACCTCAACAGAATCGTCGATAAAATTAACAATGCTCAAGAACAAGTGACAAACCTTTGATGGAAAACGAATTAATTACTACTTCTTTACTTACACTAATAAAAAAGGTCCAAAAATATCAAAAACCCTGCTCATTTTAATTGGTTTTATTCTACTCTAGCAATAACAAAATGTTCCATTTCAGAAAACATCTGAGAAAGGCTACAAAATTTCTTGATATTTGATCACGCACTCCAATACATCGTTGGGTTGGGTTATGACGTTTCAACTATACTCCTTTTCATGTTAATTGAATGGGGTAACTCAGACAACTTCAGCAAACTTAGCGCTGTACATCGCTCTGGCTAGACACTAACTATTAAGTCTAGACACAATAGTGATAACGCGAGCTACTATGACCTCGGCTAAATGTGCCATGCCGTGATCACGCCTAGCCACAGTCACCGCAGTATACCAGTACATGCCGATAACAGCAACCTATTCCTCACTCACAACACGTTCTAATTTGTCTTCACATGCAGTGACACAACAAATATTGAGATTATTCCAAGCTAGGCGACTGCTTATGCACAAAAAACATTTTTGAGGAGTTTTTCGTGAGGGAAGTTTTACTTTGCCATAGAATAAATAAATACAGAGATTTTCTGTACTCTGTGACTCTGCTAACGTGAAGGCTCCAGTTTGAGATCTGATTGTGAAATGTATTTAGAAAAATGTTTGTGGACCCAGTTCTTACTAAAAGGAGGGGTCAATCTCTTTTTTACCCATTCCCATAAATTATTTATCTGTGTGGGGAACGTACTTAGCAAAGTGGACATTACTGATTCGAACAGACAAGCCCAGGATACGAACCTGCACTATCTTATAGCTCATTTTTTAAGTCCTGACGCATTGGGAGACCACTGTGCTACCAGATTCTCTAACAGTTACTATGTATATTGGCATTCATTGTTTTAAAACCATAAATTTTACTAAAATTGTCATTGTAGATCATCATGTAGTTAGCACGCCAAAAGGAAATAATTTAATCCTCGATTCACCTAACTAATCCTTGCTCCTAATACTAGTTATAAATTAGTTTCATTAAAACGCTAATAATCAAAATATATATGAGCGAATAAGGGTTGCAAACAAGTGTGCTGAATGTACTTGAACGAGTGTATTCTTTATTACTGACTTGGATCAACAGATCTTTTAATGGTCATTTTATTGGTAGACCAAAAGCCAGGGCAAGTAAGGGACCAACAACCTATCGTGGAATTCAACTTATAACTTCAACAAGTCAATGAATATTACACTCATCGACTGTGATTGGATTAACTAACTTATGTCGTGAAATGTCTGTTGATTGTGATGTTCTGTTTAGGCACACTGTTCCCACAGCTATTCCAGCCGGATGAGGCGCCTGGCTGCGGTCCATCACCGTGAACACCGGCACTCAGGCCGTGTATTGTATGGTAAACAGCTATTCACACTATCCGGATGAACCGCTTTGTCCGTTCTAGTGCATCTTTTTTTAATGCATTTATTCATAGAATGCACTCGTCATTCGATTGATGTATTGAGAGCCATTTTAAGTACATCGCCTGCTGCTGCACGTCACAACTCGTTCTGTTCGACGTGACAAAGCGAATTATAAAAACCTTTCAACGTATTTACTTAGGTTAGTTCACGAATAGTTACAGTCTACAAAATCTAGTCTTCAACCATATAATTAACAACCAATATCCGTTCGTCAATCATCTGCAGTAGGCCTGCTCAGATCCCTTTCACTCAACTTCATTTCTTCCATTATTTGAATTTGCTAGATGATTAAATATAGAGCAAATTGTTTACCCAATATCCGTAATTTACTTTTGAGTTTAATTCCAAATAAAATATAACTAATCGATTTATTAAGATACTTTAGTGTATATTAATTCAAAAAATATTACATCTTGTAAGTTTTATTTCACTTAATTCCTCTCACCCATACATCTTTTTGAAGTTTCTTTAAATTTTTTATATAGGAATATTTTCCATAATTTTATTACTTTTCAATATCACAATTCTGTATTATTCTCTAAACGCAGGCATTAGAAAAGGATATTGCTGTCAGAAGAAGATGACAATAAATGTTCCTCAATTTAACACACCTAAAAGTGGACCTATCTTAGAATACTTGTTTCAGAGACAACAAAATAGTTTCATCTCCATCAACATTTAGACTTTCCGTTTGTATACGTTGTCAGTTTGATCGACTCAGCAATGGTCCTAAATAGCGGTTCATGTAACGCGTGGGCGTGCGTACCTCACTGACGGAAGTGAAGCCGGCCATGGGGTTAAAGTGACGTCACGCAGGAAACACTGTTGGCCATTCATCCTGCGTGCGATACGAGGACCTCTTCCTTTGTCCGGCTTTTGCTATCCTGCTCATTACCATATCCCAGACGGGTCGGCTTCCTTTTAACAGGTCATCACTGAGGAAGATTTGGCCTTCCTCTGCGTCCTGAGAGCTCCATTCCGGAAGCGGGATCCATCAGCTTCTCAGTTTTATTAATCGCGATAAGAGTTAAGGCGCTAACATTTATGACAGTTTAATAACTCATAAGTACTTAATAATACGACGTTAGGGCTAAGAAGCCCTTTATAGCACTAAAGAGAGGACTTCTTAGTCCTAACTTCATTACTGTCCTTTTAAAATAACACATCATTTAACTTTTTCTTTTTAGCTTTACTTAAGACAATGATCAGATTCAGGATAGATCACTCATACAGTCTCATACATAACAATTCTACATCACCTTTATCAACAACCAGTCTCCGCCCCCCCCCTTCCTCAGCGATCACAGTTTTACCACTTACCCTACTAACATCACCACCAAGGTCCATGAAGAGACGCCCATTCAACAAACCAACATACAATGCTTGGTACATCTCACAATTATTTCACACACGGTACCTTTAGGCGATACAAGGAGATAAGACAGGCTCTTCCGTTCTATTGAAAAATACTTCGTGTAGCACAGTTGAAATGCCTTTCAACAAATTAACATACAATGCTTGGTAGATCTCCCAATTATTTCACACACGGTACCTTTAGGCGATACAAGGAGAGAAGACAGACTCTTCTGTCCTATTGTAAAATACTTAGTGTAGCACAGTTGAAATGCCTTTCAACAAATCAACATACAATGCTTGGTAGATCTCCCCATTATTTCACACACGGTACCTTTAGACGATACAAGGAGAGAAGGCTCTACCGTCCTATTGTAAAATACTTCGTGTAGCACAGTTGAAATGCCATTCAACAATAAATATGTTTTTACTATTTACACATGAGTGCCAAGGTAATGGACGTCTACACTGAAGACATGAAAGGAAGAGTTCCCAGTAATTGTTCACGGACAGTATTCACATTTTGGACTGTGCGTTCCTCTTGAATTGATCGTTCACCGGCAGGTCGCTCACCTCGGCGGCCAGCCTCGTCTTGGTCGGAATGGCCCATCTGCAAAGTACTTACTTAGCAGTGTGAAAAAAGTAATTTACAGCACACTCTGGACGTGTACCTAAGTCGAATAGAAGGAGGTATCACAGTTAATTGTACCGCCTCAGTAATTATGAAGGAAGCTTAGTATCAGGCCAATCTCTTCAATCAATTAATGGGCGAGCCGGTGGCCGAGCGGTCTATGGCGTCAGGACTTTGAGTTTGGGTTAGAGATAGCTCTGGTTCGAATCCGGTCTAGACTGGAAATATTTATCAGTATTTATTCACCTTGTACTCCCCCTTACTCTGTCTGAGTAAGTTCCTCGCACAGATCAATGGTCTATAGGGAATGGGCAGAGTAAGGTAAAAGGTAACTTACTAATCCCTGATATTTATTCTACGCAGATATGAAAGCGTAAAGTAGGAGTTTTTATTCAGTTACGGAGTTGTTGACATGTCATTTAAGCGATTACCACAAGCTGTTCAACAGATGAACAACCTTTTAAGCAGTCTAAGGAAATAAACAGAATCTTGTCAAGTGAGCATGACACCAACTCATACACAACAATGTAATGCTATAGAAATATTTATTAATATATGTTAATATCGATACATAAATGGCAACAGAAAAAAACGTAAAAAATAAAAAAACTAGATAGACTATTGACTTCATTTTTCTTTTGACAATAACCTATAAAAAATGAACCATTTAGCCTATGACTAAAAGAACTAAATCCAGCTTCGTAAAAAATTCGTTTGAAAAAAAAGAAAGAGATAGATAAATCACTCCCCTTGTATATTTTTTTATAGTACATTCCGATGCTATACATAACACTGTAAAAATAACTTACTACCTCTCCTAAGTGTTTCATCAACTATGACACTTCCTTCGCTACAAGTTCGATTTGAGACTGACTATGGAGGGTGGAAGGTTTGTGCTGGAATTCGCCCAGATTGTGCAACATATACATAACTTTGAATGCAGCAGTGAGTGGATGTTGACAAGTTGTGTTGGAGTATTTACATCTGCAATGCACCTTCTCAACGTAATACTCTCTATTTTAGACCAGGGATACGCTAAATATAAAGTACAGACATCATAACATTTCTGTTTTTCACTCTTAAAACTGTATAAAGACGAAAACTGTCAAAACATAATAGATTCTATTAAACAATTGATGAATATTTTTTAATTCAACGTATACAATTAAAAATAATAATTTAGATTTTGCAATTTAAAAATATTATTTCTCTCTCAATATCTGTATAGTATCGCAGTAATTGCAACACGTAAGAATTAGCTTTATGAAGACAATTTAATTTATAGGATTAATTAATGCGAATTATTTATAACGTGTGGAATTCATTAATTCAAATCAAATCAAATATGTTTATTTGTAGTAGACAACATTACATTGCATTAAAAACTTCAACTTAAAACTAATGCTCCATGTGTTAATCATGAAAGAAAGATTGTCAAATTACAAATATACATCTTCTGTACAACACATAACAACCCGTTCCAGCGAAAATATATGCAAAAACACAACCCTTAAAATATTGTTAAGAGGTTACAACTGATAAAACTATGATTACAAGTCAAGAAATTCGTAAATCGAATGACAAGCTCCATCCAAAAGATACTGGTGTAGTAAGAGTTTTGAATTTTTTATTGCAAACTTCTTGTTTAATTGTACCGGCAGTTTGTTATATAATTTAGGCCCTATATTTCAAGTTAATTGTAATTTAACTGGTCACCAATCTTATACAAAGAAGACCTAAATACGATGGATAATTGGCGATCGACCACTCTGTAAAGAATTGTCACCACCATCCGCCAAACATCAGTTTCTCATCAGCAGTCTATACTAAAAAAAAAACCAATGTTACCTCCCTTCTTAACATTGGGAGTTTTAATTGATGAAAGCATTTTCTGTATAATAATAATAATTTAAATCCAAGAAATATATTCTGATGGTAACCTGCCCTTGGTAAATAAATGAACACAGATGAATGTCTGAATGTGTTTCTGTTTAAAGCCATATTGAAACATCCTAAAATTTAAATATCCAGTATAAGTAAAGGAAAAAGTAAAGAATGGTTAAAGACGACTCTTTTGGATCGTCAACATTGTATATGAACATTACTTTCACAAGTTTGATCCAGCTAGTACATTGTGCTACAATGCAACATGGGCTACCAATCGTCCAGCTTAGAGTGTACCAATCTGCTGATAATATCTTATATGAACTAACGCAATTTGGCAAAATATAACAAAGTTATAATATATTTATCTATCACCAGACCCTATACTGTAGATTTCAGGTCGAGGGAATACTGGGACGGTGTTAGTAGCCCGGTTTCTTCTCACGACCGAATTGTATGGTTCACAGACGGGTCAAGAATGGGCAACAAAGCTGGATTTGGGGTCTATACTGGCGACCCTAGGACCAACGCTAGCGTGAGCCTGGGAGCGTATGGCACCGTTTTCCAAGCTGAAGTCGCCGCAATCCTTCAATGTGCCGCCCAGGCGGTCGAGAGAGGGGTTTGCGGGAAACATATCCACATCCTCTCAGACAGTCAGGCGGCCTTAGGGGCTCTTGACTCCTGGAAGGTCTCGTCTGGTCTAGTCTGGGAATGTGTGGAGTCCCTCAGCATCCTGGGTTCAAGAAATCAGGTCTTGCTGGAATGGATCCCAGGATATAGGGGATTAGAAGGCAACGAGCAGGCCGATGCCTTGGCTAGGGAGGGTGCTCTCAAGCCCTTCGTTGGTCCTGAGCCGGCCTGCGGCGTTTCGACTGCAGCTGTCAAAACAGCAATCAAAAACTGGGTCAGCGCCAGACATCTGGAAAGATGGCGGCGGTTCCCAGGGCAAAGACTCGGCAAGGTTCTTGTCGATTTGATCCCTCCCAGAAATTAACAAAGTCACTTCTTGGGTTGAGTAAACCGCACGTTAAGCTGGTGGTGGGACTCATCACCGGTCACGGCAAATTCCGGAGGCATCTAAGAACGGTGGGACTCTTTACGGAGGATCCCATCTGTCGCCTCTGTGGGGAGGACGAAGAGTCGGCAGAACACATTGTCCTGGAGTGTGAGGCCCTTGGTGCCAGGAGAAGAGCACTTTTTGAAGGCTCACCTCTGGAACAGTTGGAAATTACTAATCTAGTGAAGAAGCTTCTTGACCTGGTCAAGGATTGCCAGCTTTACGACGATTAGGCACCGGGATTGGCACAAAAAAGCCTTAGGCTTCGTTGCGAGGGTTGGCTGGACCAACTATATATCCCCATAACTAACTAACTAACTATTTATCTAATTAAGGTAATACCATAAACATGAGGACTGGAACTGAATGAAATAAGGGTAAAAGAAACGCACACAAGTTTTAACAAATATTATGGATATTGGATAACGATTACAAAAGTATTCACCAAATATATTGAAACCCAAGTTCCAAGTGGGAAGGAACCAAGGGTATTAAAATAATTATTACTTGTGTTGCTCGACACTCGGTGCTCATTATGAGCGAGAGAGAGAGTGGGCAGATTTTATGAGTCTTTACAAGAGAGGCCGAGATGGAAGTGTCTGTTCTCGCAGCTCGTAATTTCCCGGTCCGTCAAATCCTGATTACCCATTTGTTTTTGAACATCACTTCTGTGCAGTGATTTCTCTGGGTTCGACCAACAAAGGAAATATGACTTTTTTTCGAAAGTAACAAATTTTAATCATCGTATTGAGTCCAGCAAAAAAGAAATTTCATTTTGAATATTTTACATGTCTAGGTTTGTAAAAACATAAACATTTACAGCAAACAATTAAGTATAGCAATATCCAACTTCATAGCAAAATCAAGGCACTCTATTGAACCTTTCCTTCACTGGTTTTTTGAGTAAATCTAATCTGAAACAAATTTTCCAAATTTAAGACACTTGAGGAAATCCTTTTTACAGACAGAGGGAAGACAACAGAACTTTAACTTCTATGGGGAAGATGAGCTTCTATTGCTGGTCATTCAGCGTGGTCTTTGAAATAATTCATTAATAGGTTTATAACCCCATTGTCATTCAACATACATTTTGGATACTTGGACCTTGATTATCCTGAACACAACACATCCTGAAGTGTTTTTCAAAAGAAATCCTGTATCGATCCTTTCGTGGAAAGTGAACTATACATTTCAACACCAGAATGTTCGCATAAAAGTATTGGGTGTGATACACCACTATCACAACAGACAAACCAACTGGGTCATCTCTGAATGACTTCAATTCTGTACTACATACTGAAGTAGATTTCCTAGAATCAATTCGTGCAGCATAAACTTAAGGAGTAAATTGTTCAGAAAATCTGAAACTGCTTACTTTAAAGATGATGAATGTCATTTCTTATTATCTTTTAACTCGTCTTAACTAGTCTAGAGACTACAACCAAGAACAGAACTGTTGTAGCAGATGAAAGTTGCCGTATTAATCATCTCAACATTCGAGTTATCTATGACAATGATATCACGGATTCCCGGCAACAATGCCGTTCTTGCGAAAGTCTAGACCCGTAGAGAAAGGGGTGGGTGATTCATTGTTGTCTCCAGTTACGACGTGGGGCCACCAGAGCGTATCGCCATCGCAGGTGAGTGTGGTGAGACAGGTGGTCCACACCCGTCCTGTACGGCTTCTTTGCATCCTGCCAGACCCATCGAAACGTGTGTCCTTCAGTTCCCAGCTGCTGCGTGTCTCTATCACGCTGCACCTTAAAGACATATGATTATCTGCAGAAACGTATCAGTAACATGCTTGCTAACCACTTAACAGGCTGTTACTGGCTGTCCGCCATGTTGGTTTTAATCTCATTAGAACAATGTCATTTTCGAACTGGATGTACGATCACGTGAATCAAAACTAAACAGTTATTCTTAAACGGATATTTTCCATAAAACTGCATTTGATCAAGAAAGAAATTGCACGTTGGAATTGCTTTGCAAATTCCTAATTGGTTTGATAGAAAATAATAAAAAAATATATTTATTTTGAAGTTTTTATTTTCACCTATTTGTCAAAACTATGCGCGTGTATTCAAAATATAAAAATCAAACCCAATTCGCAATATGGTAACGTTTAAAATAATACCTCAAACAAAAAAATTGGTAAATAAATAACGAAAAAAAATAAGGAAACATTGTTCTTATGGGATTAAAACCAACATGGCCGACAGCCTTGGCAGACTCTAAAGTCGCGTTTACACCAAATGTTGCATGCAAATTGTTGACAACTTTTGCTGACGACAACAAACTTTTGGCAAATATCTAGAATGGTCAACATTTGTTGACAACAGTTAGCTTTTTTTGCATTTTTCGCCGATTGGCTCTGCATTCTGAGATGTCAAGATTGAATGAACTTGTGTTGGTAGAACTTGCGAAATCGTCGTTCCAGGCATAGTTCAGGTTTTTATTTTTGAAATATGGGTCCTTGTGGTTCCCAAAGTACTAGTTGATCACGATAGAGATCATCAAACTTAAAATACTATCCCTCCATCAATCAAAATCACTTACCATATTGATTTGCACTTCAACAACACAAAAAGATGTACTACTAGCAAAAGCTGATATAGAGTGAGACCTGACGCCTCGTCGGCCAACCACGTGCACTGGACAGTGGAAGGGGAACTGTTGCAAACATTGCTGCGGGTCGGCAACATTGTTGTCAACTCCGGTGTAAACGCGGCTTTACATTCCAGCGTTGTTCCGTAACGAACTTTGGCATTTTACGTTGTCACTGCAAATACAGTTTGTATCCGCTTCCAGCAAGCAATTACGATACACTATTGGTTCACCATGAAACAACAGGACATAAATGTTTTTTTATTCTGACTACCTAATGTGTACTACACAGACAATAAACTACACAAAGATTGCTCAGGATATAGGGAAGACTACTACACATTGTTCAAATGCTCTATCAGGAGGACCGTAGTGCACCGCTGTCATAATGAACGGAACATCGATCGCATAGTAGTTTAGGCCCTCTATGGAATCGCACAATCTGACAACCGCGCTCAGTCCACATGTTCGACAGCTGCTAATCGGTCAGTATACAGCTAGTTTTTTCTGTGATGCAGATTCCCCAATAAGAGCACTCGGTTACTCAAGTCGATGGTGGTACTTCGTCTGATAAATAACCCTTTTCAGACAGGCCCAAGTCTGTTGTATGTAATGCTTCGTTATAATGTATAAATCGATAATACAGTCCTGCCAACGGCAATAATTAACGAATTAATTAATTTAATGTTGCTATTTAATCTCTGCTAAACAGGAACTTCATTAATGTGCAATATCCTCTATTATGATTAAAATATATTATGTATGTTTCAATGTTGTGCTCTAAAATATAGAGGATGTATGTACGTTTCTAACTTTGTTGTAAAAAAAACATAAAATTAAAAACCTAGAGTAATATGACTAAGGTTTCTTCTAACTGTTAAAAAGTAAAATGTTACAACGTAGCTGGCAATTGTTATGATAAAATGTTACAACGTAGCTGGCAATTGTTATGATAAAATCATTGTATACTAGACAGAATGTGTAATATTTAGATTTTAACTTGAAATACAATAATTACTTGCTATAATAAAAGTATGCAAAAATAAGTAACAACTGTATAAACTGAACTATTTCTTTCATGTTTTAAAAAGTTTACGTAAAAACAAAAATAACAAATTGTTTTATATAAAAGCTCTTAAAATTACTACGAGAAAATAACTACGATATACAATAGTTAATAATCTGACATACACAAATATAAGATACATATTGGATATCATAAATAATAATAAAATTTAACAATACGTATTTAACAAAAATTAATAGTTTAAATGTCCAAAAAACAAATTTGATTATTATTGAGTATATATTTTCTCATCAGCTAAAGATGAACAAAATTACAGGAATAAACATTGTTAGCGAGCACGAGTAAAGATAGAGAGTAGTAGGCCTACATGAGAGAAATAAATAAATATATAATAATAAACAAATAGCAGGATTAAAAAGACAATTATAGATAGCAATGTGATTTCACTTACATTATGGTATTACAGGTGAAGGCAATCTAAAATTATATTTTCTTATGTTTGTTTTGTAAAACCATAGATTGTTAAATTGTATCTATAGTTTGATTTATATTTGTAATTTTAGTAAAATTATACTTGATTAAGTAGCATATATTTCTCAATTTGCTATAAACTTGAGAGCAATCCATATAATGTGCGTGACAAAAACATTGTACACACAAATAAATAAATAATACCAAATAATAAAAATAATAAGCAATTGAAAATAGTTTAAAAAAAATATAAAAACTAAATTCTGAATATTCTTTAAACGGAAGTGACGTAATGTTTCTGTAAACATAATGATTTCATTCATTATTACGCATTGTTGTAATGGAATGACTTGCCCAGATGAGTGACAATCAGCTGATGAAATGAGGAAACGAGTCAGCCACGACATCATGACATCCATCCATGGCGGGGTGGCGAGAGCTGAGAACTGATCGAGAGTGCAGATCTCAGCGGAGATGGAGTGTCGGCGGATCTGAGAGCAAACACAAACCCCGGACACACCTCCGAGACTCTCATATCACCGGGCAAAAATAACACCTCTTTTCAGTAGCTTTAAGCTGATGCCAAGAAATGACTTCTTCGAGTTCAATGAGGTTTAGTAGTAAATTAATATTGACAATATGATAATATTATCTTATTAGTTATATCTTTTATATCTATAAATAAGATAGATATAAAACTAATAAGATATAAATATTATAACATTTATATCTTATTAGTTATTTTAAATTAAAACATCAAAGTATTTAAATGATGTATGAGAGTTCACTTATCGGTATGAAAACAATAATAAACAAGTAATTAATTAATTTGGGAGAAAGGCTGAAACGTATTAATAAAATTGATTAAATTTCATTGATTATAATAATGTTTAATTACATTTTCAAATACTAAATGTTCATATTTTAACTAGCATGTGCTAGTTAAAATATAAGAACCATAATTATTATAGTTATTTTGTAAACATTTACAAGGAACTTTAGTTACCTTGATTGTTAAATTTTTTCCATGCAATTCGTACAGTATGAATATATCAATTCGTAACACTCTTAATTTTGACACCATCAGATTATTCCAAAACGGCATGACAAGAATAGTTTAATTATCAAATTTGACCTCAGTTATATTTGTTGCGTTTACTCACCCGCCCCTACACGTACTGTGGTAATGACCCACCCAACTGCCCCTACACGTACAGTGGTACTGGCCCACCCACCTGCCCATACACGTACAGTGGTAAAGTAAAAAGTAATTAAAATAATAAATGTAGGTTTATCAGCTTGCGATTTTATTCATACGTTCATAATTACTACCGTATTTGAAGGTTGTCATAATCGGGATATTTTTAAACATGAAATTTATAAAAAATATGCGTCTTTTCATCAGTTCTCCTCCTAGGAATCTGCAGAGCTAGTATTGGATTTATTCCCTGAGCAATGTTAAATGCAGAACAACACTTAACATGGCTTAATAATCTCCCGGAAAATTATATTTTTTACAGTTTGAAAGAGCTTAAAAGTTATTAGTGAATCCACATTTTAATTTTTTTCAAACACTTGTGATTAAGTTGTTAGTTTTTTGTTATTTAGGTAATAATTTTTATGATGATACAAAAGAACAATCAACTTTAAAAAAATTCACTATCTAGTAACCTCACACTCTTTCAAACGATTTAAAAATCACAATTTCTCACAAATCGTCAAGTCACAGTGCACTTCCACATAACACACTACTCTTATGCGAATTAATACAGTGTGGAGACTATTTCTGTTCTGCAATCTCTTTAGATCCTTTTGAAATTGAGCCTTCCTTCTCCAATACACGCTGTCCTCGGAGACCTTGCTTAATAAGAACAATCGTTTCTCAAAGATATAAAAAAACTGACTCCTAAGATGCCATTTTAATTATTAAATTAGGATGGAGTTTTTGATCAGGATATTCATGTCTTTGATACTCCACAGACCAGTGCTGAAAGCAACGAAAAGCCCAAGGTCCAACAAGCACAGCTTCTCTTTCTTTTCTCCCCAGGACAGAATGCACATCATGTAATGCTGTGCTCTTTTTCATGGCTGATTATAATTTGTCCAGTACGTCTCAGAACCTGCAGGATACTAGGAAGGAAGCCTTTGTGGCATATAAATGGATCCACGGCGGTGTATTGCGCAGTGTCCTTGGGCCGGACAAAACTAGGACCTCGGAGGTGGCCTACATGCTCTAATGCGTTCCTGAGCTGTTGCCTGAGATTCCAGGCTGCTCTTTGTTATCTAATGACCGTGTATACTAGAAGTGTACACGAAAACTGGTTATTTTAGGCTCACTGTTCCTAATGCGCAGCTGTTTATTGGAAATATGATCAAAGTGCCTGGTGTCTGATGAAGAACCAATTCTGATCACTCCAAAACTTGATACGATCTGTGTTTCTGCATAGTCTTTCCTCCAAAACCAAAGAATTGACCAAATATTGAAATCTAGTTGTACTATTTTTGCCATACTGAATTCAAATATATACAAGCAATGAACTTTTTAAGTTTTCAACTTCTATACGTAATTTAAACAAATGATTATCATATCCTAGTAATGATCGTGTTTATAAAAATATTGAGCTAATCAATATGCTTCATTTTCTCAAGCCATTGATTTTCTGTGCATGGCACTTCCATTACATAAATTCCTTTCCGAACACTTTGCAACAGCTGAAGATCCAGCAGACTTCCGTCTGAGGTTTTGGCGACCGCCTTATCTTATTTTATTCAAGATCAACGTTACATTTTCTCAAATCAAGCAAATATAGCTCCACTAATAGTTCTTTAATGGGGTTTCTTTGGCCGATTTCAACAATTTACACTGTCACTCTTGAATAAATTGCTCAATGCTGATTGTCTTTTGGGTTTATCCCATTTGCTGTTTTATTTTAACTTAACATTTTCATTCTATGCTGATTACTTTTTGATATTTTTCAATTTGCTGTTCTTTTTTTATATTTTAACAAGTTTTTGAAACTATAACAATTTCAAGAGCGTTTATTTAGCCTACAAAATTAAATTAAAATAGGCTAAGTAATCAACTGCATTACACTATCTACATTGATATATATTATAAAATGACTTACAAAAATGATATTACGGAAAAATACTAAAGATATCATCTTATAAGTTTAAAATTGGTCTTATTGACAACATATCCACAAGCCCTTCATTATTTATGGTAAACTCGTGTCACTTTACTTGTTTTACTACTTATTGCTAAATATTTTTAAAATTCTTTCATGCATAACCCATTTCCCATATTTTTTTATACCTTCGTTCGTAAAATTATTCATCTTTTAATATAAGTCTGATAACTTACATTCTCATAGAACCGTTATATAAAGTCCAAAAACTGTTAATGAGCAATAAGTTACTGCTGGCTTATTTTGGAGGAAAATTAAACGTTTGTGATGTAAAACACAAAACTCGCAAAATTTTCACTTCAATTAAAATTTTCAAGTAGGTTACACCAAACACAGGTGACGTTTCAGCCTCGTTATTAATATTGTACACGTGCTTTCTATCGCTGAGGAAAAGTAGTGAATCAGTGTTGATATCGGGAGGTGTCAGTCTACAAGACAAAAGTGACACAGTTTGAAGATAAAAAAGACGCCTCATTTTAAGGCCGTTGACTCGGCCGGCTTGATAAACAAGAGCAGCCATCCACTCCCCGGCTGATTAGTTTACAAACACTAAAACCACTCTCGCCACGTACTATATCACAGAAACATTGGGAGAAAAGAACACAAAACAACAGTAGTTAGGTTGTCGATTGTAGAGTGATCCGGTAACGACAGGTTGGGCCGTCAGAACTAAAGCAGTTGGGTTCTCGATTGTAGTTGATCCAATAGGGATATGTCCGGGTGTAAAAACTAAAGTAGTTTTATGTTCTCGATTGTTATGGATGCAATAATGACAGGTTTGGGAGGCAAAAACTAAATTATTTAGACTCTCAATTGTTGTGGATCCAATAATGACATGTTTGGGTGTCAAAACTTAAGTAGTTAGGTTCTCGATTGTTGTGGATCCAATAATGACAGGTTTGGGTGTCAAAACTTAAGTAGTTTTATGTTCTCGATTGTTATGAATGCAATAATGACAGGTTTGGGAGGCAAAAACTAAATTATTTAGACTCTCAATTGCTGTGGATCCAATAATGACATGTTTGGGTGTCAAAACTTAACTAGTTAGGTTCTCGATTGTTGTGGATTTTTCAATATATGACGCGACATGTTTTTTATACTAATAATTGTTATTACTATCCCATACTATATTGCACATATTACGATCGCCCGGTTCATTGTTAGTAAAATGATGCTCAACGTAAATAGGTTTATACAATTTAACTAATACCATTGATTTTATACACAAATATATTTCGCATCCAATGTTAAATTTTGAATCTCAAATTATCACCCATTGTGCGCAAAAGACGCAACCTGTAAGCTGTGACACAACGAAAATCCACTCTCGAAATGTGCGCCTTAACGAAACCAGACAACACCCAGCGTCCTCCTTGACTGGATAACCTCACTGAAGTTTACGTACATGATATTGACCCACACACGTAAAAAGGTATTGACCCACCCACCCATACACGTACAATGATAAAGCTAGTGTTGTCCCATGTAAATGTAGCCTAATGTAGTTAAACCAGCTGTGTACGATAAGATTAAACGTTCATTTCACTCATCACTAGGATAAATAAAGATAGAATTTCACCAGATTACCTTTATATTTGCAATATACCTTTATATAATTTGATTAAGAACATTATAGTGACTCATCCTCACGTATAGGTCTGTCTTTGTGATAGATCATATTTCTATAAAACGTGTTTCCATTTTTTGTATTATTGTTTAGTTTTTTCATATAATTATCTTGTATCTTGTTATTATATGTATTGTTTTTCATACAATTAATTTGAACATGTTTAAAATGTAAACAAACTATGTTTATGTTAATATATTTGTAGATTAACAAATGGAAATAAACAGTTTCTGATTTGATTTGTGGTTGCCTCACTAACTAACAAAATTACAAGCACAAATCAAATATAATGCTATTATAGGTATACACAGGGTGAAAAAAATATGGAACCCCTTTTCAACAACGTTATTTTTTCTATAGATGACTTGATAACTTTTTTAAATAATTGTGTTCCATAAAGTATAATTCATGATCAGAATAATTTACTTGAAACCGTTAAATAGCGGAGAAATAGTATTGTTCAAATTAGTTACTTTGAAATTCAAATTATAGCTACTCTGGAAAGGATAAAACGTACGCAGTCAGATTTACGGCAATTAATTTCTCTTGAATACACCTCTCATTGATGCAAACTCGACCTAGGATTACATTGAACTCCTCGTGGACTGTCCCCCTGAAAAGATGAAATGTCGCTAATGGAGTCAAAAAGTGAGTTCTTTGTAACCACGATATTGTACAAAATTTCACTTTTACAAGTGAATTTATAAAAAAGTTGTGAAAGGGTTTCCATATTTTTTTCCTACCTAGTATAATCAAAGCTAATACTTATGAATTTAAAAAAAAGTCTAGATTCCTGAAAAACACCTGGTAGTATGCATGGTGGAAGTAACACCCCCATGTATCCTTCCACCATGGGTAGTATGAAAGTTCTACTAGCCGGTCGAGGGTTAATGGTAAAAATAGTACCTAGACTATTCGTAGGTCACGAATAAACATTGTCTACGAATATTTCACAGTTCGAAACCGATCAAATATCGAACAATATAGTTCCTCGGCTATTCCTAGGTCATACAGAACATTGTGAACGAGTGTTGTCAGTTGAAAACCGGTCAGTCACCCATACATTAACTATATACTTCGATTATACCTAGATCTATATATCGATCAATAACAAATACAAAAGCACATAATCTAAAATCAAGAGAAATTTCTTAGCTCACGAAATGTTGTGTTAGGAGAAAAATTTGATGAAACTGGTAAGCTCGATATATATATATGCATATTTTCAATATGGCACTTGAATTACTAAAATACACGGGAGTTTACATCTCATAATTTTTTTGGAAATACATGAGGCAGCATCATATAGTACAAATTCAAAACAATGATTCAAACAAACTTAAAATTTTCAAATAATTGCGTATTTTTGTTAAAATCTGTACTCTGTACAGTTAGTTAATATATACTGATGCGTGTCTTTCTTATCTGTAAGGTCATACAGTTAATTATTTTGTTATTATGCGTTGTTCTTATGTTCTGTAGTTAAATTTAGATCAATGAAAAAGTCAACTGTCAATTCTGACAGCGTTCATCAACTGTTAACTGCACTTATTGTGTTGTTATTATTATTCGTATTATACACTTATTGGAAAACGCAGTTGATCAACATTTTAAAATTATTTCTAAGATTTACTTTCCTCTCAAATATAAAGCAATATTTAAGAAATATGCAATCAATATCATGATTTAGCCTACTGTAGACAGAAAACAAAATTCTGGAACCCTGTAGATATAAAAAACCGAATTGAAAATAAATGGTTCCAAAGAATTGGCACAATCTTTCCCCCATATTAAACACTAAAAAAATCAAAACTTTGAAAATTACCAGTTTGAATCCCAAAACCAGTTGTTCTTTTGCCAACTAAAAAACTATTCAAGTTATAGACATGCGGTTTTTACTAAAATATTTAAAATTGTAATTTACATATTTTCTGAACATTTAATCAATATAGTTAGAGCCGTTTTTGACAAAATTCTATTTTTGTATATTTATTAAAAAATTGACAAAACCTTATGCGGATATATTTTAATAAAATATGTTTAGGGAATTTAATTTGTTTAATACTGTGTTTGGATTATTGAGTTAAAAACTTACAGATAACACCGGAAGCTGTAGTAAATTCCACAGAGAAACAGAGGACACGAGGCGCGCACTGCACAGTGTGAAACAGAACAGACTGCAGCGTTGCGGCGTCCGTCTGGAGCGAGAGGGCGAGAGGGAGGGGACATGAGTCACCATGGAGGGTGGGAGGTGGCGATGGTAGTCGCAGCGGAGGGGTAGGTAGACCCTTGGTCACTGGAATGGCCTAGATAACGTAGTGATAGTGTTATGGGGATAACAGCAATCAAAAGCAAACATGCGTGCAGCCGTCGTTATTTTCTTTCTGTGGAGTTAAGACATTCCAAACGATAGGCCGTTTCCGAAACCGGCAAGTCACCGCTGGTAAGTCTACAGGCCCAGACAGCCAAATAGCAGAAATACGAATTTGCCATCGGCGGGCCAAAACATGCCGTTCTATTTCAACTGTGCGGATTGTGTTTATTATTATAGCGAGTCACAGTGAACACTTCATCATTATTAAAGGTCCATTGTAGTGGACAATCAGTTGATACTATTGAGTTTTTAAATGCAAAATCGTCATTTAAAGTATCACATATTTAATAATGAAAAAAATATAAAAGTACTTCATGTTTTTTACTAAAACCAACAAAAGGTTTTCACCTTTTGAAATTACACTTAAAATGTTACGATACGATTACTTTTGCGAACAAAATGTTTGAAAAGGAAATCCATGTTTTTGGCGTTTTTCCCGGAGGGAAGTGTCGACTTCAAGACGTTGGAGTCTGGCGTGTAACATTAACCCACAACTGTATTATAAAGTAATCACAAACATAAATATCCATATAATATAAAAGGTTACTGGAAACGGCGGCCGAGAAGTAGACGACTCGCCTTCAGATCTAAGGGTCTCTGAGCTTTATTTAGAGATATGGCATTTGTGTAAAGGATACTATATCCCGTTCACGGGTCGAGATGTGGTTCGATGTGTATCAGTACTGTGCTTTGGCTAGAGAGGGGATGGAGTTCATCAAAGGGTATGGTAGCCTATCACATATTATGCAGTCGAAATGTGGCCCGATGTTTATGAGTAAGCCTACTGAGCTTTATTTAGAGGGCGGATGGAGTTCATCTATAACTATTAGAGGTATGGTATCACGTTCACAGGGTCGAGGTGATGCACGATGTTTATGACTATTGAACTTTATTTAGAGAGGAAGTGCAGTTCATCCATAAGGGGTATGGTATCACGTTCACGCGGTAGAGGTGATGCACGATGTTTATGACCATTGAACTTTATTTAGAGAGGAAGTGCAGTTCATCCATAAGGGGTATGGTATCACGTTCACGCGGTCGAGGTGATGCACAATATTTATGAGTATTGAACTTTATTTAGAGAAGGAGTGCAGTTCATCTCTAAAGGGTATGATATCACATTCACGCGGTCGAGGTGATGCACGATGTTTGTGAGTATTGAACTTTATTTAGAGAGGGAGTGCAGTTCATCTATAAGGGGTATGGTATCACATTCATGCGGTCGAGGTGAGGCAAGATATTTATGAGTATTGAACTTTATTTAGAGAAGGAGTGCAGTTCATCTATAAGGGGTATGGTATCACATTCACGGGGTCGAGGTGATGCACAATATTTATGAGTATTGAACTTTATTTAGAGAGGGAGTGCAGTTCATCTATAAGGGGTATGGTATCACATACACGCGGTCGAGGTGAGGCACGATATTTATAAGTATTAAGCTTTATTTAGAGAGGGAGTGCAGTTCATCTCTAAAGGGTATGATATCACATTCACGCAGTCGAGGTGATGCACGATGTTTGTGAGTATTGAACTTTATTTAGAGAAGGAGTGCAGTTCATCTATAAGGGGTATGGTATCACATTCATGCGGTCGAGGTGAGGCACTATATTTATAAGTATTAAGCTTTATTTAGAGAGGGAGTGCAGTTCATCTCTAAAGGGTATGATATCACATTCACGCGGTCGAGGTGATGCACAATATTTATGAGTATTGAACTTTATTTAGAGAAGGAGTGCAGTTCGTCTCTAAAGGGTATGATATCACATTCACGCGGTCGAGGTGATGCACAATATTTATGAGTATTGAACTTTATTTAGAGAAGGAGTGCAGTTCATCTCTAAAGGGTATGATATCACATTCACGCGGTCGAGGTGATGAACAATATTTATGAGTATTGAACTTTATTTAGAGAAGGAGTGCAGTTCATCTCTAAAGGGTATGATATCACATTCACGCGGTCGAGGTGATGCACGATGTTTATGAGTTTTGAACTTTATTTAGAGAGGGAGTGCAGTTCATCTATAAGGGGTATGGTATCACATTCACGGGGTCGAGGTGAGGCATGATGTTTATAAGTACTGAGCTTTATTTAAAGAGGGAGTGCAGTTCATCTGTAAGGGGTATGATATCACATTCACACGGTCGAGGTGAGGCACGATGTATATAAGTACTGAGCTTTATTTAAAGAGGGAGTGCAGTTCATCTTTAAGGAGTATGGTATCACGTTCACGCGGTCGAGGTGAGGCACGATGTGTCATACATGGACATTTACATGTAGGTAGTAACATGTCTCATTCGAACGGTAGCACGACTATGATAAACATAATGATAAACAACGGCGCTAATTGTTGTGGCCTAAAGGAAGGGTGTAAGGAACAATGGAGAACATCGTGGCAGTGCTTGTGACAGTACGAGAACTTCCACTAAAGCTATTATACAACACGCAACACAGTGGCCGTGCTGTGTGAACCTAACCTTCCTAGATATATACAAGTTACGTCTATAAAGGTTTTGTTTATTAGACATGGAACAACTTTCTTCCACCGGTTTATATATTAAGCTCTCGACACATTGTCCTTCCTTATCTGAGCCAAGTTTTATGTCGGGTGGTAATGCAGTATCGTCCCTACATGACAGAACTAGGCTACAATACGTCTGCTAAGTTCCGTCCATGTATAAACAAGCTAGGATACAATACATCTGTAAAGATCCCTCGCAATATGATCAAGCAAGGCTTACAATACGTGTCCTAGTTCCGTCCGTGTATGAGCAAGCTAAGCTACAAATAAGTCTCGAAAAAGCCGTCCCTATATGACTACGCTAGAATACAATACGTCTCTTAAGTTCCGTTCCTGAGTGACCAAGCTATAATAAAATACGTTACCTATATCCTACTCTAAGTACAATCGTCATTGGACCATAACACGTCATCTAATAACTTACGATTACACCTTCTACAACCCAAAGGTCATCAAGCCTTTGGTCGTTAAACGATATTGAATAATGATATTACTAAACGATGATGAATAACAATTTGAATATAAATAAACGCCATTCAGTACACGATTCACTTACCTACGACCGATGCCGACGATAAAGTAGATATGTCATGAATAGACTAACTGTACATCCAAGTTGTATCAGTCCGATTAAGTATCACCTT
This sequence comes from Stictocephala bisonia, assembly GCA_035578905.1. Taxonomy (NCBI): domain Eukaryota; kingdom Metazoa; phylum Arthropoda; class Insecta; order Hemiptera; family Membracidae; genus Stictocephala; species Stictocephala bisonia. Next base: position 61,485 of record JAQJVL010000328.1, read on the forward strand.
CATAAACAGTTCTAACCTTTTGGCACAGAAAAACATCAGGCCACAACTTTCATTCAACTCACACATTTTAGCTAGATAATCTGTTAAAAAAAAAAAACCAAACTCAAATTTACTAAATTGTTAGACAGACATAAAATATTTAGCTGAATGGATAAAATATTTAAGTAGGGCTAAAGTTGTAAAAATTAATTTCACTTAATTAAAACATTTAGAATGTATTATTAGACTAGTATCTGACTAAGTTGGGGGGGGGGGGGAGGAGGGGCTCAGGTTGTTGTCCTACCAGACAATTAGCTAGCAACAACTGGTCAGACCAATTACAGCATTAATTGGATGATAATTGGAAGAAGCGTTGCTTGAAAAACACCTAAAACTCCCAACATACCGCTAGGAAATGAAAGTGATATCTACATCCGTTACATTCGCCATGGAAATTGATATTTAGAGCAGCTATTTACTTTTCAAGTAAAAGTCTGAATCAATTTAGAACGAACTGCGTGGCTGCACAACCTCAGTGTAGTCTTGATGCGCAGCACGTGAAGTCGTACTAAAAGGATTATCACTAGGAACATTTAAATGAAGATTGTTGCTGAACTTTCTTGTAATCAGTAAATCCCACAGGATTAGTAGGTAGGATGTTGCATTTAGCTAAAGTAGCTCGAAACTAGACCGTACTAAAATAAAATGGTGTGTAAGATATACGAGCCACCCCGAAATTATATGTGAATAGATGTGTTTTTTTATTTAAAAAGAAGTCAGAGGAACTGATGTATTCACGGAATTTCAGGGCGCTCTCATTCAGATCCACGGAAGATCTATGCGGATACAGATAGGTTAGCTTACTAAGAGCAATTATAATTACAGTATTGCGATAAGAGGGGAGTAGACGAAAGGAGTACTTATAGTCATACGTAAAACGAGGGAATATTTATTATGAAACAATGGTAGAAGAGGAACCTAAATTTGTATGCTAAATGATGAAGTACAGTGATATCGACCGAAAATGGTATGAAAGGATATAGGATGTTGGCATCCTGAAATTATCCGTGAATTTACAAAGGACGATGCATCAATAATAGGTATGTTGGCATCCTGAAAATGTACGTACATTCAGGGAGGATGATGCATTTGGGGAGGAACATCAACATTTTGAGGGTAGTTTGGCATCGTACGTGAATTTAGAGAGGATGATGGATCGATAATCGTTTAAATTGTGAGGGTAGTTTGATGTCCTGTGTGAATTTAGAGAGGATGATTCATCGATAATCGTTTAAGTTTTGAGGGTAGTTTGATGTCCTGTGTGAATTTAGAGAGGATGATTCATCAATAATCGTTTCAATTGTGAGGGTAGTTTGATGTCCTGTGTGAATTTAGAGAGGATGATACATCGATAATTGTTTCAATTGTGAGGGTAGTTTGATGTCCTGTGTGAATTTAGAGAGGATGATGAATAAACAATCGTTCCAATTATGAACATAGGTTGACATCGTAACTTGGACTTTAGAGATGATAATTAATAAAAATTGTTTGATACGTTGACAGGATAACTTGACTTGCGTTGTAGTGAATTGAAGATGTCTAACAAAATTCGTTAGACATTTACAGGAGATAGTCTCTAAAGTTGTATGTGAATTTTAATGGATGATCCATAAAGATTCGTAATCGATGTAATGGGAGTGATGACTTCTAGAGCTGTGTGTGAATGTATAGCTGTCCACTAAGTTGTAAAGAAAATTGAAAAAAGGGTTGAGCGAGTGTTTAATGTGAGCCGTCTTTGAATAAAATGAACACTGGCGTACAACTATTAAGACACATTAAAGGAAAACAAACTAGGAAGCGCAGGTTCCTGAAAGTCGAAATCAACAGCTGTCGGTTGCTTTTGTATGCTGAATAATTTGGACCCTCGACGCTGCACCATCCTGGTTAATTTATTGTACCTAATAATTGATAATGATCCCAACTAAACAATTTCTTTAAATTAAGCGAGCACATTTCTAAGAAGGTGAAAGACATTATCTCAAGAACAGTGAACAGGCGTTCGCCCACGAAACCTTTCACTAGAACCAAACACGTTGCACGACACAGGGCCCTTGCCGGAGTATGCGCCCAATAATTGGCTGGTGGCAACTGGGGCGTGCGCAACCTCCCGACTTACATGCCATTCAGACTGGATCACCCGCACCACATCCTTATCCACTACCGATAAAATGAAGGTTGCGGTTTTAGTCTACGACAATCTTCTGCTGTTTGAGTTTATGATCTGAATCTAATGAGGAAAGAAGAGCGAGTTGGATGCGGAAAGGATCCCGTACCAATGTCAATAAGCTAACGTGGGAGAAAAAAGGCCTAAACTTAGACTGAGAGGTGCAATTTTTAACATATTCACAGATATAATAATGCAGATGTTGAGGTATCCAGAGAAATCCATGTTTATCCAATGGGCAGACAGTCGGCACTTTAGTATTTGAATTAAGTTTAGCTTCCGACTTCCAAACTCGTGTAAACTGCCAAGTGATTTTTTCGCGTTAATATGAGAGACTTCTGGTGAAAATACTTGACATTGTTTTCCAAATAGTGTAGTTTACCTATTTTTATTTATTAAGATGTCAACCCTACCCAAATAAAACAATATAACCCTAGTCAGGTTTCCTCTGATTTAATCAACCAATACACATGGGGTTCAATGTCGTTCCACCCAAAACAATCAGTACACTAGACTTTCGATAGCACTCTTATCCACTCAACCTACCTTAAACGTTGATGCCACCCCTGATATAGCTGGGACAAGACATATCCGTACCTATCAAACTATCTAATTATCATTAGTCTTGGTAACAAACCTATAACTGAGAATATTTATACTTTAAAGTTCAACAAAGCCTTGACCGCTACGACCGCACCTACTTATTATTCAGTATGCCTCATGCTGGGAGCGTCACCTCAAATATACTGTATAACGGATAACCTACTGCACCGAGGTTTGCAGGCAATTTCACTAGAATAATTGGCCGATGGCCTGGAAAATATCTGATAGATTCTCATCTTAAATCTGTTATTATAGAACCAACAAACCTAGTGAGTGGTATTGGCCTCTTGAGAAGAAAGTGGACTTAGCTGAATCGTTTTCGAACAACATATCGCCCCTGAATTGTCGACGACTAACTATCAAAACAAAGAAGCGAACTATTTCATACTTCTCTATAAATTCGTTCAGCAAGGGGCACGATACCGTTCATAGAGGTAATAAAAAGATACGATTCAAACACAGTACTTAATATAGTTGGATTTGTCTTTGGAACAAATTTTCATTCCAAGGAAAAATATGTGACAAAAACTACTGTTGTGTTAAATTCACTTCTAAACTAAACAACCCGTTGCTTGACAGCCATCCTTCCATCCAAACAGTCTCACTATTCGACTCGTTATATCCCTCCATCTCATCTAGGGTGCGCACAAAACTTGACAACACCCCGACCGTTCATGGCGCGGACCCAACCAAGCAAACAAATTATGAACTATCCATCTGTTCTGCGAACAAATACAACAAACGCGATTAAAAGAATAAACTGAAAATTCGTTGTCATGGACTATAAATTGTACAACTCTAAATCGTAATATAACGTTTGAAGGCCACCTCGAGTAGCAGAAAATGAATAGTTTCAGAAGTTATAAATTTAAGTTAATCTGATTCTGCTCCATCTCTTATCTTGAAAACGGTTTCATTGCGTGACTGAGTAAAAAGCTTACATGGTTTTGTACTACTCCATAATTTAAACCGTTCTGAGAAATGTTAACTGATTGTGTCATGCATCCTCATTTAGCCTCTGATTTAGGTATGTACAAGTTCCATCAGGAAACCTTCAAAGAGGTGCTCTAAACTCCAGTTCCAAACGACCGTTATGGAGTGTAGAGACTACTACCTCAGTACCACGAGCAAGTTCCTCTATGGATCACAAACAAAGGCCTTTGGATCACGAGCACGGCCCTCCCTTTACTATGAGCAAGGTCCTCTTTGTACCACGAGCAAGGTCCTCCTTGGACCACGAGCATGATCCTCCCTGAACTACGAGCAAGGTCCTCTTTGACCACTTACATGGACCTCCCTGGACTACGAGCAAGGTCCTCCTTATACCACGAACATGGTCCTCCCTGGACTACGAGCAAGGTCCTCTTTGTACCACGATCCTTGGACCACGAGCATGATCCTCCCTGAACTACGAGTAAGGTCCTCTTTGACCACTTGCATGGTCCTCCCTGGAATACGAGCAAGGTCCTCCTTATACCACGAACATGGTCCTCCCTGGACCACGAGCAAGGGCATCCTTGGACTACGAGCGAAGTCCTCCTTAGGCCAAGAGTGCTACTACATCTGTAAACGGCACGTATATAATCCACGACGAGACATCCAGTTATATATCACCTGATGTCAGGCAGAACTGCTGGTCATCTATCGTAGGAAGTGAAAGGCCCTAGAAAGGAGCGAGACTGTACATCACTAGCCGTTGATGTAATAAAGCAGCCTACTAAATCAGTTTACTTACGACTTTGTTAATACAAATTTATAAAATTTGTGTTGCCTGATGATGCCAGCTTTGCTGGCGAAAGGCCTTGTAAAATGTATTTTTTATTGGTGATTTTGTAAAACTGTATTAACAACGGAATACCAATATCAACTCCATCTGAAATTTACAACATACTTACGACTTGTTGAGTGGATCACAGATCACAGTGAATTCGTACCTGAAACAAAAATTTCATTTCACTTAAATACTCTGGGTAGCTTTCATATCAATTAGACCTACGGTTTAAAAATAAAATCAATCAACAAAACATAAAAAAAAAACTAATAAACTAAAAGGATTTTAAGATAATTTAAATAAGAAGCGTGTACCCCTTTCAAGTTCACTGTTGGATGAAAATCACACTCACCGTGTTCAAAAAAATATTACACATTGTTTAAAACATGTCCTACTATAACAAAAAATTGAATTTAAAATAAGAAATGATAACATCGGTGTTTTATCTATATATTGCTTAGAATAGTTTATATTTTAAACGCATTCAATCTTCTTACACACACAATAAAAACGAAAAGTCCACAAATTTCTGTATGTCTGCCTATCTGTAGGGCTAGCTTGCGTTGGCATTACACTGAAAAAGGCAGAACCACTTTATTATCTTTTTTTTTTTTTTTACTCCACAGACGAACAAGAAGGATAAATGGTACTGTACTTGGAACGAAATTCAGCTTAGGATTCTACCCTCACGGTCTCTTAAGTTGCCATGTTTTACCATTGATTGTATACACAAATAGATTTCCCATCCAATGTTAAATTTTGAGTTTCAAAACACCAGCTTATTTTGTGGTCTATTGTGGAGCACTAGTGTAGTCCCATGTAAATGTAATGCAGTTTAAACCAACTGTAGTAGCAGACCTCACTAACTAACAAAATTGCAGGCATTAAATATTCCTATTAGATGGGATAACTATTGCAGGTGTATACAATCAAGTGTTATATTTATGGTTAATGTTTCTTCCCTATAATTTTAATATTACTAATAACATAATAAATCATGTTAGGTCATAATAAAATGTAAAATATAGTTCCTAGGCTCTGCACAAACTAATAAGTATTCAGCAATGCACAAATTAAAATAAATAGAAACTAGCTGGATTAACACAAATTTCATCTTCCTCATAAACTTATACATAATATACAACACATTAATGCTTTTATTTATAAAAACAGCAAAAACACTGAATTAACTATAAATATAGTATCATTGCTACAAAATAAACGTATACCATGTTAATAGAATTCTGCGTTTTCATATAACAGGAAAAACTCCTATTCTCTTTTTTATTTAATAATATGTTGTATGCACTCACTTCCCTATTCCAAAAGTAACAATTTAATTACAACTATAAGACTAAACTTAAATATTTCGATGTGTTAAACAATTGTTTCATGTAAATTACTACAGAGTTCACAACGGTCGTTCTGGCCCCAGTCAAGGGTGTTGGGCTGCTCGGTTGCCAGAGCCGTCCGTGTTCGTGAGGAAAAGCCTCAAATCACTCAAGTGCCAAAGCAAAACGAACATTGAGTGCGTGTTGATAATCGCATAATATAAACTAGAAAGTTATTTAAGCCTCATTTAAGGGTTCCTCAAGGGTAAATATTATCACCAATTTTATTTATCTGATAAATAAAAACAGCATTGGGTTACTCTAAACAAATATTATAAAGAAGTAACTGAGCGATACTGCATTTATAGGCCTAAATAATAAGCTAATACAAAGATATCACAAATGTTATATATATATAAGACAATTTTTACTTTATAGTTAGTACAAAGTTTGTATCTATGGATAGCGAATCCATTACTACGGATCTCAGCCTTCATTATTTAAAGTTACTGTGATGCAGTTGGTAAAATTAAATTCGTTAAAATAAATATTGTGAAGGATAGTAAAATATCATAAATCATAAAAGATCCAAGTCAATTCGATGGAGCAGTCTTCGATTCTTTATTGATCATTTTTAACGTTTATTTATTTTTTTAAATATTTTTAACGTTTATTTATTTTTATTTTTTACGAGCAGATCTAATATTAAGTCACTGACACTTTTTTGTCCTGGATTTCTAGTACCAACTATACTGTATAAGTTCATTTTCTTATATGAACATAATTTGTTCATTTTCTACAGCGAATAAAATGATTTTTGTCCATAACATTAGATTACGTACATAATACATGATTTGTCTGTCAAAGATTACAAGACGGGTATAATACAACGGTAGAATCTAGTTATGATTTTCAAAACCTTACATTCTTAATTCTTTGCTGACTGGTACTATCGTCTATTCGTCTTCGACGAAGACGTCGATAGAAACTCGTAGGTTAATTAAAGACTTAACATCCTTGCAGGCCGGCACTCTACACGTACAGAGGTATTGACCCACCCATACACCCATGGTATTCTTAATGTCTATGACGATATTGAAGATGAAGGTAATTCAATGTCTTTACAGTCGCTATTCCTTGCTGGCCGACACAATCGTCTATGATGAGGACGTCGATGACATTTCGTACGTGTTTCAAAGTCTTTTATTACATTGTTTATTCTTGCTGGCCTTATCTATGACGAGAACTCCAAAAGATCCTAGTATGTTTGAGAAGCCCCTACAGTCTTCATTCTTTGCTGAATGAAAAATGATCAAGGAAATCACTCCATATCCTCCATTAAATCTCCTATATTTTATTTGTTCTTTGGTGGACTGTGTCTAGTTGGATTAACGATAGTTACTTGGTGGCTTGAAGCCAATTTATCTTCGCACCACCACAACGAGGCTCGGCCCGTGACTCACAGGTCAAGGCTGGTTGACCCCGTAGCCAGCACCCAGCCAATACATTCCGTACTGACCTAGACTTACCGGCATCAGACAACTACGGATGTTATTAAGGTATATAATTTATTTAATTCGTGTGATATCAATTCTACAATGGAACGTGTTAACAAATTGACTAAGAATAGGATAACACAGATTCAATCTAATATTAGATGTGTTCATATTTATACAATTGTAAATCGACCAAAAGGCTTGATAACAAGCTTTGATATGAAACAGAGTGCAGTGTAGCCTACTTCCATCCAAGACAGAGGAAGATCTCTGCAGGACAGGATTCTAAGCACCTTAGTCCTACTATCACGATTACAGTCAATGTTTTATTTTGAAACTCAAGATAGCTAGCAAGCCTTGATGTCAAACAGAGTGTGACTAATTCCTGCACGGTGCAGTGTGCTTTCAACCAAGACAGACGGAGGTTGCTGCAGGATAAGATATTCTGCACGTAAGTCGTACAGTCATTATCTCAGCCAAAGAGTAATTTTGACGCTAAGCTAGCTAGCAAGCATTGACGTCAAACGGTGTGTGACTAACTCCTGCACGGTGCAGTGTGCTTCCATCCAAGACAGACGGAGGTCGCTGCAGGATCGAACAACGTGACTGAAAACTATAAAAAAGTGCTGTTATTATATTTTAATTAATGTTAGATTTTGTGAGACAACAATGATCACGGTAATTATTCATACTCACGAAGAAAGGTTACATTTTCATATAGGTCTTTAGTACTTATTTTTCATTACTGGAAATCAATCACTGCCATTAATAAACATTTTTATTTTAGAGTTTGCCAGTAATTTTATACGTAATTAATTGGAATTTGAAAGTAAATAAATTTATTTAGAATTGCTAAGTGCAGGTAGACATAAATTAAAAATATTCAGCAAAATCTTATTCAATTTTTTGCATAACCTTTTAAAATAAATAACACATTCCAATTAACATATATAATTATATAGGGTCCAATTTGCCTATAAGTGTTAAAATAAACAAGTTACAAACTACGAGGAGGCCTATTTATATATTGTTTAAGTTATAGCATATGTCAGCTGTAAATGTTCAGTTCGTACAATGTGAATTTACGTAGCAATCCAGTGCACAATTGCTCGTATTGTGAGTGTCAACCATAAACCATAGGTTGACGTTAGTTGGGGAGAGCTACGAGGGTATGGAGTGGGAGGGGGAAGTCATATGACGCACAGGCCGGTCCGGTGAGTCATACAGTACAGACGGAAGTCATGAACATACCTCGCCAATTGAGCAGCCAACTCCACCAAACAAACTACAATGATCCACATAGAAAACAATTTACAATTGTCAATTAGTATCTTCAATAACCTTTTTCACGACATGTGAAAGAAAATTATGTAATGATTTTAAGTAAACATTTTACATTTCACCGTGCATAAATAGTATGTATTTATCGTGAGCTGTGTGTGTGACCTACTTTTCGTAAAAAGTCTTCCTTTTCATATACTATCTATACCCATCAGACCCAATCAATTATTCACTGCATATGGTTTTATTGTTAATATTGTTTCGTTATGGCCATAATTATTTTTGTATATCTAGCTCAATTTAAATAATTATGAAAAATATCTTATTTGCTAATAAGGGGTTATTAAAAAATAGTACATGAAAGTAACATACTTATACTCATTTTAACAGGATATTTAATTTTATTTAAATTATGATTAACAAATTTATCAAAAGACAAACAAATTACAACACAAGGTTTAATATAGAAATTTTATAAATTATAACCACATTGAAATATGAAATAAATAAAAAAGAACGTTTAAACATACAAATAATGAATACTATACAATGTATAGATTAATTAAAAATGTACGAATTGTACCTTCATTTGAATAAATGGAGGTAAATAACTTTGTAAGACTTATAGCTTTTGACTTTTGAGCTATAAGTCTTAAAAAGTTATTTACCTCCATTTATTCAAATGAAGGTACAATTCGTACATTTTTAATTAATCTATACATTGTATAGTATTCATTATTTGTATGTTTAAACGTTCTTTTTTATTTATTTCATATTTCAATTGAAATTTCCTTTGGGAGTGCCTAAATATCGGGTTCCCTTGGAACCCTATTTAGGTTCATCTGAGCTTGTAATGCATAAACATTTTTAAATACTATAATTATTCATCTGTTTTGTTTTTGCGTTGTCACAATCTTGTTTGTTGTTGCGATATTATAAGGCATACTCATGTGTAATTTATAAAGACAAATTAAAGAATAATATTATAATAAAAAATACAATTAGGACATTTTTGCCTTTAAATCGGTTTGCGAACTGAATCGCTGAACCTTTTCTGAAGATAAACCTAGGATAACTATTAAAATTGTGTAAACGTTTTTCTGCCTTGTTTAGGCTATATTTTTCTCTCCTGCCAAAGTTCAGCAATTCAACCCACAACAGCTTTTTTTTTAATCTCTCTGCATTTTTATTTATTTGTTTTCATTTTATATAATTAAATACACATCTCGGGTGCCAGTAAGCCCTACAAAGTCACTTGTACATTATCTACTACACTCCAGACGACATATTCACAATACAGTAGTATGACAAACACATTACTCAGAAGTTTGACGTCAACACTGTTTTGTTACCAAAGCTGATGGCAAAATTAATATTACGACAGAAACGAAAGAGATAGAGGTCTCATCTATTAGTGCGATAAATGAGGTGTCAAGTAGTTTAAGTGGCGCAACAGGTTTTCGGTGAGTTAATTATTTCCCAATTTTGTAATCTAAATTGGTTAATATACACTCCCTTGAGACAGGGAAAAAATGTGTTAACCACTAAATTAGAACTTGTGACCTTTTAAAGAGGTGAATTTAGCTGATTTTAAATCGGTATTAAGACAAGACCGTTCGAAATATACATTTAATTTTATAACTACATTTTTACAAATAACTGAAGAGATTAAGATGTTTTTCATTTTTTTAATGTACAAATATTATAATTTTAAAGGTAAAAAGGGTATTTTTTTACCTTTAAAATTATAAATATCTTTACATTTAAAAAAAATTAGAAACAATCCATTTCAGTTTTATGTAAAAAACGTAGTTATCAAAAATTAAATGTGTAATTCGAACGGTTTTGTCTTAATGATCATTTAAAATCAGCTAAATTCACCTCTTCATAAAGCCACAAGTTATAATGTACTAGTTAAAACATTTGTTTATATATTTTTCCTGTCTCAAAGGAAGGTATATTAACTAATTTTGATTATAAAATTGGAAAATAATAACCTCACCGAAAACCGATTGCACCACCTAACTTTCCAGATCGTCCTGAGAATGGCAGCACCAACACTGTAGTCAGTCCTTCGCCTTAATCATTCCAATTACTCATGGAAAAACGTAGTAATTATTACTAAAACTTTTAAAATATGTACATTGCATGTAGTTTCTCACTGCCCACTGAGCGCGTTCGTTGCGGCCATAAAAAAGCGATCTTTTTCTTTTTTCTCTGTGGTGTATCTGGACGTCTACCGCAAAGCTAAAGACGTGTATTTAAAAGTCTGAAGTCAAGCGTGGCTGGTGCAAGTCTGCATTGCACCACATGCACTTGTAATGTTGTCTTATCGCCGATGACTAAGTTTCAAGAGGGCAGGTGAAGTGGCTCTCAGCCGCAGACAAGATTGCTCTGACGTCACGTCGACGTGACCTGTCTAGATAGGTTCCAGGCCAGATAACAAAGTAGGCCTTCAAATTGTTTGAAATGTTGACGAACTGTTTATTCTGGAATTCTTTAGATAAAATTTTAAGAGAGCTATTTCCAGTGATTTTCGGTAACTTAATATAATTTTTGTTTGAAAATTATTTGTCAAAAATATACTAACAATTACATTTTTCTGATATTTCATAACATGGAAAACTGTAAACTATGTTTTTCTACAAGTTATTTTCAAACTAATGTATTTTATTTCTGTTAATTTTATTTCCTACATAGAAACTTCATACTATCTGATTTTCTCAACTATTAAGTCTGCCAACAATGAGATACCGACAAGTTTTAAAACAATTAGTTGTCAGTCTTTATGGAAGTTTAAATTATTGTAACTTCTGTTATCACCAAACAAAACATGTCATTACGCTTTTTGTAATAAATATAATTAATGAGAAAAGTCACATGACATCTCCATATTCTAACTCGTATAAAGTACACAAATAAAAGTTCAAACTACACCTACGTCCGATTTTATTATTATTATTATTTTAAATAATCATTTGTAGCCACGATTGAAATATACTCAATTAAATAGAGTACCTCCACTGGGAACACTAGCTGTCAGCCCAATACACCGACGCTAAAAATACATTTAATAATAATATTACGCACTTGCAAGATACTGTAATAAAACAACAAGAAATGGACAAAGAAGGATAGCACATAATGAAGTCTCATACAAACCCACTATGGAAATTAAATCTAAGAGAAAATTGGAGTTCTTTGAACACATCAGCAGAATGGACTAGAGAAGTAAGAGAGGATGAAAATAGAACTTTACACAAGAAGATTGGTAGAAAAAAAACAAAGAAAAAGAAAAAAGAAAAAAGTAAAAGAGAAAAAATTCTAATCTTTACATTATCCCGAAAAGAAACAAATTCCACCACGAACTTATTCAACAGAAAAAGTCATAAAGATAGTATCATCTTAATTAATGAAAAACTAATTAAAGTGATTCTATACATGTACAAAAGAGCAAAAAAACAAAAACAATATCTATTTGAACTTTAAAACATACTTAATCGATACGTTTGCTAATTTCATAATATGTTCAACATTTGAAGTATTTAGTTGAATTTTAAAAACGTTTACAAATACAGTAATACAAATCTCAAATGATAACACACCACTATTATTCGCAATAAGGAAAACAGTTTACAACAAACCTACCAAAGCACTGTAAAAACTGTTCCATGGTCGGAATGTGGTATTTCATGCGGTAAGTATCACGTCGACAATAGTTTTTATTATCTACCAAATTCGTTCCCAACTCGTCCAACGGCTGCACAAAAACTATTTCTTCGTATTCACGCAGTATTATAAAATGATATTCAAAAAATATCACTGAAGCGTCTGTACGATTCCGATTACAAGTGCTGTATTCATTGGTATTGTATTTAATCATGCTTTAGGTCTGAGACATACTTGTTACTCACTCAGGCCACAAGAACTGACCAAAATATATAGGGGGGGGGGGGGCAAAGATACACTGCCTAGCAACAGTTGAGACAAAATGCAGGGCGGTGGTCTTAAAGCGACGTTTGTTGAGGTAATATTCATTACGTAAAAACACTTAATTTGTGTAAAGCTTTTTAAAAATTAAATTCAGACAAGTTCAAAGACAAGAACAGTTTTGATAAACCACCTCCTAAGTATCTTTTACACTTACATAAAACAATTTTTCTCACGGATTTTTTCACATTGCATCTTCGAACTCTTTTTGTGCTAAAATTAATTAGTTTCCTAGCGAGGAAGTATAGTGTCAAAAACAAAAAGAGTTCATGGGAAAAGTTCATGTTTGAAAGGTCTTTTGGGTTGTATCTTCCCTTACAAAGTATTTTATACGACTAAAAAACTGAATAGGATCTACTAATATTAATCACGACTAGAGTTTTGGACATGTTGGATAGAGTTACAACTATTCATAGAACGCTTTCTGTTTACAATGAACTGCGCTGATTTTTTTTCCAGGACCACAAGCAGAATGACAGCTTACTTTTTCATGAACTATATCTTCCAAAGAGATTGATAAAATAAGTGAATCCGCTCTATTGAATGCGATTGATCTGACACAAACTTAATTATTTCCTAGATGTCTGTACAGGAACATACTTACTATCTCTTGGATAGTAAAATTTAATGTTTGGGTCGCACACGTATTACGCATTTAAATTAGGCTGATACTTGAAAAGAATGTGGCATATCATTAGCGAATTGAGATATGACAGTGTCTAATAATCCAAGACTAGGATTCAATCTTCCACTGGTTTAATAAAAGTCATTAGCACTCGTTGATGATTATTCCTTTCTATATGCCCCTCCAGAATTGTCTAACCTACGTATTGCTCAATATTTGTTATCTAAAAACTAATTGCAGTTTCCTTCTGACAAGAATATGTCTAGGGGCACAAGAGATATGCTCTGGTACAGCTAACATTCACAGCTTGATTAAAGTAAGGCAACAGGTTGATCTCCATCCTTTCACCACGAATTAAAATACTTACAATTTACTCGTCTTGGTCGAATGTCTGAACGTGAAGCTTACATGTCCGGCTTGTATGTGCAAGACTTTGCAAAGTTCTCCTCAAATTATTTTCTAGACCTTTGAGAGCAGTAGTTACATCTTGCATGTTACAGAAGTAAGATTCAATCTAATGTTAAAGAAACATTAATAAAAAAGATATTAGTGTTGCAATTGCAGTCTATGTCATACTGAGATCTTAGCGAATACTTCTTTCCAAACCCCTTAATACAACATTCAACCATACTTTCAGTATAGTACTTCATAAAGGAAAGATAAAAGAAAGGGAATTTATCTCACCATATTTTAGAAGCTGTTCTAGTCTATTCTAAAGAATTAGAGCGAATTCTCTTAGACGTACAATAACAGAAGAAGTAACACAATTTCCTTCAGCAGCAAAGAATACATCCATAAATTTAAGGAAAAGAGATTGGTCGACGGTGACAAGTCACCGAATACAATAATTAAGTGAAAATCAAGTTGACATATGTTATTATTTAGAGTTATATTTGTAGTTATCAGTTGACACCGTGCTATCATATGCACAATAAAACGTTACTGACTGTAAAAGAGAACAATATTACAACAAAATACATTTAAATCAATACTCTGACCGGCTGCAAAGAGTACGCGTCTGCTGTAACCGACAACTAAGCAGGGGCAGCGTGCAGATGAGTTCTTTTGACTGAATGTTGGAATCGGTCTAACGGACTCCTTTCAAATAAATAGCTGCAACCATGAAATTTTATAAAATCTTTAATTTTATCGGACTTGTTTAGTGATTATGGTTCATATTTGAGAGATAAACGAATTTAATTGAAAAAAAATAATTTTTGTTACAAAGTAAATATGTTTCATTCGGGTTTTCTGGTTTCAACATTATTATTTATGTATGCATACAAAACATGTTGTGCATATTAAGTGTAGTTAGATCAAAACGTTCTTAAGTTATGAATGTTATTCAATAAAAAGAAAAACATTTCTTACGAATCAGAATAAATTCGAAACTTACCGAAGGAGAATTCCAGGAGACTTACTTGTACTTTAGAACGCTTATAAACAGTTTCCAAAGGAAATTAGCATTCTACGACTATATTTCCTTCAGTAAAATGGCTACTAAATTGGGCCAGTTTCCTATAAGTGAGCCATCTGGCTTATGCTAGCGTCCTGTATACAGTCACAAGTAACGCTACCGCCAATTGATATAAAACTGTACCCACTCGTACTTAATAATGAATGCAATCTGCTTCGCATCATGCTAACTTGTACATTTATTTACGGTAAAGCTTCGATATAGACTGATTGTTCAACTACGAATAATAATAGTAAAGCGAATCGTATGGCTTTGCTCAATCACACAGGTACATGTAACTCCTACTTGTCTTTAATATTTTATCAGAAATCGTCCGTGAATATAAAATTACAATTTGACGAAAATGGCTAAGGTGTTGTGCACTCATATGATGGAAACAATTCATTGATACCTAATTTAGTGTTTAAAATGGAGACGCAGACGTACAGAAAAAATTCAAAGGTAAACATATTAACTATGCACTGCATGTCATGCGGTGAGTAACATACGTATTCAAAAGGATTTGGAGATAGCATTGCTTTTATTATGAATATCAGGTCGTGTTAAATTGAAATTAGTTATTTGTGCATATTCTTCTTATTTATTTAGCATTTCAGATGTAAATATGTATCGTGATCTGGTAGTGAATATTTAATCGATATCGTCCAGACAAGCCGAACTATTTTAATTTATATGATTTGTTTTGCAGTACATGATGTAAAAGCAAAGTAGATTACATGCATGAAGTCTGGAACAATTTTTGGGTCAACATGCCACTTTCACACCAAAGTGGTGAAACGGTTCTAGCACGTGCTCCTCGGAATGCTCAGCTCAACTACACACACGGTGAAGGAAACAATTACTTCCACGACAAGGTCGACTGTGGACGGATACACGCAAGGAAAATCTCCAGGTCGTGGCACGAGCCTCTGGACGACTGGATTCCTGACCGGCTGAAATGGTTCTAGCACGTGCTCCTCGGAATGCTCAGCTCAACTGTACATACGGTGAAGGAAACCATTACTTACACGACAAGGTCGACAGTGGACGGATACACGCAGGGACAATCTCCAGGTCGTAGCACGAGCTTCTGACGACTGGATTCCTGACCGGCTAAAATTGTTCTAGCACGTGCTCCTTGGAATGCTCAGCTCAACTATACACACGCTGAAGGAAACAGTTACTTCCACGACAAGGTCGACTGTGGACGGATACACGCAAGGACAATCTCTAGGACATGGCACGAGCCTCTGGACGACTGGATTCCTGACCGGCTGAGATGGTTCTTGCACGTCTTTTCGGTATGCAGCGTATATCTACATGTACTATCAAGGAAACTGTTAGAAACGAGAGACTTTACCTTTGGCAATAGAATAAATGCCAATATATTTTAATCCTTAGTTAATTTATTTTTGCCGTTCTTGCGTGCAAGTATTGTTTATGTAGTATGATTGTACTTTCCATCTCAATTTCAGAACCTTAAGTAAAGGGTATAGATTGTTCGGAAGAAGTTGAAAAGAAAACAACGTTGCTATAGTAAACTTGTTAAACGAAGATTTATTTAAACTCGCTTTGCACACTGAACATTACAGATAAGGAATTACGTTTTTTGAGATAAATCCTACGCATAGGCGAAACTCTTCAAGTATTTTGTTATCCATTAATTATTAAATTCGAGTCCAGTTCGATGTGGCTGAATGATCGCTCACGACCATTGCAATTTTAGCCCACGTTAGCCACGGCTGCAACAGCCGCGTGAACCGCGACGTTCCCAGACAACAACAATAATTAGTGTGGACAATAAATTGATCCAGCTATATCTGCAGCGGCCCACGGACTGCCGTAATGACGGCCCGGCGCCGCGGTGGCTCCGTGGCCAGAATTGATGCTCATCGCGATATATCCACTCTCTTCGCACAGTAGGCCTACATCACAACACATAACATATGCAGTTGATGTACAAAAACCTATTTATTCAGGAACCGACTTGGGTTAAATATGCATAAAAGAAATAGATATATAAAACAATACTGCTCTGAGAAATAAATGGAGTTATTTCTGTGACAAATTAGTACATAAAATTTCATATGAATTGCGTTGTATAACATGATATTCATTCACAAGAGAAAGCCATATTTAAAATTGCACAAAAACAAATAAAAGAAAACCGCCATATAGCCTATATTTTTGATACCAGTTTTCACTCTATTGCTAAATAGACTGAACTTTTTTGTTAACTTGTTTTGTATTTCTACGGAAGGTTACACAGGTCTTGGTTTTTACCAACATGTTTTATTATGCATTCCTGTCTACTGATTTTGTTTTATCTAAAGAAAACTCTTCTGTTAAATCTAATAAAAAAATTAAAAAACACATTTCACCAAATATCTAGTTCGTCAAAAGAGAAAAAAGACCTTTTGTAGCATTATACGAGCATGACTTTGATTTAATCTCATCTCCCATATTAAAACAGGTATCCGACTTAATAACCATTCTTCTTCAACATTTGGTCAACGTCCCCTTTGAATAAGGGAGATTTCCAAAATATTTAAACAATGTCATCAGACCACTTTTAAGAAAGATTGTAAGGAAGAATGTGAAGTGCCGGCCTATTTCTCTCACAACCTATACAGAATAATAGGTCTTTATTACCTATACAGGCTCAAAGGTCTTTGAGAGACGTTTCCTCAAGAGATTGGTCAATTTATCTGACATAAATAACATAATAACCGCTCCATTTTGTATTTTTGAATAGGAAACCGATAGCCAAGGCAGTAAAAACTACAGATTATTTTTCGAACTCTCGAAGGCATTGTTCGCGATTGACAATAAACTTCTACTCAATAAGCATGATACTATGAATATTACAGGACCATCCCTCTCTTCGATCAGCTCCTATCTGTAGTAGATAGACAGTAGAGTATGCAATTCAACTGTATTGACAACTATGGTTGCGAAAGGTGGGCAATCACTTATATTGACAACTCTAGTTGTGAAAGGTGGGCAACCGCTTGTATTGACAACTCTGGTTGTGAAAGGTGGGCAACCGCTTGTATTGACAACTCTGGTTGTGAAAGGTGGGCAATCGCTTGTATTGACAACTCTGGTTGTGAAATGTGGGCAATCGCTTGTATTGACAACTATGGTTTTGAAATGTGGGCAATCGCTTGTATTGACAACTATGGTTGTGAAAGGTGGGTAATCGCTCGTATTGAAAATTCTGGTTGTGAAAGGTGGGCAACCGCTTGTATTGACTATTCTGGTTGTGAAAGGTGGGTAATCGCTTGTATTGACAACTATGGTTGTGAAATGTGGGCAATCGCTTGTATTGACAACTATGGTTGTGAAAGGTGGGTAATCGCTCGTATTGAAAATATTGGTTGTGAAATGTGGGCAATCGCTTGTATTGACAACTATGGTTGTGAAAGGTGGGTAATCGCTCGTATTGAAAATTCTGGTTGTGAAATGTGGGCAATCGCTTGTATTGACAACTATGATTGTGAAAGGTGGGTAATCGCTCGTATTGAAAATTCTGGTTGTGAAATGTGGGCAATCGCTTGTATTGACAACTATGGTTGTGAAAGGTGGGTAATCGCTCGTATTGAAAATTCTGGTTGTGAAAGGTGGGTAATCGCTCGTATTGAAAATTCTGGTTGTGAAAGGTGGGCAACCGCTTGTATTGACTATTCTGGTTGTGAAAGGTGGGCAACACTACTGTACGTGTATGGGTGGGCGAGTGGGTAATACCATTGATTTTATACACAAATAGATTTCCCATCCAATGTTAAATTTTGAGTCTCAAAATATCAGCTGTTTTTGTGGTCCATTGTGGAGCGCTAGTGTAGCTCCATGTAAATGTAATGCAGTTTAAACCAGCTGTGGTTGCGGGCAATACTAACTAACAAAATTACTGGCACAAATATTCCTATTAGATGGTTTATCTATTGTAGGTGTATATAATCAAGGGTAATACCCCTGCACGTGTATGGGCGGGCGGGTTTGTCAATACCACTATAACTGTATGGGTGGGCGAGTGGGTAATACCACTGTACGTGTATGGGCGGGCGGGTGGGTAATACCCCTGCACGTGTATGGGCGGGCGGGTGGGTAATACCCCTGTACGTGTATGGGCGGGCGGGTGGGTAATACCCCTGCACGTGTATGTGTGGGTGGGAGGATCAATACCACTGTAACTGTATGGGTGGGCGAGTGGGTAATACCACTGTACGTGTATGGGCGGGCGGGTTTGTCAATACCACTATAACTGTATGGGTGGGCGAGTGGGTAATACCACTGTACGTGTATGGGCGGGCGGGTGGGTAATACCACTGTACGTGTATGGGCGGGCGAGTGGGTAATACCACTGTACGTGTATGGGCGGGCGGGTTTGTCAATACCACTATAACTGTATGGGTGGGCGAGTGGGTAATACCACTGTACGTGTATGGGCGGGCGGGTGGGTAATACCACTGTACGTGTATGGGCGGGCGAGTGGGTAATACCACTGTACGTGTATGGGCGGGCGGGTTTGTCAATACCACTATAACTGTATGGGCGGGCGAGTGGGTAATACCACTGTACGTGTATGGGCGGGCGGGTGGGTAATACCACTGTACGTGTATGGGCGGGCGAGTGGGTAATACCACTGTACGTGTATGGGCGGGCGGGTTTGTCAATACCACTATAACTGTATGGGTGGGCGAGTGGGTAATACCACTGTACGTGTATGGGCGGGCGGGCGGATCAATACCACTGTAACTGTATGGGTGGGCGAGTGGGTAATACCACTGTACGTGTATGGGCGGGCGGGTGGGTAATACCACTGTACGTGTATGGGCGGGCGAGTGGGTAATACCACTGTACGTGTATGGGCGGGCGGGTTTGTCAATACCACTATAACTGTATGGGTGGGCGAGTGGGTAATACCACTGTACGTGTATGGGCGGGCGGGTGGGTAATACCACTGTACGTGTATGGGCGGGCGGGTTTGTCAATACCACTATAACTGTATGGGCGGGCGAGTGGGTAATACCACTGTACGTGTATGGGCGGGCGGGTTTGTCAATACCACTATAACTGTATGGGTGGGCGAGTGGGTAATACCACTGTACGTGTATGGGCGGGCGGGTGGGTAATACCACTGTACGTGTATGGGCGGGCGAGTGGGTAATACCACTGTACGTGTATGGGCGGGCGGGTTTGTCAATACCACTATAACTGTATGGGCGGGCGAGTGGGTAATACCACTGTACGTGTATGGGCGGGCGGGTTTGTCAATACCACTATAACTGTATGGGTGGGCGAGTGGGTAATACCACTGTACGTGTATGGGCGGGCGGGTGGGTAATACCACTGTACGTGTATGGGCGGGCGAGTGGGTAATACCACTGTACGTGTATGGGCGGGCGGGTTTGTCAATACCACTATAACTGTATGGGCGGGCGAGTGGGTAATACCACTGCACGTGTATGGGCGGGCGGGTTTGTCAATACCACTATAACTGTATGGGTGGGCGAGTGGGTAATACCACTGTACGTGTATGGGCGGGCGGGTTTGTCAATACCACTATAACTGTATGGGTGGGCGAGTGGGTAATACCACTGTACGTGTATGGGCGGGCGGGTGGGTAATACCACTGTACGTGTATGGGCGGGCGAGTGGGTAATACCACTGTACGTGTATGGGCGGGCGGGTTTGTCAATACCACTATAACTGTATGGGTGGGCGAGTGGGTAATACCACTGTACGTGTATGGGCGGGCGGGTTTGTCAATACCACTATAACTGTATGGGTGGGCGAGTGGGTAATACCACTGTACGTGTATGGGCGGGCGGGTTTGTCAATACCACTATAACTGTATGGGTGGGCGAGTGGGTAATACCACTGTACGTGTATGGGTGGGCGAGTGGGTAATACCACTGTACGTGTATGGGCGGGCGGGTTTGTCAATACCACTATAACTGTATGGGTGGGCGAGTGGGTAATACCACTGTACGTGTATGGGCGGGCGGGTTTGTCAATACCACTATAACTGTATGGGTGGGCGAGTGGGTAATACCACTGTACGTGTATGGGTGGGCGAGTTTGTCAATACCACTATAACTGTATGGGTGGGCGAGTGGGTAATACCACTGTACGTGTATGGGCGGGCGGGTTTGTCAATACCACTATAACTGTATGGGTGGGCGAGTGGGTAATACCACTGTACGTGTATGGGCGGGCGGGTTTGTCAATACCACTATAACTGTATGGGTGGGCGAGTGGGTAATACCACTGTACGTGTATGGGCGGGCGGGTTTGTCAATACCACTATAACTGTATGGGTGGGCGAGTGGGTAATACCACTGTACGTGTATGGGTGGGCGAGTGGGTAATACCCCTGCACGTGTATGGGCGGGCGGGTTTGTCAATACCACTATAACTGTATGGGTGGGCGGGTGGGTAATACCACTGCACGTGTATGGGTGGGCGAGTGGGTAATACCACTGTACGTGTATGGGCGGGCGGGTTTGTCAATACCACTATAACTGTATGGGTGGGCGAGTGGGTAATACCACTGTACGTGTATGGGCGGGCGGGTTTGTCAATACCACTATAACTGTATGGGTGGGCGAGTGGGTAATACCACTGTACGTGTATGGGCGGGCGGGTGGGTAATACCACTGTGCGTGTATGGGCGGGCGAGTGGGTAATACCACTGTACGTGTATGGGCGGGCGGGTTTGTCAATACCACTATAACTGTATGGGTGGGCGAGTGGGTAATACCACTGTACGTGTATGGGCGGGCGGGTGGGTAATACCAATGCACATGTATGTGTGGGCGGGAGGATCAATACCACTGTAACTGTGTGGATCAATACTACAAGTTTACAAGTTAAAGAGTATAAATTACAAGGGTATTTTCTAATATGACCCCGCATTTTCAATTTACTTTCTATAGCCACTATAGAAATCGAAGTTAAGTTTCGATATAGGCCTATGATTTATTAACTATTAGACATAAAAAACATGTTATGAATTATGAATGTTATTTATTACTTAACATGACGCTATTGTTCAGTTCAGTAACTTGTTTTTCAAATAAAGAAACTGATTGCTTGTTCGTTTTTGCAAAGCATATTAATTTAATATTACTTCAAGTAACATATATTTATTTTTATGCTTATTACATAAAAGTGTACGATTTTATCTGTTTCAATTACTGTTTATAATACGATTGTTTATGGTATTTGGAAAACTACTGAATTTTATCTTTGTTTTTATTTATACATTTTAACTGTAGTGTAAACATTAAATATAGTTTTGGATCAGGTGTTGGTACATCAGAGTATTTTAGTTGGGTTGCATTTTCATAAGTAAATACCTCTGAGACTAAGTTACAGTTAAGACAGTCTAAAAGAGATGTTTTCAACACTAGATATAAGCTGAGAAAGCAGCATCCTCCCGGAGATACGGAGTATCACAATGGGTTCCAGATTGCCGCTGGGAACTGAAAATCCTTTCCCCGCCATGAGCCGTTACAGGAACAGCCTGTGAATGGAACGGCCGTCATGCCGACTTACCATCAGATTTGCATTCTACTTTACCGACAGTAGAGTGACGACGGAAGATCGCACTGGCGTCGGGTTGTTTCATAACACAATGGTAGGGAGGCCTTGCAACTACACCGTGAGTATGGTTTGTGACTAACCACCGTCATCCCATAATTAACCTTCAAGTATACACTTTTAGTACCTCAAAGACAACGGTGGACTCCATCAGACTCCAATTAGTAAAGTAAATAATTGTTTTTAGTTCTTTTTATTTAAAATTGTGTATTTATTGTTTATGTAGTTTTCCTCTGTGTTCTCTACATACTTTAATGTGTTTCAGCTCAATATATAATAAAATAATATAAGATTGAAACAAAACATACACTATTTTACAATAAAAGTATGTTTCCGAACATTTAACAAAATATATGATTTAATAAAAATTACAATAACACAACATACACATTTGAAATCAGGAATAAATGTACTATAAGATAATTATGGTGAAAATTTGGAAATATACACATATTTTCTCACTATACCTAAAAAAAATTGGAAATAATATGTTACAAAACTTGAAGAAAAAGTTAACAACAAAATAATTTTCCGTTATGGCCTTGCTTGCATAGTCGCGAAAGATCGTATTCACAAATCACAGCATGATACAATAATAAATAAAGATGCAATAAAACTTTCTTTTACATCTATCTATGGAATCTTATCTTATCTTATCATCTTTTTCAATGGGAATCTTATCTATGGATTCCCATTGAAATAGTAGTCTAAGAAAAAAAAGAAATCGGAAGTATAATACTGGAGTCCACAAGAACCCACTATAGCTTGTAATATTTACTATAAAACAGTTAGTCCATTTTAAAAAATAACTGAACCATTGCAAAAAGGTTAATTACACTAAACTAAATTTACTAAATTTACATGGGTGCTAAGTACGAATACAAGAATTTTTAAACAAAAATGTATGCATTAAAAAATCGATTGGGATCCAATGGACCCCAGTGTTATATTTGAGGGTTTATTCCCACAAAGTTCCGTCTTCTAGAATGGAAGTGTATTGGGAAAACTGCAAATCGATGTAGGAATCCATCCAAGTAGCTACAGAAATATACAGCAAAAATCAACCGTGTTTCCAGTGTAAAACTGGCATCATTGCTCGCTCTTCAATAAGTAATGTAGTTCAGTCTACTACTAAGTGGTGTATGATTATTAGAGTAGCTTCATTATTCCTATTCCCATCCACCCCACCCCCCAAAAATTAAGAAAAACAGCAATTAGTGTAACTTAAAAGTTTTATAGTAAGAATGCTAAAAATATTACTAGCACTACGCAAAATCATTAAACCAAAAGTAATAGACCACACGAGATTTCATTACCAAGCGAAATGTAACACAAGTCTAAAGTGTGTATAATATATCTAAGGTGCACTTACAAAAGGCTCATAGCCACCCAAACCGTTTTAAGATGCGATCGTTAGTATCTGACCGATTTGTTTACGAAAACAGAGACTTTATTAAAATTAAATTAAAATTTTGGAGGACAACATTGTGGAAAAAGTAAAGCAAAAGTAGAAGTTCCTTGATTCCCTTACCGTTGGGAAAAAGTAGCTGATTTTCAGGCACCAATTCCGTAATGCCAAATACAATTATTGAACTGTAAATATCAAATTTACTGACTGGTACGAAAATATAAGTAAGGAACCATGCAGTCATTTGACTAATTAATTGATGTATTAAACAAAGCGGGAATAGCTCCTATATAAAAAAAAAACCCCGAAGCCTGACATTTTAAAATTTAGAAAATATGTTTTGTAATAAGACGTTAACATTCAGGCGAACTTCCAACACTTAACACTCAAGGTTGCGGGGATACACCTAGCATAAAAAATAAATTTAACATTTCAAACGCCAAATAAACAAAAATATCATATAAAACATCAAATTAATTTTACACCCAAAACGTAAGATGCTGCTTCTCAAACTTTGAGATTGTTAGAGTTCAGGCGGTAGTTCTTTGAGGAATCATTATCGAGACAAAATATCGATTATCTCTTATAGTATAAGAGGCGTAGGCAGACAAATATCATCATCAAAGGTGTTCTGCTTTAAGCCAGGTCCTGCTGCAACCTTCCGCCAAACCTGTCTGTTATGATTAAATAGTTTTTTTTGTCTCATACTTCCTTCCGATCCTTACAATGTCCAGCACATGATAGCTTCTTCTTCTTCCCTTTCATCTCTGTGGTATAACTTTTCCTTCTATGGCTGTCTTCAAAAGGCTCTCTCCTCTCATAACACCCTTTAGTTTTCAG
The DNA here is from genome assembly GCA_035578905.1 of Stictocephala bisonia. NCBI lineage: Eukaryota > Metazoa > Arthropoda > Insecta > Hemiptera > Membracidae > Stictocephala > Stictocephala bisonia. The sequence continues at coordinate 86,097 of JAQJVL010000328.1, forward strand.
CACTTCTTTCTCTTCATCCACAAAACTTCGCCTCTAAATAAAGTGATTTTTCATCTCAGTACTTCTTCATTTCGCACTTTATCTTCCCGTCATACTACCTCCATCCTTTATCTTCCCGTCCTACTACCTCCATCCTTTTCAAATTCTCGTTACCCCTGCTTCCAATCTCTTGTGGTCTTCTTTTCTATGAAGATGAATCAAAATACAAATATACAGCTAATGAAATAAAAATTAAGTGAAACGGTAGCGACACAATGACAATAGCCACAAAATGCATGGTTCGGTCTCCAGTGGCCGTCCTCTTGATGACCGCTGAGTGTCAGGAAACGTTGATTGTGGTGTAATGACGGAGGTAATGAAGTCTGTGATGATGCGATTCCGCAGAACAGCTGTCCACCATTGTTTGTTACGGAACCGTTGTTAGGGCTAAGAATTCCCGTAACCGTCAAAGAACAATAACTGTGAAGGGAAAAGTAAACAGGATGGAATTAAAGACATTACAAGAGGCTTACCTTGATTATGTACACTTATTACTGAGAATAAATAGATTTAAATTGATAATGTTAGTTCCTAATTACGGTTACGTACAAACTACTTCTCGTCATAGTAAATTATTAAGCTCGATATACAGTAGGGTATATAATAGAGTATATTTATAAAGTAATGGCATAGTACATGAAATTACTCCTAAAACACAAATATGCATAAGAAAATCCTAGACGAATAAATTATTAGGGGATAAAACGAAACAAACATCAAATAAAACTTTACACATTCCTCTATTGCTTTCCAAGGGCAAACCAAAATCAAATCATTCAATGTCAACTTAAAAATCAATCTACAACAAAATTCAATTCCTGCGTGACGTACAAGAGTAAGTCCAGTAATTTGTCTGCGTCTTCACATTCGATGTTCTGCAAAAAAAAAAAAAAAAAACATCGAATGTGGAGATGTTTCCAAGAAACGTGAAATATCTAATGTAGCTAAACACCTTCTGAATTGTACCCACAGTTTAAATGAAATAGATGAAAATGTAGATATTCTAAAAGTTTGTAAGAAGGGTCGTATTATGAATGCTTGGGAAGAGTTACTTATTTTTAAAGAAAAATGTAAGGATCGTGATAAACTAATGAATGAACAGGTTAATTTTGATTCCGAATTAGTTTTTAATAATGTATTTTCAGCGACTAAAAGAATAGAAGTAACAGCCAGTAGGGATTAACCAATAATATCACAGCAGCCGCCATTTTGACGATTCCAGCCAATGGGGTCACGTGATCATAGGCCTATAAATTGAGTTGTTGAACACCATTTTCCATTCTTTTGTGAATCCCTCAGTTCTGAGGAAGGTGAGCGTGGTTCACTGAAATCGATCACCATAATATTTGTGCATTTTGTACTTGTATTGTAGTATATTTGTACATTTTGAGATTATATTTACTAATTTTACAAACAAAATGCAAGACTACAGTTTTTTAGTAAATCTTATTATAATATTCACAGTGTTTGTTTCAACAAAAACTGATAAAAACAGCTGAGTTATGATGCAAAACAATGTTTTACAGTATTAACCAAAGACTAGTGTGATTTTAAATATGTATGTACTTTGAACAGCTGATTTCATGTCAATCTGTTATTTCTTATGAACAACTGTTTATTTATGTTATTAATATAAGGTTTGATTTCCATTCCAATTCAGGAGTTCTTACTGAAACCGGTCGGCCTGAGTTACCCTTTCTTTGGTGATTAAACCTTCCTGTCTCTGCAAGTCGTTAATGGACCTTTGTAAAAGTTGTATGACAAGGTATCACACGATTTTTAAAATGTTCCTGATACATTCTTCTCGCTTGAGTACTACTACAATGAGCCATGCCATACATCAAATGCATGTCTGCCATTTCTGAGTTGATAAAGTTGTACATTACATTATCTGTCATTAGTTGTTAATAAAAGGAAACTATGAAAATAATAAAAAAGCATTATGTCTTATGAAAATAAATCACAATCACTAACTAATTAAAACTAACACTATAATAAAAAAAACTTTACTAAAGTACTCACAAAAACGTGTACTTAACAGTGTTCTTTTTTGTTACTAATGAATAATGACAACAATTGAAACCAAACCTAATATTAATAACATAAATAAACAGCTGTTCATATGAAATAGCAGATTGACATGAAATCAGCTGTTCAAAGTAAACACATATAATATTTAAATTCAAATTAACATTCAAAGTAAAATATTTTTTAAATATTTAAAAATAATTAGAACTTACTATAGAGTAGTACAATCATGAAGTTTCACAATTGTAGCTTCAGTGGATCCAAAGTTACGAATTTTTATATAAAAAACGCATAAAGACAGATTTTTGAAACAGTTTTAGTGAACACCCTGTGTATAGATTAAGTAAAGAAATAAAAATTTAAAAAAAAGGAGAAATGGAATACAAACAAATAAAACTACAATTTAAGATAAAAAATATCCTTATGCAACCAAACTACATTGGATCTTCAATATTTGTATGTATATTGTAATTTATTTAAAAAATGCGCAATTGTGAATAAATTAAATATATAAAGTGCACCTGGAAGCGAATATGGAAATGCCCCGTTAAGATTCTTCAGAGGCTTTTGGTCATGTTGGTTTTAATCCCAAAAACTCGTATCCAAATTAGACGGATTTTTCCAAACAAATTAAATTTGTTGAGGGAGACAAAGGTAGTTGGAAATTTGTCATCATTACATGAAAAATAACAATCACGACGTTTCGATTTGGTAAAACCCAAACCTTTTTCAAGTGCTAAAAACTAAATTACATCTACACAAACATGTTATAAAACTACGTTCTTAAACTAATTATTATTAGTTTAGTTTAAGAACGTATTTAGTTTAGTTATTTAGTTTTGTTTAGTTTAGTTTTACGTATTTAGTTTATTTTAAGTTTTTTAAAGTTATTTTAAGTTTTTTAAGTTTAAGTTTTTAAGTTTTTATTATTAGTTTATTTTAAGTTTTAAGTTTAGTTTATTTTAAACGTATTTAGTTTAAGAACGTAACGTTCTTAAACTAATACTATAATTAGTATTAGTTTAAGAACGTAGTTTTATAACATGTTTGTGTAGATGTAATTTAGTTTTTAGCACTTGAAAAAGGTTTGGGTTTTACCAAATCGAAACGTCGTGATTGTTATTTTTCACGTAATGATGGCAAATGTCCAACTACCTTTGTCTCCCTCATCTGATACTCCATCATTAACAAATTTCAAAAACAAAATTAAATTTGATCAAGAATGACATTTCACGTGTGAATTTCTTTACGAGCTCCTAATTAGTTTTATGGAAAAAACTATACAAAATATTTAGTTTGAAGTTTTTATTCTCACCTATTTTTTTTAAGACTAGGTGTATGAATGCAAAATATTAAAAGCAAACTCAATGCGTAATATGATAACGTTTAAAATGACACTTCATAAACAACGTTTGGTTAATAAATAACGCAAAATATATGGATTCGCAAATAACATTGTTCTTATGGGATTAAGACCAATACGGCCAACAGCCTCTGCAGACTCTTTTAAGTTGTGGTCTTCTGTCAGACAAGACTTGTACAATACAAGACTGATTAAGAAAATTAATTCAAACTGATATCAAAACTAAATATTTAACCGGATGATTTTTACTCACAGTTAACATAAGGTTGCTATAGGCCACTGAGGAACATCATGGCTCGAGGCAAGCAGGCAGCTAGGGTCCCCCAAATAGAGGCTCCAAGGAATATACGTGAAGTATTCCGATCGTGAAGGTGTAGCAGGGAGCTGTGGCTGCTATAGGCCACTGAGGAACATGATGGCTCGAGGCAAGCAGGCAGCTAGGGTCCCCCGAATAGAGGAGGCTCCAAGGAATATACGTGAAGTATTTCAGATATTTAAAACAAATGACACGCCTATGTTCCTCCAGAACCGAGCATTATTGAAGATGCCCAGATACCGTCATCAGTTTTCTTGGTTGTAAAAATTTCCTTTTTAATATCCATAATATTTTGTCGCCTAATTTATGTACGTATATTTCTTCATTGATGTCATGCCACCTTTTTTCATAGTCACAGAGAAGAAAGAAAAAGAGGTCACATCCAATAGTGTGTTGAATACGAAAATTGGGGTGTCGAGTAGATTACAGGACAATTCGTCCCACGGACATTTCGTCCCCAAAGAAAAATGCGGACATTCCGTCCCACTCTGTGGAGTGTCTACCTGGGTCGGGTTTGATAATTAGTCTCCAAATATTTCTAAACGGACACCGTCCCACCCTGAGAGACCCTAACCTAACCTAACCTAACCTTTTTACAACCCTTCTCTCAGGTGGGACGAAGTGTCCGTTTAGAAATATTTGGAGACTATTTATCAAACCCTACTCAGGTAGCCGTTCCACAGAGTGGGACGAAATGTCCGCATTTTTCTTGGGGGACGAAATGTCCGTGGGACAAATTGTCCGGACATCGTCGAGTAGTTAGCTCACCTCGCGAATGGCACGGCCAGCACCTTCGTCAGTCCCTCCCCCTTTCCTCAACAAACCCCCAAGGATAGTTGTACTAAATTTGTAGAACAAAGATGTAAATTAGTTGTAAACTAATTACAGGTTGTGGTCATAAGATAGTTATCTCTAATTTTTGTCTGTTGTGTAGTTAATTTTTTTGTTAGTTAAAAATTCTTATCTGGTTTAAAGAAGTACTCTCTCAAAGTATAGTTGTGTATACTGTATATATATTCTAGTTTGGGCCCGCAGGAAGATATCGTTTTCACGGTGTGTAATATTCCATTTTTGTCGGTTACGTTGTTGTCTGCGACCGTCACGTAGGACACGGGCGGCGCTGCTGGTTGCGGTCGGTGACGTTCCGGCTATTGAGCAGTGCGACCACGGCCATCTTGATGCAGCTACTGCATGCACTGATAAAGCCGCAAACTATAAAATACTGTACCGAGAAACAATAAGTTTTGCCGTCATTAGACCTTACAAAATTAATTTTAAAATTATATTAAATATTTGTAAAGTCTCAGTTTCGGTTGTTTAGTTAAGTACATACTGCATTTGTACTTATACTAAATCAAATGAAAAAAATCAGTTTAACATGATTCAAATTAAGGATTGGAGATAGCAGTACTTATTATACACATTTAAATTGCGTTCGGTCGTCATTTAATATTTTTTGTTTGTATCAGAAAGATAAAATGATTGTGATGAGGATTTATGACTGATTTAGTTTGTTTCAGGAACTAAACTGTACTCTGCCCGGCGGAGTAATCTCCCTTCACAAAAAAAAAAAAAAACTGGACGTGGTTCTAATTTCTTTCGACAGTGTCGCATGACTTCTATATTGCCTTTACCTTTAGAGCTCTCTTAACTGAGATTTTTACTACGGGAAAGAACATCTTATACTAAATATAACAATTCGTTAATGGATATAATGATAGGAATGTAACGAAAAATGTCGGGCAAAACTGGTTGACATATTTTCTCTAAATTAAATTGATTGGAAGTCTGAAACCAAGCAGTAAATTACCAGGTGAACATATACGATCCGACATCTTGTTTGTTTGCTTGTTGTATAAAATCACTTATGCAACGAACATTGATTAAATACATCACTAAACTACGATTATAAACGCCCCTATTGTGCTCAAAACGTACAATAAGGTAATTTTTTATCGACCGATCGAACACAATCGTGTAAGCTTAGCCTTGCAAACAGCTACTAAAGTCTTTTCATGGATTTTTAACAGGTTTTTTATGTGGATCATAAATACAATGTTACCAATAATAGTTTGTTCTTAATCGTTGTAAATAACCGCTTAATTCCTTGTGGGCGTAAACATCTGTCATCACTGGCAATTTAATTTGCTAGAAAATCTAAACTTGAGTAGTTACTGAGTTGTCTAGTATGTACCTGGCATTTCTAACGTCTTGGGTTTGTATAAAATCGACTAGTTATCCATCAGTTTGATATTATTTTTCTTTACAACCTCACGAATATCTTCAACAATACACAACAAATCACAGAACTCATTTCCTTTTTTTAACAACCCGTATTAAAAGTTATCACTAAACCAAGAAAAAACCGAATCGTCGTTCTTAAAATACATTATAAAATGAAAACAGCAAGCTTTCATTATTGCTTGAAAATGCTATCGGTTCTATAAATCATGTTTAATAAATTCATGACAGTTAAGAAAACACAGTAAAGAATTATTACATGAAGAAAGGTACATCACTGGAACAGCCCAAAAAGTAGGCCTATTTGTTATAGAACAAACGTGACGGTCAAAATCCGTTATATGCCCCTAACCGTATTTTTTCACAACAATGTTGAATAATGAAGAGATACATATTGAAGGTGTTAACTGTGATTAACTTAGTTTACAACCGCCATCAACTTGGGTAGCATCAGTTTGGTAGCATACGTGATCAACTCTGGTAGCACCCGTGATCAGCTTGGGTAGGATCAGTGATCGGCTTGGGTAGCATACGTGATCAACTTTGGAAGCAATCGTGATCAGCAAGGGTAGCACCCATGATCAGCTTGGGTAGCATACGTGATCAACTTTGGTAGCAATCGTGATCAGCAAGGGTAGCATACGTGATCAACTTTGGTGGCAATCGTGATCAGCAAGGGTAGCACCCGTGATCAGCTTGGGTAGCATCAGTGATCGGTTTGGGTAGCATACGTGATCAACTTTGGTAGCAACCGTGATCAGCTTGGGTAGCATCAGTGATCGGTTTGGGTAGCATACTTGATCAACTCTGGTAGCACCCGTGATCAGCTTGGGTAGCATCAGTGACCGGCTTGGATAGCATACGTGATCAACTTTGGTAGCACCCGTGATCGGCTTTGGTAGCACGCATGATCAGCGTGGGTAGCATCCGTGATCATCCAGGGTAGCATACGTGATCAACTTTGGTAGCACGCATGATCAGCGTGGGTAGCATACGTGATCAACTTTGGTACTACAGATGAAGTTAGGTTAACGTATCCCTTTATTAAACAATGCTGTGGAAATATACAGTTGGGGACACATAACGGATTTTGACCGATGCGACTGCTGAACAAATTTGTGAATTCAATCAAGTCTACCCCTACAACAATAAGTTTGTAAATAGAAATCCATCAGAACGAAGCACCAAGACAAGAAGTGTGACTACAGAGAGTGTAGGGCGACCCGCCACAGGATGCCATGACCACATACTGTGTGTCGAGAATACTAATGGTTCCTTCTCCTGCGGTCATGGTCCCTATGTATGATCCACAAAGTACGTGCTGCTTTGTAATACAGTTTACATTGGTAAAATCCCAATTTACGAGTTATTCCTGACTTCATACAAACTGCAACAAACTCACTGAATCGTGATATAAAGTGATTGTGGTTAAGTGGAGACCATCCTAACTGTACCGGATTCCTACAGCAGGGACGAGAGTTGCACTGCACCGCCCAATCGTGAACGTGAGTCATAATTGCAGTTCGGTGTTGGTTGTCGCCAAACAACGCCAAATACAGACTGGCGTCTGCTCCATCCGAGTGTCGGACTATTATTCAAATCGCCATAATTGACTACAATTTACCATCTGCCCTTTATGTATAGAGCCTTGAGAGAGATTAACAGACATTATGAAGGGCCCTGTTGCTCAAGTGTTCCACTTAAACCAAAAGTAGTTTTATTTGGCAATTCAGCCCGTCTTCATGGAGTTAGTGAGACATATATAGGGGGGACTTTTTCGAAATATCACAACGTTTGTTTGTAGATCGGTTTTCTAGGCCCACAAGTTTGCAGGTTTAGTTTTCAAAATATTAATAAAAATATCTTCAAGAAGGGCTAAAATTGAAATTAGTATAGTGGATTAATACAATAAAAGACGACCTAAGAGCAGCAGTTGAAACACAGACGTATTATATGCAAGCAAAATCATTGTAACTGAAAAGTTGGAGAGAGGGTGAAAGGAAAAATAACTAGAACAACCTGATCAAATAAAAGAATATAAACTCATTCCTAAAGAACGAAACAAGTTAACGTAGCTTAATTGTTATAGGCATGTGTTCAATTTCATTACGTACATTAATATGCTAACTGTACAAGATTTCAGATATTTAAACTGTAGTCATACCAAAAATAAGTTGTCAGGCCGCAAATAAAGAACCGTATCAACAGGTAGTGGGCGTTGATTCTTGAGTGTAATTGATGTAATATAGTTATATAGTAAAATTTTAAGTTCAAGTCATCGATGATAAACTAAACAAACAATATCAAACAATTCGACGATGACTCACGCCTTCACGAGAAGCGATTTACGAGTGGCTAAAAAAATAACTCAAACGACTACAGTATATCTAACTGTAATTTATATGCACTTCATCTCAAACTACAGCCACTAGTAAGTGAGAACAGGAATGTTGTATATTTACGTCCACCAAAAATAGAGTTCTTACAAATCATAACCAGAAATCGTTAACATAACATGAGTCAGAGTCATGATAATGTAACATGCGTTGAATTACAATATTCAATGCCTATTGTTAAAACTGTCAAATTGACAATACATAATCTAACTAAATACCCCTACAATGCAGTGGCATTAGGTGGAGATTATTTGTTAAGGGAGAGCATTGTTCGTAGGGTGAATAGCAAGTATGGAATAATAACATAGAGGGATATTACCTAAGAAAACTAGCGGAGGGTCTGCAATATGTCATAAGGCCAGGGGGCACTGTACCATATACCCGAACAAAATAATAAAATGAATTATTTAAACACTATCGGAATTAATTTGATACGTTTGTGTAAATTGCGTACTGAAGATAATTTGACTATACTATAATCAATAAGATAATTTAACTTATGATCTATTAAGTATTAGAGGCTAATTTTTTCACCATTCGTTAAATTGGCTAGCGACAAGACTGTAGCTTGAACTTCAACCTAACCTAACCTAACTATTTGAATAGAACACCAGAAACGCATAGTAAGTTCATTTACCATTGAGCGCAAGGTCCAACGTGTTTTAGAAAGACAAAAGCGATAATAAGGAATTTATCATAACGAAGGTAGAAAAAGAACTACTTTTCGAAACTCTCCCTAAGTCTTTAGATTTTGACGATGGTATGAAAATACGACAAATAAGTTGTACAAGTTCGAAACTGCAAGTCTAAATATAATTTTCTACGTGATGATAAACTGATAATTATTCTTCATAAAGGAAGGTGAAAAGGAGTGATGAAAATCTAAGTCGCCGTAAATAACTGGATTTTACTTTCTTACGTTTGGGTTTTGGCACAAAGCCAAGAAGACTGTTTTGTCTGACTGCCTCCCTCTTACTTCTTGGTTACAACAGTGACAAGGGAGTTTGGTGCATCGGCCGCTGCAGCGTAGGACAATACTTTCCGCGACGGCCCAGGCCGGTTCCGCATACCTCTGCTCCACTGGGCCTCGACCGTCGCACCCGCATTTCTTCACTTTCCTTACTTCTTTGTGTCTGAACCGGCACCACTCTACCGCCTGCTCTCCACTCAGCACACAGTTTCTCTTTTTGGCAGTGGCTCTGGTTCGTTGGAGAGGGATCCTGTGCAGCCAAACTGAAGTTGTCGGCGTCGTTGACATGCACTTCCACACTTGGAAGATTGGACCTACAACACAAAGTCTACACTACTCCGCACAAAATGTGTTAAATCTCAACTGGATAGACGCATGAGTCCAAACCCTCCTGGCGTATCATGATTTGGGGAAGATCGCAAATATATTATTTGTTTGTCTTCAACAAAAATGTATACCTGGGGATTATGCACATGTATGTATAAGCCATGACCGATTATGTTCTACTACAGTTAAATTAAACTAGTAGTTCAAGCGATACTTTGACAGCCATATTTCTATATGGGACGTCAAACACAAGGGTTGACAACAAATCTTAGCTATTAAAGGGACATTTTTTTACGAACGTATACAGGGTGAGTTTTAAGCCAGTCACTCCCTAACTTGTTTTCATGTTTAAACAAGAAAATCTTTTGAACATTAAATTAATATTAACCCACACTATATTTAGAATGTTTAAATGTTATAGGAATCACTTGGGTCCAAAATCTATGAGCCAACTTCGAAATTTTAATATGAACATGATCATATGATATGTCATTTAACACCCTCATTCCAAGCTGGAAACTATTGTACAATCAGAATTTTAAAAGAATCCGTCGTTATTTACTTTTTAATTATTTTGATATTTTATTTAATTGGCCATCGCCAATGTAATTCTTTAATTAAAACTGTTTATTCGTGGCCAAAAGTTAAATTAGTATATATTCTACACTATAGTGTTTGCTAAATATTTGTTTCGCTATGACAAATCCGTTATGATGAGGAAAATACATGGGCGATGAAAAAAAAACCCTGTAATTAAATAAAGACAAATTTTTTTAAAACTCTGATTGCACTGTTATTTTCAGCTTGAAATGGCAGTTTTAAAATACATTCACAAACCGTCGGCAATGGTGGCGCAGTGCTGTAACCCAGCTACATGGGGACAAAGTGTTTGGGAGATTGTAGGCGATAGGTTGGATGCTCGGTCCTCTTAACACCGACATGGCGTCCGCTTGATGGTTGCTATCGGCGTGGACACTACTAGAGAAGTCTGGGGTGTCCATGTTGGGTGGTAATCATTGTACTGATGTTGTGTGGGGGAGATAACTGAGTATCAGGCTTGTCAATTAGCTGAAAATCAGATTAGCACTACGTGGTTCGGATTCCACGTAAAGCTGTAGGTCCCTTAGCTGCCCTGGCTGTTGGGCTATTAATAAATTGCCCTTTCTGAGGAACAGTTGAACTCAGTTAGTAACCAGACTACACTCATCCTAAACTCAAATAACCATTCATATTCGCCTTAAAATACCAACAACGTTGTGTCAGCGTCTCATATGTAAGAATGTAAGAACATGTTCCCATTAAAAAAGTTAAAGTTGACTCCTGGATCTTGGACCCCAAGTGATCCCTAATAGCATTGAAATACTAGTAGTGTGTAGTGTGGGTTAATATTAATTTAAAATGACGGTTAGAAATATTTGCTAATAATTGTACTTGAGGATTTAATGTATGCAAATTAAATATGTTTTTTATTTCTTAAGGGAAAATATATTTTTTGCGGTCTCTATAGTAGATGACCCATGAGGAGGATATATATATAACATTAAATGTAAGCATAGGTTGATGTGCACATCATTTTGAAGGGCTGGTAATGGCGAAGCAAAGAAAAAATGCCACAAACCACACTTAAAAAGGACCATTCATTAAAAAACGACGGTTATTCAATTATTAAAAAAAAATACCTACTTGTAAATAGTTCAATTTCACTGCATTTAATATTTTTCGGAGTGGTTTTTATCCATATAAACATAAAATGACGCAAAGAAAAGAACAACTGTGAAGTAAAAAAAATAACTAGGAGAAAATTAGATCAGCTGAACTGGAAAGTAAAGATGATGAATAGCATTAAAACATTTTCAGAAAAATAATAAATATATAAATGCGTAATCTTAGGATTTTTAGATTGATTATAAAAACAATAGATTAATTAGGAAAATCCTAAGCACTATGGTCGACCAGCAAAACTTGGCCAAACTAATGGTTCATGGTTGTATATTAGAATACAACCATGATAACATTTCATTGTTAGAAGTCCGAAAAGAGCTAAAAAAGTTAATTAGTGATAAAACCATTTACATTTACAGAGTAAATCCATTCAGATCGCAAACAATTAGAGATAACCTAATTACGTTATAATTATATTTCTGTGTTACACCAAATGAACACTAATTTCACAAACTTGAAGTGTTAAAATAAGTATAAATTAATTTATTTCTCTACTACAGTATTATATATGTTTGATTTGATCCAATGTATTACAGTATATTACATTGGAGATGCATTTCAAAAGTATTCCATAAATTTGTAACATGTAGTTAATTATATGTTATGAGCTTATGTTTTTTATACAGTTTTAATATTATAATTAATTTAAAAGATAGATCAAGTTAATTGTCAAATAACTTTAACTGCAATAGGAATCAATGTCCACGTAATAACTTTCGTACAGAATGACGATTTACATCGTACAATGCTATAATTTAAAAAATGTATTGTAGTTTTTAACTAACAGGAGCACTATTCCGTATCGTTATAGCTACGTAGAAAACTATGTAGAAAACTGTTTTGGACGGGGTATAACGTTTCAACTACTAGTGGGTGAAACTGTACTTCAAGGGAATACGTTGAGTTTTATCTAATCAAAGCTCACATCTACTAGTAGCTTTGTATTAAGTAATTGCAAATGTTTTAGTGAATAAATGTTATAACGGCTTGGTTCGTTTTGTTATAAAGTTCATCCATCAAACAAATAAAATATTCATATTGAAATATTTTACATTAAAACCACCACTAAAACATATTGCACGTATTTTTATACATTTTAAAATCGAGAATAGAAGAGAGTAGTAATTCATTTTAGCATATTGAATTTCTCCTTTTACTTCCATAAATTTTGAAAACACAGCATTCTTTTGTAGTTTTGTATACGAAAAGTTGGTTTTAAAAATATTATAATGTAAAACATGCCATTATATAAATTATGTATTTTCTTCACTTCTTTTTGGCTGACTGCAAGAATACTAATAATATTATGTACAACCATGTAGCTAAATGTAGATGATTTAAAATATATTTTTATTTGTAACAATAACAATTAAATTATTACAATTATTATTTTGTGACAACTTTATAAAATATAAGCTTAAATAAATAAAAAAGCTTTATTAAAAATCAAATATAGGCTACCTTTCAGTCTACTGTCTAGTTATGGACAATTTATATGACAATTCTCTGTGGCTTAAAAAAAGGGAAATTAAATTAAAATTTCACCAAAACAGTACATAGCATAAATTGTATATATATATGACGTATTTAAAAAGTTCTAATAAGGCAGTTATTTCAACATTTTTTAATTATCAGCGATAAAAATCTAGTTGAATAGGAAGCTGTACAAACGTAACAAATAAATTTAATTACTTTTTCATAATTTGTATAGTTATATGATAAGTAAAATTAACATTTGATAATAAAACGATAAAAAATTCAATGCCGAGAATCCAGGTATGTAGTGACCAATACGAACTTTAACACATGATGTTCTTGTTAAAATGTTTAAGATATTATTATTATTATTATCATCAAATTCCCTGATTTTTACCTGACTTTCCCGGTTTTCCCTGTTGTACAACACTGCTCATAATATACCTGCTATACATTTATTACACGGACGACCCCTTACAGGTCACCACCATTTCCTGATACAGCTGACTGGATATTGGACGACGTGCCTCCTTACGTGTAATGCAGACATGCAGCGTTACAGACTCTCGTACGTAGCTACAGGCTACGGGGTAGCGGTATTGATTCCATCCTGACGCCCCCTACCATTAGGCGAGCCCCAGGGCACCCATAAAGCCTCGCCCTTGGCTTTGAAACCATCGCAGACGAAGGTCATGTCAAAGGTCATACGTTATGTCTTTATTCCTGATATAGGTTACTTATTGTGCATCGTTGAAAGGCGTGATACGAATTTATAATAAACATTACTGAAGTACTTTATTTATTCTATATCTGCATATTTTTTTATAGGAGACAACTGTTTGCAATTTATTCAGTTTGTCCAGTAAACCTCCTTAAACAAATTCCCTGACCGATCCCTGATTTCATACAAAATTTCCCTTACCCCAAATTGACATAGTTACATATACGTCTATTTAACTTAATTTAGAAATATTATGTACTACCATGTACATAAATTATGCTATTTACAGTCAATTACGATTATTAATCATAGAAATATCAATATTTCACAAATATATTTTTATTGATAACCGTAATAATTAATTCAAAACTATTACCTACAATAATTATTATTTTTAAACTACTTTATAAAATTAGAGGTAGAATTAAAACATTTTTATAGTTAGCCTTGAGTAAAAAACAAACATACCTTTTATTCTATTGTTAAATGATGACAATTTTCAATGCCTTGAAAAGACGGCAGTATATTATAATTTAAAACCAGCATACATTTTAGGTCTATGACTTATTTAACAAGTACTAATCAGACAGTTATTACAGTAAGTTTTAAACTTTTAGCGATATAAAACTAGCTGTATGAGGCTGAACAAGCATAACCAAAGTAATTAAGTAGCTTTTTAATAATTTATAATGTTAAATAGCATGTAAAATTAACATTTAGTACTGAACAAAGAAAAGGATTTTTTGTAGCACACGAAAGTATAAAGTGACTATTACACAAATCACAACACACTGGTGTTCTTGTTAGGATTTTCTAGGTTTTGTTTTGAATTTCCCTATTTTCCCTGTTGCTGGACACCCTGTGATTCTTATTATGGTAATAACGATTTTTTTGTTTTTAAGTATTTCTATTTAATTTGAACAAATAAAAAATCAAATTAATATAAAAAGAGTACCTAATGGAAACATTTTACAAAATATTCAGAATAAAAATCTAAAAGGCAACATAAGCAAAATTGACGTGCAATAAGAATGAATAAATTGACTTTCACTACGTTTTGAAACTTCGTATTTGTGACTAGTTTTCAAGGGGTTTATCATTGAAAGATAACAAAATAAAATTGAAAGTTACTTCAAAATAAAATGTCAATGATTGTGAGGTTTGCTTCTTGTATAATTCAATGGTGGTGTTCGTATAATTAACAGACTCCCAGAATGTATTAAAAATGCTACAACGCCCAAGGCGTTTAAGAACCGTCTCAAGAAATGTTTGGCCAAACTGGCATTTTATAGTGTAGACAAGTTTTTTTGCATACAATTGGGAAGCCACTGAATTTTAAAATTCACACTGGAGGACATTTTGGAGGTATAATTGGCGAATGAATGGAAATTTGGGTGCGTGAAAAAATGTATGTTTGAAAGTGTTATTGTGATTGAATGGATGGCAAATTTTATTTAATTTATTAATGACTATTGCGATACAATTTTGTCAATTGTTAACAAGATGCAATAAAAAATATATTATTATTATTATTATTAATGGTTTTACATGATTTAAATGTTTAGTTACATTACGTCAAAAAGTAGTTAGTTACATATACGTTCTTTTTTTACAAACGTTATTCTAAGATTCAACTCTAGTGTTACTGACTTGGAATTAAATATATCGTCAACTATTCTATGAACCTTGTTATTCTACAAGGCTCCACTAGATATATCAAGTGTGAAGCCTTTTTAGGAAGCGCCATACATTGATAACTTCTATAATTAATTGTTGTAAAGTGTCATGTGAAGGGGTGAACTCATAGCAGAAATGGTGTGTACGTAGAGAGGATAGGCTACTCTCAATGATTGTGTAAAATTAATTTACTTAGAGTTTGGTGTACATTTTTTAGTATCTGTTGGACGAATTAAGAGTCTGCAGATACTGTCGACCATGTTGGTTTTAAACCCATGAGAACAATGTTATTTTCTAACCGGACATACGATCACGCCTATCCAAACTAAACAGTTATTTTTAAACGGATTTTTCCAAACAAATTACATTTGATCAATGATGAAATCGCGCGTTGGAATTGCTTTGCGAATTCCTAATTATTTTTATCAGAAAAAAATACTTAGTTCAAGTATTGATGTTTACCTATATTTTTCAATACTAACCGTATGTATTCTAAATACCAAAAGAAAACCCAATGCGCAATATGGTAACGTTTGTAATGACACCTCATACATAACTTTTGGTCCATAAATAGCGTTAAATATGGATTCGCAAATAACATTTTTCTTATGGGATTAAAACGAACATTGCCCACAGCCTCTGCAGACTCTTAAAGAGAAATAGTGAACATGAGCTAAACTATGCTTGTTGAATGGTTAAGAGGTCATCGACTTAACTGAAATGAACAATTGTATTTACGTTCAATACTTCAAAAAGCTCTAAAATTTACAAATTATCTTCTATATGAAAAATACTACGAGTAGGGATATCCATTCTATATTATTTGTCCATAAGGAAATCAATTAGGGCTAATAAGTAGGAACATTTTTGTTTATTAGCATAATGCATTAAAATAACAGTACCATATTCTGGGAAAAAGGAAGGTCACATTAAGAATGATTTATTACGCGAAAAGGATGATTAGCACATAAACGGAAGGCCGAATCATTCACCCATAAAATAACAAGAAAACCCGACGCATTGTATATTTACGGTAGCATAAACAACGCTTTTAGAGAGATTACGTGGTAGAATATTACATAGGGGAAGGGGGGGGGTTCAAGGAGGGAGGCAAACTGCATGCGCTCGGTACGTCATTCATAACGACACAATACATTTATTATTACGATTTATTATCGAATGTTAGATTTTGTATTTCAAATTATGAACTTTTTGAGATCCAGCATTGGAACGCTATTGTAGTTCCAAATAATGTAAAGCTGGGTACACTGTCACCAGTGGCAGACCTCACAACTAATCAGATTACTAGCACAAACATACCTAATTAATGAAATATCTATTGTAAGTAAATATATATACTGGGTGTGTGAAAATTGTGGGAAAAAATTTTGAGAAATGATTAAATGGGTGAAAATTAACAAAAGAGATTCTTACTGTCGGTGCAGAAATTATGTGCACCCGAGTTTGAAAATTTTATTTTAGTTTGAACAAAAAAGTACCGGATTTTTAACTAGTTATCAATGTTCATCAAGTTTACATCGTTATTACTTAAAAGCTCATTAATTTATCGCATTTATAATCTGGTTGATAGACATTTTTACTATGAATTTTATACATTTCAGAATGTTATCTTTTGGATTAAAACAGTTCTTATCGATTCCCTGAAACATTGTTTTCTTGGCTTCTAGAGGTCGTAAAATTAATTACTTGGCCCTTTTGTAATCCTCATTATATGTATAGTTACGATTAATTACTTTCATATGTGTAAGTATATTCAGTAATTTTTATATTGATTTATCAATTTATAGTAATATTGGACACCTATTTACTTACACATATGAAAGTAATGTATCGTAACTATACATGTAATGAGGATTACAACAAGACCAAGTAGTTAATTTTACGACCTTTAGAAGCCAAGAAAACAATGTTACAGGGAACTGATAAAACCTTTTTTTCTCGAAAAATGACTATCAACAAGGTACTAAAATATAAGTGTCATACAATAATTAGTTTTTTTGTAGCAATTACGATGTAAATTTCATATACAGTGAAACTAGTTAAAATTACGGTACTTTTTTTGTAAAATACGGTACTTATTTAAAACATTTTAAAATAAATATTTCTTAACGAAAAATTGAACAAGGAATGGAGAGGTGTGATTGGATTATTCGTAGGCCTCTTAGTTTCTTAGTAAACAATCTTCAAACTCGGGTATACATAATTTTTGCACCACAGTAGTCCGGATTTTTCAATACAGACGCTGCAGGCACATAACCCTATTTCAATTTGACGAAGATTTTAAAAATATTTAAAAGTAAACATTTATTTGCGCGGTTTCAAATGTGTGCAAACTCATTTTCACGTCTATTTAATCCATGAGAGACTAACAACGTTTTGTCTTGGCTTCAACAACACAGGTCTACGATAGAAAAGTTGTCTTAAATATTATTATTGATCTTTACAGTATTTTCAGCGCCTGGTTGCGGAAAACATGTTGAAAAAAATACATCACGTATATTTTTGTCACAAACACCAAGAAAATATTTTGCTATTTAACGTTTTATTATGTAAGGAGCATGATACAGTTCGACAAAACATTTAATATAATACCAAATGAATTGTGTCAATCAACTTTGAAATGCTTTTAAAATGTAATGTTATAAGGTTATGAGATTTTTCTGATAGCTAATTATACATTCAACAGGCTGAACTACAATGTACTGCAGTTATATACGATATACCACAATTTGAAAATTTGTGGTGATTTGAAAGGTATTTCTATGTTACTATTCAAATCTTGGTGCTGTAAGTGAACAACATGCGGAGAGTTTCCATCAAGATATCAAGGAAATGGAAAGAAGGCACCAGGGAATATAGAACAAAACATGATTGCAGACTATTGCTAGATGTTACAGTGGGACGATCCTCAACAAATCCACAGTAGAATGAGAACTAAAAGAAGCTTTGAAGGAAA
This sequence comes from Stictocephala bisonia, assembly GCA_035578905.1. Classification (NCBI taxonomy): domain Eukaryota; kingdom Metazoa; phylum Arthropoda; class Insecta; order Hemiptera; family Membracidae; genus Stictocephala; species Stictocephala bisonia. The sequence continues at coordinate 104,350 of JAQJVL010000328.1, forward strand.
ACGAAAGTGCAACTATAGGGACTTTTAACTCTGAAACTATGCAAATGTTCTTTTTTTTATGTGCAGATGTAAATTGTGGTTTTTCGTTTGTGTTTAATACAATTTATAACTTCAAGAATCTAAAACCCGAAAATGTGAAAATCGGGTTAATTTTGTTTTTTACTTAAAATAAATTCCTTGTTTGTGAGATAACCTGACGTGATAGAAAAATATGGATTGCATTTTTGAAGTTAGCGCTGAAATGCATATATACATTAGATATCAAAATACAAACAACTTGCAATAAGTGTGTACAACTTTTTTAGACCTGTGTAAACAATTGGCTTTAAGTTTGTTAGTTTTCGGTTTGGTACACAACTCATAGATGATTGCTCAGTTTCTAAGGAGTAGAGTAGAGAAAGAACAGCCTTTACAAGTAGTTCTTTGCTCGTTTGTGTTGCCGAAGATATCACCGCTCGACGAATTGTTGAACAGGCTTATGATGACCGCCGATAGCTGACTTGTGTTCCGTAGGTATTGTTATCTGGATAGACGGATGCTGCGAATTGGCAAGCTTCATAAATAAGTCATTACAGTAATTTTGGGAGTTCTAAAAGTTTTGTTGCACTTCAATTTTCTAAATTTACCATACACTCTTAATCTCTTTGTCCACAAAGCTGATTCGGCAGCATTATTTTAATAATTTATTTTCTCGATAAACATTCGAAACATGAAAATTAAAATCCATTCGAGTAATCTGATGAAAGCATAAAAAGTGTATTTAGCTGTAGAATGAATAACTTTGGGAATGAAGACATCACAAGCTTTAATATTAGCATGTTACTTATAGAAAATATATCAAGTGGAAGATCTCCTCGCCAACATTTAAGATCTCTACCAACCAAAAAAAAAAAAAAAAAAAATACTTGTTTAACTACGGATTCCTGTGTATTAGGTGTTTGCTCTTTCGTAAGACTTCAGTACATCCGGCGGACATGTTCGCAATGGAATTGATGCTGGAAGAGTTTCAATTACTGCCGATTTACAGCAGGAAACAATTTGTCCGGCGGAAGGTGAAAAAGTGATCAGATCCGAGAACAAAATGACAAGATACAAGAAAGGCTTGGATCAACGAACTAAGCTCAACTAGTCAACTAGGCTGGTGTGACAAGGAATTGCAGAATGGTTACCGCAACTGCTCAAGTGGAAGATTTGGCAGATATTTGTCAAATTAATAGCATGTCTACTAAATTATCATTCTTTGATAAACCTAGGGCAAGATTTAGCGAGATATATCAGTCATTTTTTATATGCTTCTTCATGGAAATGTATCAACCCTTCCGCTGAATTAACCTGCTGTGATAAGGCGTAAAACAATGTTACCTAAGGAACGCGCCATATTCAGCGATTTTCCGTTACCGACGAACCGCTAAATATTTTTAATATGTTAACCCAAAATGCAGTGTTCTATTGTAGAAATTTACGACCACCAAATACTCACGGTTCCTTTACACAATCTAAAAGTTGTACGTCTTTTATCAGTCTATCTACGTTGAGTGTAAAAACATTGTGCAGTTCCTTGTCTTCCTTCTAAGGGAAAATATTCTTCCCAAAAATTTTAACTGTCCTTGCTTAGAGGATTGTTGATAAGTGCTAAAGCAAAATCACAAATAATTGACGTTTTCTTACAGAATTATTACATTCCTTGAAGACTGAGCAAAGTTATCCAAACAAGTGAAACACAAAATAACTTTTAACCAGACTAATTCAAAAGATTTCATTTATACACACAGAAAACAATTTTGCATACCTAAACATTCAGCTTAACAAATAAGCTTGCTCTTTTAAAAGTTATGTCTAAACCAGAGACTGACTCATCAACACTACCTACCTTAGACCACGGTTTAAGTTTAGACTGTATTTTGATTACATATTGATGACGATTTCCTTACTCGTTTTTCTTCGTTGAACTAAAGGATAATTAGGATCTTCGTAGAGGTCGGTATTTCTATGCCCACAATCGAGTAGTAATCTAAAGGTCTATTGGAGAAGTTGGTCAATCCGTTGTATTAGTAAGCTGGCTAGACCACATACGTTGGTTGCCAAGTTCCTTATGAGAAGTTGACCTAATTAAAGTATAAATAATAGAACGAGTCAAGTAGTTAATCAGCAAGGTTGGTGCTACAATGTACACGTAATTTATTGATCAGATTATGACTTGTTGACCTGACTTAGTCAAAATACCTGTAACAAGACTACAAAGTAAGATCAGGTGAAGGTATCTAGACCAGAGTCTCGCCGACAAAGATACAGTTAGCCGGTGGGACAGCAACATAACCCAGGTGTGATGTAGGCCAAGATCATACTCTATGAGAATACCACTATACGTGTATGGGTGGGTGGGTGGGTCAATATCACTGTACGTGTATGGGTACTGTGTGTGTGATTGTTTCTTGTACAGATAACAAGAGAAATGTTATACCTATTTTTTATATATAACAAATGTACTCCCATTCAGCAGACATGACACTTCATGGCCCTCCCACCCAGCAGACATGACACTTCATGGCTCCACTTACTCAGCACACACAACAATTGAAGCTCCTCCCACTCATCCAGCACACATGAATCTGATGGCTCTCCCATTCACTCAGCACACACAATATCTCATATCCTTCTCACCCATCTAGATTCTTGATGGCCCAGACATTCACTCAACATTTCATAGCTATCACCACTGGTATTATAGTAAGGGGTAACATATCTTGACGGCGAGACAACTTGACATCGCCCCAAGACTAATGATCAGGAATCTGCATTAGCTAGAGTAGTCGAACATGACACATGAGTTTTCATCTTATAAATGGCCTCTTAGAAAAGAAACCTACAGAATGTAGATACAAAGATGTGCAAGATATATTAACTGAGTGGTGGAAGTGAGACAGAGAACTACTCTTCCCCCACTGTGTAATTCCATTGACAATTGTGGCAACCAGGAAGACGGAAGGCCACGTGTTGGCGGCGCAATAGCAAGCCCCACCTACAACGTCATTAGCAGCAGTGGCCATTGGCCGGTTTGATTAACACCAACGAATCGAACTTAGAATGATTTAACCAAATTATTATTTGGTATAAAACTAACATTTATGAAGGTCACTAACTGTCTGGCCCAATTATAATTCCCGATTACTTGTTTATCTACTTAAGTTTACACGTTTAACTATACATAAAGTGGCAGTGCTTTGCTTTAGCTCGCTAATCGGGAAATAATACGTATTTCGTACGGTTAGAGTTAGTTATTATTATTAATCCCTTAGTTTTGATGCCTAAAGAGTACATTAATAGTTAACGCTAAATAACGTTCAGTTATCCTGGTTTCAAATTGGTTATAACTGATCACACAACAACTCACCTGATTTTTGGAAAGCAATATGAAAATAAATAATATAAGGATAAAAAGTGTTGTAATAACAGATGCCGGCAGACACGGTCAGTGAGCTGCGCCGGGTAATGGCTAATGATATGCGCTTCACTGGCCAGTGACCAGTGACCGGCGGAACTGGATATTGAAGGTAACGGTGACTCACTCATTGTCTATCTGCGATAATTGCAATGCGCTTTAGCCATTTTAACACAAGAATGCTTCTCACCTTGGAATTGAAACTGGGGAAAAAAAACGCCCGGATGAATCATAATGTAGTTTCATGATGATATCCGACATGTGTACGACCACTATTACAGGTGCTACTGGTACTAACTAGACGGATAATTAGCTAACCTAAGTAGGGCAAATACATATTTTTTTCAGATTCAACTTTAAAAAAAAACCTACTTAAAACGGGGATTTGTCTGGAATTAAATTAATACGACTCTCTACAAAGTAGGCTAAAATAATAAATTTCTAAACGACGAGAGTTTATTAGTTTTTAAAATCGTTTATAAAAAATATTGCTTTTCCGATTTGTTGGTTTTGTGTTGAATGCAAAACGAGTTGATTACAGAATACTTGTTATAATTACAATCATACTTTATTTTACTGTTGTTTTGTAATTTATCGGGGTTTCTTTCTGTGTTGTGGTTGTAAGAGACGAAGTAAAGAATAAGTGACGCATTAGATATTGCAAACTTAACTACGCTAGTTCTTTTATTTATTAATTAATTTATTCCTTACGACGCCGATCGTCGAGATGTGGGCGAATATGAATGTCGAATGAGTGTAGATGAGCGAATGCAGTCATTGTTACTAACTGAGGCCGACTATTCCTTATAGAGTGACATTAATTAATAACCCAATAAAAAATTAATAGCCGGTGGCTATCAGCTGATCCCTTTCAAAATATTTTCCGACTCTGATTGGGATCTAACTAAGAATCTATTGCTTATGAAGGTGGGCTTCAACCAACTAAGCTACCGGCCAATACGCAAATGTCCTTACATTTGGAGGAAAAGTTAATGGGGGAACTAGTATTATTGTATAGCAACCACCTTATTTGGGGGGGGGGCGGGGGCGGCGTGTGCAATTATAATGAATTCTGGTTGGAAGTACTTTTGGTCAACGATCAAAAACTGTTTTTATATGTACAACAATTATATATAGATGTATCTGGTGTGAAGCGGGCCCGCGCCGGACATATCAGCCGGACGTCAGAAGAGGCAAGAATGAGAAATACTGTCAGCTGGACAAGAGATGGATGACCTGGCCCTCTTGCAGGTTCTAGCGTGGATTACGACCTAGTGACGATCTCCGCTTCATGGGTGGCCGTTTTCCTCCACCAAAAGTGGTATCGAAACACTTCAAGTGTCCACATACTAGTGGACTTTTGGTTGGTTTTGTAAAATTGATTATTTTTATAATTGTTTCATGGCTAAATTTCTTGACAAACGCATGGTTTGTAGTCAGCTACCATTTGTTAATTTTGAAGCTGCGATGTATGTTTTGATAAATATCCAAAAGTCATTATGGTATATTCATTGAATAAATATTTAAAGTGATCTCCTGTCACAAAGCTAATATCAACTTATGGTCCATTAGAATGGACCTTTAATAATTATAAATTGTTTATAATTCATGATAACCACCGGCTGTTCATTTGTCATTGGGCTATTAATTAATGATACGTTCTAAGGAATAGTCGGCCTTAGTTTGTAACAATGACTACATTCGCTCATCTACACTCATCACACTCATTCGAAATCCATATTCGCCCATATCTTGACGATCGGCGTCTTATGAATAAAATAAAATATAAAAAAATAATAATAATAAACACGAACCATTCAGTTGAAATAGAACAGTATATTTTGGCCCACCGATGGTAAAATTGAATTGCTACTACTGAATAGGGCTGCCGATGGCTTGGCAATTTGGAGAACGGCCACCTTCTTGTTTGCTATGTCTATGTAGACTACTCCGAGAGCACCAGTAAACTGGGTTATCAATAATCAGTCGAGATATTAACAGACTATCGACATCACTTCTCTGGCCGATGGAGAAAGCAGCAAGTCCCATTCACTCACATACATACCTCACGTTACCCCCAGGCTGGTATACTATATAGCTAAGCAAGAGCGGATCCAGGTCGTTCCGGCCGTGGAGTAACAGCCGTTTAAATCAACCAAGGAACCGTCAGATCCGTCGACCCGTTTGCATTGTTAGCAAAAATTAATTATTAATCAAGCTTTCTCTCTTATAAAAATATCGAAATTCGCAACTGAACTCATCATCTTATCGAAGAATCATTGGATCGTGACTCCATTATCAGATTTTACGTTATGGTTAAATTCGGATAATGTTGTAACATTTTCTCTTTTGAAAAACTAATTAGTTGAGCAAATATTTTGTGAAATATGACTAAGATATCAAATTTGCTACTAATCTAGATAAAAAAGATACTAATCTAAGGGCACTAGCTCTGCCACGTAGTTAGGACACAGACGATGGTAAACACGTTACTGCGCGGCAAGTCAAATTGTGTATGTGAATAGTTTGACAATAGGTATATATGTGTTACGAACCGTGAACCGAACACGGAAATAGATGGAAACACGATAGTTATCGAGTGTTTTAGGTGTCAGAATGTGAGTTTATATATGAAGGTGTGACTTTTAGCTTACGTGTCTGGGTTGTATGTTTAGGGTGTCAGAGAGCGTGTTTTAAGTGTCAAATTGTGTGTTTTATATGTCTGGGTTGTGTGTTTATATGTGTGTCTTTTAACTGTCATAGTAGGGGGGTTTTTTTTAGGTGTCAAGGGATGTTTGTCTTTATGTATGAGGATGTGTGCTTATACATCAGTTTGGTGTTTTATTTTTCAGGGTGTTAGTTTATATGTGAATGTGTCTTTTAGCTGTCATAGTGGGGGGTTTTTTTTTAGGTGTCAAGGGATGTTTGTCTTTATGTATGAGGATGTGTGCTTATACATCAGTTTGGTGTTTTATTTTTCAGGGTGTTAGTTTATATGTGAATGTGTCTTTTAGCTGTCATAGTGGGGGGTTTTTTTTTTTTAGGTGTCAAGGGATGTTTGTCTTTATGTATGAGGGTGTGTCTTATATGTGTCAGGATGTGTGCTTATACATCAGTTTGGTGTTTTATTTTTCAGGGTGTTAGTTTATATGTGAATGTGTCTTTTAGCTGTCATAGTGGGGGGTTTTTTTTTAGGTGTCAAGGGATGTTTGTCTTTATGTATGAGGATGTGTGCTTATACATCAGTTTGGTGTTTTATTTTTCAGGGTGTTAGTTTATATGTGAAGGCGTGTCTTTTAGCTGTCATAGTGGGGGGGTTTTTTAGGTGTCAAGGGATGTTTGTCTTTATGTATGAGGGTGTGTCTTATATGTGTCAGGATGTGTGCTTATACATCAGTTTGGTGTTTTATGTTTCAGGGTGTCAGTTTATATGTGAAGGTGTGTCTTTTAGCTGTCAGAGTGGGTTTTTTTTAGGTGTCAAGGGATGTTTGTCTATATGTATGAGGGGTGTCTTATACGTATGTGTCAGGATGTGTGCTTATACATCAGTTTGGTTTTTTATGTTTCAGGGTGTCAGTTTATATGTGAAGGTGTGTCTTTTAGCTGTCAAGGTGTGTCTTTTAGGTGTCAGGTTATGTGTTTTAAATGTCAATGTATGACTTGAATGAGTTTTATGTATCAGGTATAAGGGCGCCTTTTGACGTGTCTGGATTTTGTCTTTTAGGTATAAGGGTATGAGTGTGTCTTATATGTGTCAGGACGTGTATTTTAGGGACAATATGTGCGTTTTAGATGTCAGGGTTTGTATTCTATGTATTAAGGGAGTGTATTTTAGGTTTTAGGGTGTTTTTAGTTGACAAGACGCCTTACGTCTCTATATGAAATTATAATCTATTATTTATAGTAAACCTAGAAATAACAAACAATGACTTTTAGGAAAGAGAATAAACTGGAAGTAATGGAGACGTGGATTCTAAGAGGGGGTGGAGAAAACAGGATAGCAAGATAGAGTGCTAAATGAAGAAGTGCTGAGGAGAGTGGGAGAAGAGAGGGAAATACTGAAAACTATAAGAAGAAAAATGAGTTGGTTCATGACATGTGATGAGACGGAAACCCCTGTTGAGAGCAGTTATATAAGGAAAAGTTAAGGGAAAGAGAGGGAAGGGAAGAATAAGATGTCAGATGGTGAACAGTGAGGGATCAGAAGGAAGTACGATAAAAACGACTTGGTTAAAACAGAGAGGGTTGGCGGAAGGTTGTACCAGGACTTTCCTAAGAGAAAAAAATCCTTGATGATGCTATCCTAAACTGATTTCGATTATTCTAGGAGTCGTTATTTCTTATAGATACTGATCAACTTTACTAGTTACACCGGTGTAAGATAGGAGGCAGTTTGACCTCATGTTGTGCTTGTAGTATGCCTATTTCTATACCTCAAGGTCTTAATTATTGAATTTTATAGTTATTTGTTTTAGGTACATATAGTACTTAAAACTATTACTATTAACAAGTAGTGCTGGATAATTAGTGCATATACAAGACGTTACAGTTTAAGGCCAGAGCAATTATGTCACCACTCAGTGGGACAGAATAGTACTTATAATCTTTAAGTTTTTCGATGTTTGATATGCGTATTTACTGTTAGAAATTGATATCAGTTACTTGGAATGGTTAGATACATAGCTCAGAACGCAGTTAACAGCGTCAAGACGCCTCTTGTTCAGAGGGCTTGGAATGTTTCGACCTAAGATGGCGGCAACACTCCAGACAGAATTAACTCAAGATAAATATCTTCTCCCGTTTTCAACCCGTCTGCGGCTGGCCAGAAGCCTGCCAGACTATCTCTGGCACAAAGAAGTAACAATTTAACACATAAACTTGTTTTGTTGTAAATTTTGTACAAAACAAACAAGGCGTTGGGATGATGTAGTTTCTGGCACGTTACATATCGCCCATTTGATCTTAAGTGCATTCTACACCAGTTGTCTAGTTATACAGCTATAAACTAGATCGTAGTTTGTACGATATTCTTAGGTTAAACTTATATCCCATGAATCTTCACATAATATATTTCTTTAGTACTTGTAAACCACCGGGTTTCTACTCGAAAGTCTCTCAGGCTCGGACAGAATTTTAGATAACACGTTTGTCAGCTTTTGTTTTTAGATTTAACAGGTTGCGACTGTATAGCGGCCACAGTATTCTGAAGGCATTCCTGTTGACATAATTTGTGTCCAGCTATTTAAGAACCACATTAACACTCTTTCTTAAATAGTTTTAGGGACAGTCCATAAATTACGTACCGCTAAAATCAGACATTTCAAACCCCCCTCCACACGTGGAACGAACTAGTAACGGTAATAGCCAACCCCCCCTAAAAAAATACGTAACGCTGTAAAAAAATACCAACCTCCTCCCCCCATTTTTGTCTTCCATTTTCATAGGATGACATAATACTGTATGATCAATGAAACATATTATGATTTATGATAGTCATTTTTTATTTTGTTTCGGTTTTTTTTCTTATGGGGGGGAAACTATATTACTAACTTTAAAATCTTTTTAAAATATTTTGTATTTTTGGGTAAAACGATCAAATTTTGTGAATGAATTCAAACAAATTGTTAATAGTTTAATAGTTACGTAAATCAGCGTATAACCCCCCCTCCCCAGCCCCAAAGCGAAGCTTAATTTAAGGACGGCCCTTTATCAAGTTCATTTCCCTTGACACAATGTGTGTTTTCATTTATAGCTAATTGAATTTTAAGTCACTGTCAAAAAATACATAAAGCAATACAGATCAGGAAAAAAATAGTATTTAAAATATCGTAGTATAATAAAGTGTACAATAATTATGGTGTAGTTTATTTTATAATTATATGGAATGTTAACTTGCGAAGAGATAATTATTACGTTTACAGTCAAGAAGAAAACATCGGGCAAGGAGCGTGGTAATTAAATCTAAGCGCTCGTACTTATTGACATACACCTCATGTTCTTTAGTCTTATTTTTTTGTAACATTGAGACCTGGGAAATAAGGAATATTCAAATCACGAATGCAGTAAAAGACAGTAACATATTACAACATTTCAATTTAGTGATTCCAGTTCAAAATAGAGTAGAAAATAACACTAACTGGTCTAACTAAGATTACTATATCAAAGAGAGTGCGAACTAAAGAACAATTATAAACGAATAAAGTAAATTATATTAACCATTGAAGGCATACACTTTAATTTTAACTTTCAATTAATTATTAACTACAAATTCAAGAATAAGTTTAACTCACTGTTCAGTTCCACACTGTCCATATTTAACACATACCTGTAACATATACACGTCCGTTAAAGATACATACAATCTACGGTTAGAAATACCACTGAAATTTTACATAGGCTTTTCATTTGAAAAGTACTGCTGTCGGAGCATAAATTAAATGTACCCGCGTTTGAATTTTTTTCACTACGAAACTAAGAGGCCTTCGAAAAATGCAATCACATAATTGTTTTCTTATCTATTAGTATGACATAAAAAACGGATTTTTAAACGTTATTATAGGTTTTAATAATTTTTATCCTAGTTAGAACTAAAAATTGTACAGGAATTTTAAACTGACTGTGCATCAACGTTACAATTGTATTATTAAAACACCTGTTAATGTATTGCATTTATATTTAAATGCATGGTTGAAAAGAATGCAGTCTTAATATTTTTAAAATTTTAGAACTTTAACTTTTAGTTGTGATCCTTATGAAATCTATAGTTACGATACGTTACTTTTTTATTTTACTTCCGTTGAAAAAATTTAAAATTAATGCATTTACTTACGCATATCAAAGCAACGTATTGTAACTATACTTTTCATAAGGATTACAACGTGGCCAAGTAATTTTACGACCTCTAGAAGCCATGATAACGTTGTTTCAGGAAATTGATGAGAACTTTTTTCTTAAAAAGTTAAAATTGTGGGATTTAAAAAACTTATAGAAAACATTGTTGACAAACACGTATACAAAAATATAAATGCGATACATTAAGGGGATGTTTAGTCATGAAAGATTAAAGTTGATGCACACTGAAAACTAGATTAAAATCCGATACTGTTTTTTGTTCTAGCTACGATAAAATTTTGCATTGTATAAAAATGCATATGTCATCTAGCGTACCATTAAACGATATAAACAATAATGTGATTGGATTCTTTGTAGGCCTTCAAACTCAGGTACACATAATTTCTGCGCCGACAATGGTAAGGTAGTTAAGGCATCTACTTATTGACAACTTTTCAACACACGTATTCATAAGTTTTGAAACTTTTGTTTTGGTTTTGTCAATACAGCGTGGACCCTGAGGGTGAAATGTTTCACAAAGCACGTTCTCTCCATTCAGATAAAAGAGAGCCCGAAGTGTTAAAACCATTTACTTCCTCCACTTGGGAAGATGAGCTTCAATTACAATTCTATTAATTAAAACTTCCTCGTAGTGGTTAGTAACGTTTCAGTCACAAACCGTTAACCATGCATCACTTCTCGTTGACGGTCCGGGAGGTTTTAGACACACTCTTATAGATTTCTTTACAGAGTCTCCAAGACCTTTACAGATGTGTTTGTATTAAAAACGTTATACTGCTGTTTGATGAGACCCCACCTTGAGTACAACAGTGTCGTATGGTCTCCTCAACATAATCCGTTTTTAAGAGATATTATGGATAAGGTTCAACGGCGGTTCTTAAGACTTGTAGGTGTGAGACTTGGATTTGAATATCGAAAAGTACCTGAGCAATATGTTCTTTCACTTTTGGACCTTCCTTCCCGTGAATCAAGGCGCTTAAATCAGGACATGCTGTTCCTATACAAGCTGGTAAATGGAATTTCCGACTGCCCTGATCTCCTGGAGAGAATTCACTTCAGAGTACCTTCTAGCACACCTCTTGCGAAACCCTGTGTAACTACCTCCTCCGCCGCAAATAGTCCCATGGTACAAGTTCATCTGAGTAACACACTTCCAGACCACATCGACTTTTTCTGCTCACCAACTGCACCTTTTAAATCTTCACATAGATTTCTACATCAATAATTTCCCCTTCATAAGTTCTGTGCTGAATTGTGTCCAATTTAACAATTTCCATTTTAGCAATTCCATCAATGTTACATTTCACAATTAGAATATGTATGTTATACTTTTCATGTTCTTTGTAATTAAATGGCTAAGCCGTTGGAAGAAAATAAACAACAATAAACGTGGCGTCCAAAATTCAAGGGCAGAAATAAAATACCATAGTTTCATAATTAGCACATTAAGTGTTATAGAAGATGCAAAAATGTGTTACAAAAACCATATTAATTTCTAGACTTTTCCGTTGAGCGGATTCACATTTAGATCAATTGATAGAATAAAAAACATCCCTAGAACCATTTCGCTCCCAGGAATTTCATGAGTAGTATGTCTTTAAAAACGGCCTTCTGACACAGGGTATCTCCCAGAATGCTAGGATAGAATTAGGAAATTTGCAGTGTTTTAGTAAAAAATGTATACAAAATATATTTATAATTGAATTGTTATCATTTTTTTAAATTATATTTCTAATAACCTAATCTACACACTAATGTACTAAAAATTATGTTTACTCATCCTGGGGGAAATAATTTAAGAAAGAACTTTAAAAATGTTATTTTATTTTTTCAATTTGTCCAAAATTAAAAATCAATGCAGAGCCTTAATCACAATAGGTAGGATTTTGAAATGTTGAACCTTCATTTTAGAGTATGGTATATTTTAATGTTCGGATGCAAAAATCATGATTATTTTAATTTTTACAACTCTCCATAAGAAATACATTGAGGTCGATATAAAAATCAACATACAGCGTAAACCGCAAAAGATAGCTACTTGAAATGTTTACAGTACCTTCGTTTTATGGTCTTAGTGCGTGCTAAGAAAGGATTTTTTTGAAATTCCATATCTGAGGGGTAGAAACAACCCCCCAAACGTTCAGGGAGGCCGATCTAAAAATCAACGTACAGCGTAACCGTAAAAGATAGCTACTTGAAATGTTTACTGTACTTCGTTTTATGGTCTTAGCGTGCTAAGAAATGACTTTTTTTTGAAATTCCATCCTTGAGGAGTAGAAACAGCCCCCCAAACGTTCATGGAGGCCGATCTAAAAATCAACGTACTGCGTAAACCGTAAAATATAGCTACTTGAAAATTGTACAGTACCTTCATTTTATGGTCTTAGTGCGTGCTAAGAAAGGATTTTTTTGAAATTCCATTTCTGAAGAGTAGAAACAGCCACCCCAAACATTCCATTGTTTCTCATTAGAATAGCATTGGTATTAATTTAATATAATAATTCGAAATAAATTGAAGCCGTGAATATAGTCGTAGATGGTGAGGATTTTCCTCACCTTGTGATCATGGGGATCTTGCAAGCTTATTTTACTCCCAGTCTTATAATGTACACGGTTTAGCGTTTCGAGCGTCTGAGGTACGGGTGGTAGCTATCGTAAATCACGTGTCTAACAACTAGCCGAGGTTCAAACAGTTCACTATGAACCGGGTAGGCCAACAACAATACTCCAAAATAAGCTATGATAGATATCCGAAAAGTCTAAATGTGAGACTTACGGTACTTCTTGTGAGCTCAAGACAGCTGGAGACATTTCCCCCTTCGATTTTGAAATATATCGTGATGGCAAACTTCTGGCCAAATATGGATGGAATGAAAGTGATAAACGACGTCTCCGGTTAAGGGGAAACAATTTTAAGGCCATTTCGATGTCTTACTTGGTGTGACATCAACATCGCCTTCGCCTATAAGAACATCTCCACCCTGAAGCTCCTCTGATCCTAAGGACTGTCAACCGTCCTGTTTATTCCTCAAGCTTCTCGGTCAAGCTCTATTATTATGACTGATTTAATTTGTCTATTACAATAAAATTCCCTCTTTTAAAAACTATGAGAGTTCATCTTAGAGGTCATGAAACTTCTGAAGTAATTTTCGTGATCTACTTTTGAGAATAGTTTTGATGGTAAATATTCCGAATCTGGAGGAAAGATTTGCCCTCAGAACTAGGAACTGTGGTAATTACTATAAAGGAATTAATGAACATAATATATACTAAAGTAAGCATAAATTAACTGAGTGGCTTTGTGAAAAAGCAACATTGACTACAAAACATAAGACAGGTGTAGAAATTAATAATAGTTTAATAAACTCTTTTTAAGGAACAAAAGTTGAATATCCATCCATAGATTCAATTGTACAAGTAGATGATGCTGTACAATTTCCAACTGAATTTCTGCATACATAGACCCACCTAATTTCCACCACATAGACTCACTTTGAAAATTAGAACACCGATCATGCTTCCCAGAAACCTTTTTCCAACAAAATTATGCACTGGTACACGTTTACGAGTAACTGCTCTCCAGAAAAATGTTACTGAAGCAACTTTTATTACCAGCTCTAGTATCTCCTCTAGTACTGTTTTCTTCCTAGAATCCAATTAATGCCTACAGACTATCCATTCCAATTCAGAAGAGTACAGCTCCCTATTAATTTGTGTTTTGCAATGACTGTTATTAAGTCTCAAGGGCAATCCTTAAAATTTGCAGGCTTAGATTTGAGAGACGTGTTCTATTCCCACGGACAATTTTAAATAGCCTGTTCTAGAGTAAGCAGTCTATCAAGTAACACCAAAAGGAAAGACAAATAACGTAGTTTATAAAGAAGTTTTTCGGTAAGTTATACTTAACATTCTTAAATGTGCATGCATAATATGATATTAAATTGTTGTTTTACAAAGTTATAACTTGAAATAAAAAATAATAATATTAGTTTAATTTATATGTTTTTTTGAACTAGAACTTTTTCAATTTTGTGTTGTTTTTCTGAATCACTTCTGATTAATGTATTATAGTTTAATTACCTTCAATCTGCCAGTGATCCTGTAAATCTTCTTGGATTACGCGTTTCGGCTTTTATGCTATCATCAGATCCATAACAATTATTATAATTTACGCTTTTAGTATAGATGATAAAAAAGGTAAAATAAATAGGCAAATCTTCTGCTTCTTATACACATGTTTAGCCTAAGTTCATAAACTAAAATGCTTTTATGTTTACAAAGACTTTTAATTTGAATTAAGAAAATTATAAATTTCATATATTTTGTATACAATTAGAAAGTTTGCGGGCGAAGCCGCAACGGGGGTGCTAGCAACGGTGTATGCCTACAAACATAATTTAAAAATAAACATTGTGAGCAAGAGCAGCTTACTGACGAATCTGTTTAATTACGTTGCACCACAGCCACCTAAATCAATGTTCGTTGTTGCTTGCACACTGTGATTGACTATATATAGTTATTTTAACATACTAGTGTGATAAAACAGTTCTTTCTGAACATCGCAATTTAAACATATTTCAAGTTGATAACGTAATATATTTTTTATAATTTTTTTCTAAACGTCCGAAAAGTTGGACGCAGGATAAATCAGGAGATACTTCTGACGTCCGAAAAATCTGGAACTATAGGGTTAAAATCCAATAAGTAGTTTTCAAGTTAGCGTGTATTTTACAAACAGGCTAAGGATGTCTCGTGTTTAATAAGCTGCATCAACTTCTCCTTTATATAACATACTAGAAAATAATAGCAGGAAATATATTTAAATATGTGAAATCTTTGTTGGAGGGTTAATATGAAATAATGATTCGCAGGTTGCTATCATGTATATAGAAAGAAGGAAAGACCTAGTTGACTGCGATGACACCTCAACTGTCTCAGTCTCCACAGAGAAGAAGGAAACTGAGATCGCATCCAATAGAAGTTATACAAAGAGAACGAAATAAATCGTTTAACGATAGATTAGGAACAGTGGAGTGGAACGATATATTATATGCGATGTTTACGGTACAAACAAGCCAGCTGCTATTGTTTATTTACAACGATGCTTGATTGTAATTATATCGTCTTGTTATAAACATTATATCAAAGGTGTTTGAAAAAGCTATGTACTTACAATTAGTTGATTATTTGGAAAAAAACCACTTATTTGATGATGAGCAACACGGTTTCCGTAAGGGCAGGTCCACGGTTACAGCACTAGTCAATTTCGTAGACATGATAATAGATTCAATTGATAAAAAATATGTTGTAGCTGGATATTTCATGGACCTGTCTAGGGCTTTTGACAGTGTGTCACATTCGCGTTTAATATCAAAACTAAGTTCACTTGGAATAAATGGAGTTGCTTTGGAATGGTTTAAATCTTACCTTGAAAATAGACAGCAATCAGTTGAGATTACTCATATAAAAGAAAACAAAATTATAAAAAAGCTATCTACATTTCAGCAAATTAAACACGGAGTACCACAAGGGTCAATCCTAGGACCCCTTCTTTTTCTATGTTATCTAAAAGGTATGCCTTCATTGCTTACTAAAGTACAAAGTGTTCCAAAAGGCCTGTTCTTATATGCTGACGACTCAAACTTAATAGTGTCAGCTAAAACAGCCAGTGAATTGGAGAGAGAAGCAAACTTAGAGTTGGCAAAATTTCAAAACTTTTTCTGCAATAACAATATGTTACTAAATCCTCGGAAAACTAAATATATTCACTTCTCTACAGTTCAAAATAAGAATCAGGTTAAACCAAATATCAATATCGGCACGGAAAAAGTTGAAAACATTGATAAAACGAAATTTCTAGGTTTGTTAATTGACAGTAGTCTCAGCTGGTGCAGTCATGTAGATCACATTATTTCAAAAATTAATTCAGGCTTGTTTGCATTGAGAAGAATGTCACTCCTATGCAGTGAACCAACATTAAAATTAATATTTCATGCTCACATACAGTCACATATAGCCTATGGCATATGTGTCTATGGTAGCACTTCTTTACAAAATTTGAACAAAATATTAATGCTGCAAAAAAGGCAATCAGAATAATTTTAAAATTAAGAGCTACTGATTCTGTAAGGGGTCATTTCCAAAGTTTGCAAATATTAACGGTATTTGGCCTATATATTTTAAGTTGTATAATGTATATTAGAGACCACTTCAGTGAAGTGGAAACTCACTCTGACATACACTTTTACAATACAAGGGGTAAAATGGCGATAGTTGTACCCAACCACAGGCTAGAGTTATTTAAAAAGAAAACTTCAGTAATGGGTGCGAAGTTTATAAATGCTCTACCTTATAGTATTAAAAATAAATTTGACTCTGTAAATTTTAAATCCCTGGTTAAATCATACCTTATTTCTAAATCTTTATATTCTTTGGACGAATATTTTAGTTCTTAGTAATAAGTTAATTTAGTTTATACAATAAATGTAGTGACGCTATTTAATGTACAACTCTGTACTGATACAAATAAAGATATTTTGATTTGATTTGATATAATTACAGTCTTCGAAAAATCGACGCATAACCTACCAGAACTGCACGTCAACGTCGGAAAACCGACAAGTAACCATTTGAGGGTTAAGATGATGCCATGGGGGTTGCCTTTTCAAAAACAAAGATTTATTATATTCATGATTATTTTGTGTTGATTTCGAAAATGTTTACTTATAGTTTTGAGCTCAACTCTTATTATATGCCAAGCTGAATAAGTCAATGATCACTATAAAACACTAAAATAGTATTCTGTGATTTAATAGGTTTCAAGTAAGGAGAGTGTCGAGTATAGTTTTTCAGTTCACCGTACAGGCCAGCACCATTGTTCTCCTCCCCTCCAAACATTCTGGGTTAATGGATTAATTATTAGTACATGTATAGAGATGAAATTAGTAGTAATCCAATTATAGCCAGTCGCTGTAGCCATATCCCTCTATGCAGCATCTTACTATCTGAACAAAGACAATTATCTCTATCCTCCAAAAAACTCAACCTAAAAAAACACAACAAAAACACGACAATGACAATTGGATTAACACAGAAAACCTATTATGGTTGTCACCAGGAGATGAGCGGCACCTCCCTTCTTATCAATGATTGAATACTGAAGAACAATGTTCAATGACACGACGTGACTGTGGGCGTGTCAGAGGATCCATCCATCATCCGAGGGCTCGAACCACAACACAACCTTAACGACGCAACTCTTGTAGCTTCATCATAAACAATACCCATTCAAACCGTGTCTTTCCACTACATAAATGTGCAAATTGGCTTAGATGAATAACGATGGACGTAGATGAATCGATGACACATTTCTTCTACCTCATGGTACTTTTGGATCTCTAGTCTTTATTATTTTTTTCCAATCTAATCTTACTCTGGATACGAAGGCTTCTTTTAACCCTCTAACGGTACACTAAAACACTCGTTGTGGTTACGCCTGTTTTGCTAGTGTTGCAGTGTTTATTTCAAAAAATCATAAAATTATAATTTACAAATATTTATAATTTTTGATACTTTAAAATAATTATAATCTACAACTACTTGATTGTTTAGTATGAAATAAAGAATTAGGAATAAAATATTGCTACTGATTTACTAAAAAAATTTGTAAATAAAGTTTCATAGAAAAACTTTTATAAATTGTCAGCCCTTTTACAAACTACATGAACACTTTAACTAGAGTTACAAAATATCCAAATTATAGAGAATTTCCTATTCTTTTAAAATAAATAAATACATAGCAAATGTGTACATTTATGTACTGCAAATTACGTTTATATAAAAGCTAATAATTGCACCGGTAAAAAAACACCTTTGAAATGTAGCAACTACATTTTGTAAAAGAATTATATAAGTATACAAAGAGAACGAAATAAATCGTCTACGATAGATTAGGAAAAGTGGAGTGGAATGATATATTGTATGCAATGTTTACGCAACAAACAAACCAGCTGCTGTTGTTTATTTACAACGATGCTTAGTCTTCGAAAAATCGACACAAAACCTAAAAGACCTGCACGTCAACGTCGGAAAACCGACAAGTAACCATTTGAGAGTTAATATGATGCCATGGGAATTATCTTTTCAAAAACAAAGATTTATTTTATTCATGATTATTTTGTGTTGATTTAGAAAATGTTTACGTATAGTCTTGATCTCCTCTACTTTTATTGTATACCAAGCTGAATCACTCAATGGTCACTATAAAACACTAAAATAATAATTTATGATTTAATAGTTTTCAGACGATAAAAAGTAACTGATATGAAGAAATTACCACTATTCCGAAGGGTAATTAATATTGCTAGTCCCTCTAACAAGTCAATTTGAAAACTAATTCAGGCATATTATATAAATAAAAATAGAAAGGAATTTAAAATGAAGAAAATAAA
Source organism: Stictocephala bisonia (assembly GCA_035578905.1). NCBI lineage: Eukaryota > Metazoa > Arthropoda > Insecta > Hemiptera > Membracidae > Stictocephala > Stictocephala bisonia. The sequence goes on from JAQJVL010000328.1 coordinate 123,091, forward strand.
ATTTAATCTATACCTATAAAAGGCAAATGCCACTGACTCATTCACTCATCGCTGTAACTAAAAACGTACTAAGCCTCGAGGCTGAAATTTTGTAGAATCAAAGGTTTTATGTTGTAGATGTGCAATAAGAAGGGGTTTTGAACAAATCCTTAGTAAATCGAAGATGGCAGCCCTTTTGGTGCCAACAATTTAAAATGCCAAAAACAGCGTTTCTCTAATTGAACAGTGTTTCTCTAAGTGAACGATTCTACAGCAAAACTAACACCAATTTCTGTGCCTGATTTGAGACGATCTACATGTACTTTGGCCCTATGACTTTTTGCTTTATCTCACCTCCTTCATCCTTAGGTAGAGCTAGATTTTCAATTTGTGCGTGTAAATCAAATTAGTTAATTTACAGCCTCTAAGAGTAGACTTACAGATTGTTCTAGACTGTGAAACTTTGTTATCTAAGAGAACATACTATATTCAATGGGAAAGTATACAATTTAATCTGAACACATGTATAACAAGGTCATAGGACATGGCTAAACATGGCTAGAAACACGATTTGACTAATTCAGAGTCAATTACCGTACTTTGCGCCCTCTAAAAGTAGTATTACCGATTTGTCTAGACTTTCAAACTTTTTTATGTAAGATAACAGACAGATATCAATCGTTTTAATTTAATTTTAACACATATAGTCAGTTCATCGGACCTGGCTAAACATGACGAGAACCCCGACATTTCATTGATTTAGAGTAAATGCTCGTACTTTACGGCCTCTAAAAGTAGATTTTCAAATTTTTTTACACAATCAAAGTTTGTAAACTACAAGAAAAGTCTGATTGAAATAGCAATATTACAATATTAATTTGCATACAGCCATAATTACCCTCCTACTTTGCTCCCTCTCAAAGTAGGCTTACATTGTTTTACTGTAAAACAAAACTATTGTGCTCGATGTTCATTAAGTTGTAAGTGAACAAAATAATATTGCAAACGTTATAGGTCTAGTCAAAAATATTTCATATTATAATATATAATTGACTGCAAACTCAAATCTGAATATTCTTGAATATATTGGAATGTTTACTTATATTTTGATTGAGTTTTCAAACTAACTATTATGACCGGCGAAGCGGGCGGGTTTAGCTAGTTATTTTTATATAATTCAGTAATTTTAGCCCCAGACAGATGATCAACCTTAACTTGCGCTCCTCAGTCAATCTGGTCACACGTGGGAACTTGACGATCCGTTTCAGACTTAAAAATCCACCTTAAGGTCCTTGTAAATGCTTGTCTACAAGGACCTGAACATTGATTTTTAAATTTGAACTCTTTCAATAGAATGTATAATTGCCTAAAGTGATAAGACATTTAAAACATGCTACATTAAACTGTATGACTCTTTCAATATAATGTCTAATTGCCTAAAGTGATAAGACATTTAAACCATACTACATTAAATTGTATGACTCAATAGAATGTCTAATTGCCTAAAGTGATAAGACATTTAAAACAGGCTACATTAAATTTCATAAGAGTCTAGAGTCTATGTCGAAAAGAAGAAAGTTAGATATGCTTGCGTAAGCTTGACGTATTCCATTATTCTTAATTAAGTGGTGTTCATGGACCAAAACATCCATGAACGCCCACTCCCAGTACCACCGTACGTATATGGGTGGGCGGGTGGGTCAATACCTCCTCCGTACGTGTATGGATGGGTGGATGGGTCAATACCCGTACGCGTCTTTGTGTGGCTTGTGCTGGGAATGACGGAGAAGAAAGTGAAGATGATCAAGCCTAAGATCTGTGACAGTAGAATCTTTTTATCAAGAATCGTTTTATCTTTTTAGTTACATAACCTTATTTTGTATTTTTTTAGGGTAAGCTATGTTTTTATGTCAATAAACATTTCAGATACTATGTAATGTACTTATTTACCTTCATTTCCATCAAATCTCTGTTCTTTTTAAATAAAAAAGTTAATTCGGTCGAAAACACCGATGCGCCCATTCGTGTCTCTAAAACCCATGCGCCCTCTGGAGGGTTAAAAGTATACAAACTCAATTCACTGAAAAAAAAAAAACTAACAACAATTCTAGTTGTTACGCAACATACATTTTTAGTTAGTTACACATAAATAGTGTAGTTCCATGCAAATGTAATGCAGTTTAAAATAGCTCTAGTGGCAAACCTCACCAATTAACCATTTAATGGCACAAATAAATGAGTGGAGGCACATTTACCTGAGAAATAATTTTAAGTAAGATTATTATCAAGGATAATATCCTCACTCATTGCATTCCTCGGGGGAAAAACTTTAAAACGTATTAGGAATCAAATGATTAACAAACAAATTGCTGTTAGTTTGTTTTTCTAACAGTAAAATAGAATATAAATAACTCGACACGTATAAACCTACAAACATTCCAGATTTGTACGATAATGGAAGAAAAACTACGAAGAAGAAGCTTAGAAAGGTAAACGTCACACAACACAAATTTATTACAATATAAGCATAAAATGCACAAATATATTACAATACATGTACAAAATGCACAAATATTATGGTGATCGATCACCTTCTTTTGTGAATCCCTCTGGTCTGAGGAAGGTGGGCGTCGTTCATCGAAATCGATCACCATAATATTTGTGCATTTTGTACTTGTATTGTAATACATCTGTGCATTTTGTGCTTATATTGTAATACATTTGTGTTGTGTGACGTTTACTTGTACTGTCCTTTGTTTTGTTTACTAGAATGTTTAAGTTGAGCTAGCCACGATTACTGGAAACAGTGGCTAGTAATTCCTTTATAGTTTATGTAAAATGTTTTTATATATTTTTTGAGGAATAAATAAAGTTTATTATTATTATATGTACCAACTCGTATTTTGCTGTAAATGGTAAACTGACGTTATGTGTTTTACTGTGAATTGTTTTTACGCACCAAGCTCTTCTCTTTATCCAGTCTTTTACCCATACCGCTTTCTTTTTATGTAAAATTACTTTTGATTCATCGGATAAAACTAGAAACAATTCATCTATAGCGTCGACAATAAACTGTTCAATCACAATGTCTTCGTCAACATCACAAAGCTCACTACACTCAGCCATCATGCTGAGATCGAGGTGACGACCTATCAGAGAATGCCTCAAGACATCGTGTCTACAAGTGGCTAGTAACTAGCCTAGTGTAAATCCCCCCTTAATAATTAGAATAGTTTAGTTTGAAGGTTACTTACATAAAACCTGGCTATGTGATCAATTGAACTGCTGCTTTTGAAGATTATTTTTTCCATACTTGTATTAAATAAAATAAGTGTATAGTCTGTACATTCCTTTAAATGTAATCAATTGAACATCTTGTTTTTGATTTATCGTTAGAACCATGTTTGATAAATTCAATTTTTGTATGTTTTTGCCTATAAAAATTAAAAAAAACTAAAATAAAAAACCTGTCTGGAAATATTGGCTTAATACACCAACATACCAATTTCATAAAAATCGATCCATTCGTTTAGTCTCCAGCGAAATGCACATACACATAGACAGACACACATACGGATAAACGCCAACATTTTTCCTAAAAAAACTCTTTTTGGGTTCAGGGGGGTCCTAAAATTGATTTTTAGACCAACTCATAAAAAACATTTTTTTAAAGATTAAAATACTTTCTCTATGTATAATGGGAGAAAGTAAAAACACATATTCTGTACAAAAGGAGCCGTTTCTCACTTAAACACAAATGCAACTTCAGTGTTTTCCATTATAACCAAGTTGTATGAATAAAATTAGGTGCCAACTACAGTAGTTAAAAAAATATATACCTTAATTATATAAGGTATATATAATTATTACAGAACTGACATATTCCTGAATGTATCTTTGTATAATTCGTTGGAATAATTCAAAACAAAACTCTGTATCATTCGTTGGAATAATTTAAAACAGAAATGACATGTTCCTGGGTGTATCTTTGTATCATTCGTTGGAATAATTCAAAACAGAAATGACATATTCCTGGATGTATCTAGGTATCATTCGTTGGAATAATTCAAAACAGAAATGACATATTCCTGGATGTATCTTTGTATCATTCGTTGAAATAATTTAAAACAGAACTGACATATTCCTGGATGTATCTTTGTATCATTCGTTGGAATAATTCAAAACAGAAATGACATATTCCTGGATGTATCTTTGTATCATTCGTTGGAATAATTCAAAACAGAAATGACATATTCCTGGATGTGTCTTTGAATGATTCGTTGGATTAATTAAAAACAGAAATGACATATTCCTGGATGTATCTTTGTATTATTCATTGGAATAATTCAAAACAGAACTGAAATATTCCTGGATGTATCTTTGTATCATTCGTTGGAATAATTCAAAACAGAAATGACATATTCCTTGATGTATCTTTGTATCATTCGTTGGAATAATTCAAAACAGAACTGAAATATTCCTGGATGTATCTTTGTATCATTCGTTGGAATAAAACAATCTTACTTCTAATTCCGTTATGCAACATTCATCCATACGACATTATGGTCGTATGTCCTCCCCCTCCTCCTCCGCCCCTTGTGTGAATCGTTTCCACCGGGATTTCCGACGTTATCAGGTCTAATGCTACTGCTACGCCGGCTGCCTATTGAGTAGAGCAAACGACATTGCAAATGCAATTTACTGCTGTATAAAGCGCAGTTTCGTGTTATCTATTCTACATTTTCTTCATCAAAAAGGGGTGATAAAGATAAGGGATACGAGATTTGTTTTATTCGATTTCTACCATTTGTGAAACTTGATTACGAACGATTCCGAGTTATTTACATTACGCACTTTGTAACATTTTATGACAAACGTAATCCAAGATAGTGGTTAAGAAGACAATACCGTGAGATACGTCGACTGGTCTCTTGGGAAGCCACCATGAGTTAGTACGGTGAATAAATTATTTTTTAGAAAATTCTACGTCTTATCAATAAGAAGATCGCATTTGTAATCATAATATATGTTTTTTGGCTTTGAATGCCAACTAACAAAATAAAAGAAGGAAGAAAGAAATACTGAAATTCAAATTAAACATTTAAAATACAAAACTAAAATAGATTATAAAGTATAAATTAGGCCTACTTGTGTCTCAAAGTTTACAATCATAATATATAAGAATTATAATAATTTACTAAAAAAACCATAAGTATATATATGACATCTTTATTTTTCTTATGTTAAGATTTTGTTTTAAATTGTGTTGCTCTGACGATTTAGAATTATTATAAATTGTGAACTTATTGTTAACATTTTCGGCAATCGCTGTTAATGAGGAAACCTATTCCAAACTAATCGGATTCTGTGACAGCTACGCCTAATCATGTAAATTGTTTTTTTTATTTGGTATTACACGTTTTTACCAGAACCCGAAATCCAAAGCGATTGTTATATTTCTCATCGCAAGCCTGTTATGTACGTGGTAAAAGAGAGTGAAGTGTACTGTATGTACGGACTAAAGCGGATTACTTTATTTTGTATGTTTTGGTGAAAGTCACAGTTTAAATACGATTTATATAAATAAAATAAGAGGTTCGTCTGTATGTGAGCTTAGAATAGAATATATTACAATTAGAATGTAATAGTCGAATATAACAAACCAAACCGAATCTTATAAAATTTCTGTCCGTCGGTAACTCTCTCAGATGTGTTGTCCAATGTTAACAAAAACGCTCGAGTAACGATGTCGATTAAAACCAGAAGGTTACAGAACTGATTATATACGTATAAACATATTTCTTATCCAATGTTAAATGTTGTGTCCAACTATCTGCTGTTTGGGGTCCAGTAGTGGAGCGCTAGTGTAGTACCATGTAAATTTAATACAGTTTAAACCAGCTGCAGTGGCAGACTCCGTTAACTAACCAGATTACTGGCACAAACGTTCCTGTTACATGGGACATCTATAGTAAGTATAGATGTCAAGAGTCGGCACTGGTGCCGCAGTGCTGTAACCCAGCTACTTGGGGACAAAGTGTTTGGGAGATTGTAGGCGAAAGGTTCCATGCTCGGTTCTCTTAATACCGACACGGCGTCCACTGAATGATTGTCATCAGTATAGACACTACTAGAGAAGTCTGGAGTGTCCGTGTTGAATGGTAGTCAAGGTTCGGGTGTTGTGTAGGGAAGAGAACTAAGCGTCAGACTTGTCAGTTAGCTGAAAATCAGACCAAAACTACGTGGTTCGGATTCCACGTAAAGCTGTATGTCCCATAGTTGCCCTGGCTATTGGGCTGTTAATAAATATTCCTTTCTGAGCTAAGTCGAACTCATTACCATAGTTCTGTTTTATAGTAACAATGACTACACTCGTACATCTACACTCATCACACTCATTCACGCCTCATATTCGCTCATATCTCTACGATCGGCGTCTTAGAGATGAATGAATAAATAGGCTCTTGTAGGCCTATATTTGAAATGTATTTTATGCTTCTATTCCCGTAGCCTCGAAAGATAATCTGTTATTCTTATATAGATTATTATTATTAATATGGGCGCCATTTTATATAATGTCGTTATCTTTGTTTTGCTTAGTTCAACTGTTAACGCAATTTTTAACTTTTCTCGAGAGCTAATACTAAGACTAAATAAAAGTTGGAGTTTTTACTCTGAAACCGGTTATCCAATAAATAGGATTTTGTAGCTGAAGACGACAAAAGGTACGTTAACCTTATTATTTGTTTTATATATATATATATATATATATATATATATATATATATATATATATATATATATATATATCAGTTCAGGAGGCTTTAAGAATGAATAAATTAACTATAAAGACACAGCACAATTTAAGCTTTTAAACCATAGGTATTTTTTAGAAGTATCTATTTTATATATTTAAAGAGGCAAATCTAGTTGTTTATAAAAAAGAATGGGCCCAAAAAATAAAAAAGGTTAAACATTTTGAGAAAACACTGAACATAACATACTTAAGATGGTATAAAACTAAAAATAGTCTTTTACTGAACCCTGATAAACAATCATAATATAAACAATCATAATATGGGAAAGTAAATTTTTGGACACCACTACTCCACTACTTCAAACCCAAAAACATTTGACTATATAATCAAGAAGAAGCTGCTTATTTGGGTACCGTGAAGCCGGTTTGTCTGTTTTGTAAAATTAGTTCTTGCTCTGTTTTAACAGATAGCGCCAGAGGTCCTCTATCTTTTTCACCCCCTCTCCCCCTCTCTCTTTCTCCCCCCTCTCTCTCTCTCTCTCTCTCTCTCTCTCTCTCTCTCTCTCTCTCTCTCTCTCTCTCTCTCTCTCTCTCTCTCTCTCTCTCTCTCTCTCTCTCTCTCTCTCTCTCTCTCTCTCTCTCTCTCGCAGACGCTGAAGTGACTAAGCTGAGCTAATAGTACGCCAAAAGTCGTCCTTTTGATATGAGCTCAAAAGACTTATCTGAGACCATTATCTGAGAGCTCAGGCTGTGATTTGTGACTGACTACATTAACAGAAGGAAGACAATAGAACAAATATTTAATATTGTTTTTGTTGGCCAACGGGTTTTTATGATGTAAAAATATCAGACTGTTTAGATTCACATTAAAAATTGGCAGTGTTTAGACCTCCATAAACATTACAAACACTATCAGCTAGCTGTTAAGTATTACACGGTAGCGATAGAAGCTCGTTGGATCTTAAATGGCCTATGGAGTGGAACAAAAGTTATTTTATACGATTGTGATATTTTTCCATCGTCCTTGGCCCTTAAAAGCTTTAAATCGAGTCTTATTAAGCTATCCTAACTTCTTCCTAGCTCAAAAAATTTCATGGGGACCAATTAACTTACAAAATTTAATACATATGTAGGTCATTTATTTTTTTCATAAAACGCCGATCGTCAAGGTATGGACGATATGGATTTCGAATGAGTGTTAGTAGTCTTCGAATGTTCGGATTGTAGTCTTGGTTACCAACTAAAACCAAATATACTACAATTAATTATTAATGGTCTAATGAAAAATAAAGCCGCTGATGTCAGCCTTTCAATACTTATTGACTCTTATTAGGGTCGAACTAAACACTATTAGCTTGTGAATTTGAGCTCTAACCAACTATGCTATCACACAATTCTAAGGAGTCCAGCCTATACGATAAAAAATGTATCAAACTCGATACAGCACAAGCCTGTGGCCAACGTGGTGCCATTTCCGGCACTGAGGGAGTGGTTGTCGGCGGATTCGTGGGGGTTGTAGGCCTTGGCCTGCTGTCAATGTTGGACTGAGTGTATGTGTGATGTGTGTTTGTTGTGATCAGTTCATGGAATACTTTTTATTTAATTTAATTTTTTCATGTAAGTACTAGTTCGTTTTCTTCTTTGTTTTATGTTCTTTCGCGTTTGGTGCTTAATTTGTTTAGTTTTAATGTTCTTAAAACTCTAATTTTGTATTGTTGTTTAATTGTAAACAATGTGCTCAGCAGCAATGAACACATATGAACTCTTTAGATATACTCATTGTAGTTTTGTATTAATTTTTCTGTGTGTGGTTGAGTGTAAGAGAGGACCTAATGGTCTTAACTTTGCCTCACTAAATGAAACTTTTTTCATTTCATTTCTGTAAATGTAAATTGCTAAAGGAATAAATTCATTCTGGTTCATTCGATTTGTTTTTAATTTGTAGAAACAGAAATCCCATACTTGCGGTCCACTTCGGTTTACAACCTCCGCTGGTCACATATGGTGGGCAGCGCACTTTACTTTTATTGGTAATATCGGCGAACAGCTGGTAGCTACAAATTTACATGGCACATAACTTTACTTCATTTCTTGTATCTTAGAAAATAAACATAACCTTTAAACTAGGTTTATACATTGACGAATGTAGGCTACAGTACGCCAAATAGTTAAGAATTACTAAACAATTGTCGATTTCACTCACGCTATCTGTGCAATTACTTTTATTACACCCTTAAACACAAGTGTGGATTACAACAAGCACAGTTACAACAATAGAACGCTTTAATACCTTAAGCCTACGTGTTCACACGCTTAAGGGCATTAATTATAGTTAATTGAAAGAACGACATTTAATTGTATATTGCATTGCAATTAACCAATTACTGTCGGCGCAGAAATAATGTGCACCTGTGTTTGAATCTTGTTTTCTAAGTTACTAAGAGGCCTAGACAAAATTTAATCACGCCATTGTTTTCCTCCTTTAATAATTATACCTTATGACATATGCATTTTTAAATTTTATTACAAGTCAAGTGTTAATAATTTTTATCATAGTTGGAACAAAAAAGTACCAGAATTTGAACTAGTTTTCACTGCACATTAAATGTACAGCGTTATTACTTAAAAGCATTGTATCGCATTTATAAATTTCAGAATTTTAACTTTTCGAAAAAAAGTTCTTATCAATTCTATGAAACATTGTTTTTCTTGGCTTCTATACGTCGTAAAATTAATAACTTGATCTTCTTGTAATCATTATGACATTGATAGTTACAAAACACTTCTTTCATATATGTTAAAAATGCAGTAATTTTATTATTATTTAAATAAATTTAAAGTTATTTTAAATTGATTTAAAATCACTAAATTTACTTACACCTATTAAAGTAATGTATGGTAACTAGGCCTAAGGATTAAAACAAGACCAAGTAACTAATTTTACGACCTCTAGAAGCCAAGAAAACAAAATTTCATGGAATTGATGATTTTTTCTCAAAAATTTCCAATTCTAAAATATACCAAACATACAGGAAACATTACTATCAACGAGGAATTAAAATATAAATGCGATATTTTTACGGATCTTTTAGTTATAACGTTGTAAATTTGATGTACGATGAAAACTAGTTATAATTCTGGTATTTTGTTTGTTCCAATTGGAATTAAAATTATTAAAAGTATAATAGAATTTAAAAATTTCATATCTTCTAACGTACAATTAAACTAGGAAATCAATGGTGCAAATGGATTATTCGTAGTCCTCTTAGTTCCTTAAGTGGTCTACCCACGGGCCGACACGACTGCCCTAACCGACAAGTCGGCCCTAGCTGTCGTGTCGGGGCTTTCCCTACACGCGCTCCGACCACACAAGGGCCGACCAAACATGCAGGCCAGTCTGGAAGAAGTGTTTTCATAATGTCCAGTTTCTTTTAATTGTACAAAGTGTAGGCTCAGGAATCCATTTTTAATAAATATCTTGTCATACAACTCAATTTATTTTCTTTATTTAAAAAAATATAACCTTGTAGCGCTAATTTCTTCGGTCCTGGTTAGAGTAATTTTTATCTTCTAGATCCCACAAACACCCGAATTTCTTCCACAATTCAATTAACTCTACTATCACAACTTTTTCTGTTTGGTTAGCACAAAACATTGTTAAGAGAGAGTAGTAAATCAATCACTACCAAAGTCAAACTGAATGGTTTGGTCGGGGAATTCGGGCCGACAGCGCTTACGCAAGTGCCAACTTGTCGGGGTGACCGCCCTTATGTTGGGTCCGATAGAAATCACGACCCAATCGCGCTACAACAGGTCGGCCCAACAAATCGGGACGTGTGTAGGGGCCCTTAAGAAAACAACATTCAAACTCGAGTGCCCATAATTTCTGCACCGACAGTAGTAAAGGTATTTTTTGTTACTTCTAGAACATTAAATGATTAGACAAATGTTGGTTTATCCGTTCATAAATTTTAAAATGCAAATTAGAAAGCTCAAACTAAAACAATAGCTCGATTTTAAACTAATTTTTTAAGTAGTTTTACAAATATAATTAAGGAATATAATAAATTTGATAATGTAAAGGACACAACAATCGTATATCCCAGCAAGTACGCTGCCTTGACGCTAAACATAATATAGTTATGGTACTCAAATCCTGAATAGTGCGTTTTACTCAACTTCCAAAGGTCTACAATATGTTACATGTTTTACACACACCGTTTGTAGAAACACAACAATTTGTACCAACCTCACAACGAAACTAAACCAGATTAGCCTCTAAAAACAGGAAAAAAGTAATCAATTTTTTTGTCATAGTATTCAATAACAACGGAAATTCGTTTTTTTTATTACAATAGAATTTACCTCCTTGAATCAGAAATAGTTTTATTAATTTTTTTCAAACGTGAATTTCTTTAAGATTATTAATTTAATGCACCTTTTAATGTATTTTTTTTAAGGAGATGGCGATCTCCTTCATAACCTTAATCTGCCCATTCCTCATAGACTATTGATCTGTGCGAGGAACTTATTCAGACAGAGTAAGGGGGTGAACCAGTACAGTAGAAGGTGAATGTTACTGTTCCAGTCTATGCCGGATTGGAACCAGCGATATCTCTAACCCAAACTCAAAGTCCTGACGCCTTAGACCGCCCTATTTAAGAGCTCTGAATATTTGTTGGATTGTTATGGACATATAGCACGAATTAAACAGAATTGGAATAATTCTTTATTGCCATTAAATACATATTACCAAAGGAGAAAGTCACTTGAGATTAGAAAAGTCCTTACTTTCTAATTAAAGTAAACTCATTTAAAAATAAAATTAAAATCGTTAGTAACCTAAATTGGTATACATACCTTATCTGGTATATATGTTAGTAACACTCAGCTAATTAGAGACGTTGTAAAATATTCAATATCATGTGTAATTTTTAATCCTTTAAATTTTAAAAAGGGCATAAGAGTGTTGAATAGACGGATACAAATATATTACGTTATTTATGTAATTTGGTCCTTAATCTACAGATTTGCAAGTTGCGTTTATTCGGAGATGAAAATTACGTTTTGGCAGAAGTACGTGTGGCTTTGTTTTGGTAGAAGTACGTGTGGCTTTGTTTTGCCAGAAGTACGTGTGGTTTTTTTGCCAGAAGTACGTGTGGTTTTTTTGCCAGAAGTACGTGTGGTTTTTTTTTGCCAGAAGTACGTGTGGCTTTTTTTGGCAGAAGTACGTGTGGCTTATTTTTTAAGTTTGGTAAGGTAATCAAAATAGAAGAAGAGCGAAAAGTTAATAATTTGCTGTCACAAAACACAGATCTACAAACAACTTACGATTGAGGCTGAGTATTACCATTATGATATTCACAATAATGTATCTACGTAAAGTAAAATGAAATTGCTCATTTATAGAGTTTGTGGTTTGGTGGTAACACTAAAACGATTATTAATGCCATAACCAACTAATCTGCTGGTGTGTAAATTATATTAAGTTTCCTGTTACATCTGTACTCCAGTGTGGCACATTCTGCGATAAGACTGACCGTAGGAAACATTCGTCTTATTTGTTAACACAGGGTGTCTTAAAAGTCCCACGCCTGTATTAATGTTTTTTTTTATGATTATAGAAGGAGTGATTTACTTCAGAGATGATTTATATAACCAACTGAGGACTGTTTTGATGTTCGAAAAATAAAGACCTCCCTCCACCAAAAAATGGGGTAGTTTGGGGGTAACTCGAAATGTTTAAAGAGGAACCCCTAGAAAGTGGCGCCTCGTTTGAAAGAGTTTAAAAGAAGAAGACGAATGGCACTAATAGAGGTCTCTAATTTTATTCAATAAAAATTTGTGGCTTTATAAAGTCTGAGTTGTTTCTTAAGACCCCAAATTCAAGTTACATCTTGAGTTATTAAAGGCGGATAAAACACTAACTGATAAACAATAAGAGATAATATGAAAAAAAAACAATTGATATTTCCAGACTGTCCAACTGGATTTCCTTCAAACAAAGATAACCTAACAAATTCTATGTTATTCTTGTTTTTGGTGTTTGTTGATTCTTGTAATAACTTGTTTTACACAAGCTTTGGTGTCATAAGTTTTCGAAACATTTGTTGCATGAAAGTTTTATCTGCCTTTAATAACTTAAACGTATCTTAAATTTAGTTGTTTTATGAAACACTTGTGACTGTAATTAGCCATCGAATTTGATACAGTAACTTTAGATGCCTGCAGATTGTGTAATTCTTCTTCTTTTTTTAATGCCTTCAAATTGTTGTTTCACTTGCTAGGGGGTTCTTTTTAAAAATTGTGATTTACCCCCAAACTACCCATTTTTGGATGGAATGGGGGGTGAATCAAAATTGTTCATACATAAAATAAATTCTCAGTCGGTCATACATAAACGTTCCCGAAGTAAAAAAACTTCGTCTCTCTTCATAAAAAAGTTAATGAGGGGGAATATAAGACAGTTGTTTTCATTAGCCTTTATATTGGCCAATTATCTTTTTTTAGTTAGTTTAAACATAGCAGATGGACTCTTAAACAGACGTTAACTACCACACATTCCAGCATATATACCCTGAGGCTGTCGTCGTTCTACTTGTGGTGATAACACCCTTATCACTGATTGTGTATAGACGTTATTGCAGATTCTGCTCGACTGCAATGATGGAAAGGAGTGCAGAGAGGAAGCCAAGGATGACCGTTACGCTCAGAGGACACGGGTCGTCGGCCGAGCCATGGACAATCGGCAGAATGGCGTCGTAGACTGCCGGGCCGCCTGCACGCGTAACCGGCTGGCCGAAATGATTTTCGATATTTGTAAGTAACGAAACCCACTTACTGTACAAAGAGAATGTGACAGACTCCCGACAGTCGCGATGGAATGGCAATCTAGTTGGTTCTTCATTGAGGTTGAGGCCTAATAACTCTATATTTGCCACACGCAAACACTGTTGTCGGCTCCCCTGCCATTCACTTGCAGTCCCCTCAAGTCTTATAAATTCTTGTTAGTACAACGCAGGGGTCGCTCAAATTACCTCTGTCTCTGTCAGCGAATTGCTGGTGAAAGACTGACCATTTCGTCAAAGGTAACTTTCGATATATCGATAACATACTTCCTCTAAGAAAAACACATCTATTACCTGCTGACTCTGAAGAGTACGACTCTTCATTGGTATAATCTGTTTTAATTTAACACGAGAAAACTATCTGCTATACTTTAAATATAGAGGAGCAAACTGAAAGTGTTTTATATGAGAAAATTGTTTTATTCATTTTCCGTTATTTTTCTAAATTCCTAAAATACGTACGGTAAATAATTTTGAATTTGTTCCACTGATTTTCGTGACTTCTTCTAAACTTTTATTTTCAGCTGCCTCAGTACTGCCAACCCAATAAATAGTTTTTTCCCAGAATGATTTGTCCATATTGAACAATTTTTGTAGAAGCTTATAAACCTTAAAAATGTTCATAAGGTTTTAATTTTCACAGTTTAAAGTATTCCGTGATTTTATTGGGTATTAAGATGTATCTATTAATAAATATTGTGGAAGACTGACCATTTCGTCAATGGTAACTTTCGATACATCGATAACATACTTCCTCTAAGAAAAACAAACATCTATTGCCTGCTGAATCTGAATAATACGACTCTTCATTGATATATCTGTGGAATCTTTTGGTGGATGGACTTCTTGCAGATAAATTTGCTAGGAATTATTTAAATATATTCCTTACAGTAAATGACTCGTAGTCATGTCATTTTGTTAAGACGATCTTCTACAATAATTCAATTTCATAATATTATTACTTTTTTATTTTAATTTTACGGTTTACTGAAACTTAATATTATTCGTAATTATAAAATCACCATAATCGTCTACCATACAGATGAAGTCTTAAATTTAGCTAAACTGTTAAAATCGACCCTACATAACATACAGAAAGCAGGAACAGATAAAAATACAACTTATTATGTAATTATAAAACAGTTAACAAATATTAATATATAACTAGACAAATCTAGTTAACTGTAACTGTGAATAGTATTAGAACATTTCAATTGTTGGGGTTATACAAATAATAACAAGTTTTAAAATGGATAAAATTGTAACATTATCAAGCTATCACCCAACCCACCAAAACACTAAACAGACGAAATAAAATACATTAATAATTGCATAAGAAATCAAACATGACAGCCTGGGGAAAAAATAGAACGACTACAAACACCCAGCAATACGTAGCTCTGGGGATCGGAATGGAGCCTGCTGGAGTAGTATCTGGACCACAGGAGTGCAGTGCGGGGGCGTCGCAGTGAATGCCAACCCTTATATAGAAAGTATGGCTTGGGACAGCTTTCACCTCTACCAACCCAATTAGTCAAGTCATCTCCGCTCCATCTATTATGAGCTGTAGAGAGAGCACACTTTATAATGACAGCCCTACCTCCAACCAACTCTAGCCTAGACTATGGACAGTGGCCGGTGACACCTCTGCCGTCCCTATTAGTCAAGTCATCTCTAATCCATCTATTCTGGGCTATAGAGAGGCCACACTTTAAAATGACACTCCTACAACTCTAGCCTAGACAATGGACCAAGTGGCCAGTGTCACATCTGCCATCCCAATTAGTCAAGTCATCTCCCCTCCATCGATTCTGAGCTATAAAGAGAGCAAACTTTATAATGACAGTCCTATAACTCTAGCTTAGACTATGGACCAAGTGGCCAGTGTCACATCTGCCATCCCAATTAGTCAAGTCATCTCCCCTCCATCGATTCTGAGCTATATAGAGAGCAAACTTTA
This sequence comes from Stictocephala bisonia, assembly GCA_035578905.1. Classification (NCBI taxonomy): domain Eukaryota; kingdom Metazoa; phylum Arthropoda; class Insecta; order Hemiptera; family Membracidae; genus Stictocephala; species Stictocephala bisonia. The sequence continues at coordinate 138,635 of JAQJVL010000328.1, forward strand.
TAATGACAGTCCTACAACTCTAGCCTAGACTATGGACCAAGTGGCCAGTGTCACATCTGCCATCCCAATTAGTCAAGTCATCTCCCCTCCATCGAATCTGAGCTATATAGACAGCAAACTTTATAATGACAGTCCTACAACTCTAGCCTAGACTATGGACCAAGTGGCCAGTGTCATCTCTGCCATCCTAATTAATCAAGCCATCTCTAATCCATCCATTCGGGGGCAACTGTAATGACAGTCATACTACTCTAGCCTACACTATGGACCTACAAGTAGTAGTGGTTGGTGTGACCATTATTACAGGTAAACACCAATGGCAAGAAATCAGGATAAATAATGCTTCTTCATGGGGGTAACCTAAAATTCCAACAATTACAAAATGAGAAATCTTTGTCTGAAGTTGTTTATGTTCCCATTGCCCTTCCATACATCAGCCCTTTATATTTATGACTGAATTCTTAATTACTCTTCAACTCTAGTGAAGTAACTTTTTTCGTGTGAGACTTCCAGGGAACAAAGTTACAAGGCTCTAGTCAGTAAACATAAAGATTTTTTTTCTATGCTATAAATATATTTTAATGGTCATGTGATACAAGAGAAAGTATTTGTCATTTGCATTTAAATGTATGTAAATATATGAGATTATTTTTTTTTTAAAGGGCTTCTACATTTGTAATAGGAATTCGTCCTGCTTGGTCTAAATTGAATGTATTGTTCATGTGATACAAATATAAAATAGAAAAGAATAGAGGTAGGAAGAATAGGTGATTTGTCTTCTGCATGTGTTCTGTAATAGAAATTAATTTTCCAGTTCTGCCACTACGGGAGTAAGAGCCTCATTGGAAGCATTCATATCTAGAATACCTGGATTTTGAAGATTACTGGTAACATAGGTATACATGTTTCCATATAATGCAACACCATGCTAGGTATGAAGTGTATAATGCATAATTATTTTCATTCCATTTCCCTCCGCTTCATATATGAGTAGTGCATAAAAGTTCATCAACTCAATCACAAAAATGTTGCATGCCTATAAGTATTTTTGCATGCCTATACCTATTCTTCTTACATCCTGCTAGGGACCATCACGTTCTAACAATGCAATTAATTACAAAAACACAATTTGCGGGCTTCACTTAACAAGATTTCAGGACCCCCTGTGATGCATTACTCCACTGTTCAACTATCCCCTGTCCACATCCTTTATTTTGTTCATTAAATACCTTAGCTGAGGTCCAAGACAAACTAACAATAGACTTAAATTTGTTTGACCTTTCTAAAATACTTATGACTACAATAACGTACACTGTACACTTAGCTTAATATCGATAGAAACAATAGAGATTTTTAAATATGCGCATTAACTTTTTAACAGAACATGGTTTTGGTGATGCAAAAATGTATTAAATTTTCAATTTTGTTTAACCTAATAAGTGCATATGTTATAAAACCTATACTAAAATAAATTCTCTCTGCCAAACATATCAAAATATAGTTATCAAAACTTGTATATTTAATATGTCGAGGTAGCATTGGATTGAGCAATATAATATTTTGTATTCAGCCAACATTAAACAGTACAGTTTAAAGTTATGTTCTAACCAGCTTGAAGTTGTAATTCAAATAGAGAAATGCCTTAACTGAATGCTGATTGCACTGTGAGATATTACTGTAAAACTACTTTTTCAAATTTAGGTTTCAATTAAACATTGGCTCAACATTATTCATGTCACCACAATTTTATAACCTAGTTACCAAATTAAATATACATCATGGGTCATTCACTGATTTTAAAGTTACAAAATAATTGGTTGTTGTACAATATTTAGTTATTAAAGATTGTAATTTATGTAGTAAATACAATATTTGTTCATACAATTCAGTTTCATACAGTAAAATCATCATGCTTTCAACATTATATTGTAAAATGTCAGGCTTTAAAGACTGAATATAACAAAATGTCAGTAATATTTATTTGGGATTTTTTAAAACAAAATTCCCTACTATAATAAATATTATGAATATCAATAACAAAATAGAAATTTTGAAAATCATTTTATGACAGATATTTACAATAAACTTGGAAACAGAATTTAATTTCAATTATTATTACCAAACATATTTCAAAAATTCTGAATGTTTTGACATACTATTTTCCAACAATATAAAAGTAAATTTACTTGGCTAAATAAAGGACAAATATATTTCCCTCGTTTACTGACCTATTTATTACTAATATAATTCACACTGTCTATTTCATTTCATAAATCTACTTATCAATAATACCAAAATATTACATTGATGAAGATAGACTAAGCAAAACAGAATTTGTTATAAGTGAACATATACAAAACATTTATCTCTCTTTAGGATTTTGACACAAAAAATTAACTTAACAATTAATCCTAAGGTAAATAAATAATTTAGTTAATAGTGAATCTGAGTGTGTTTTGTTTTTGAGACAAATAGTTGTTTGTACTGAGTGTAGGGACTGGTTATCACTTTAGGGTATTGATCAGAGATCCCCCTCTATCTGCTAAGGACAAATTTGATGCTGTGGTCAGTCTCTTGTCTTTTAACAAAATACAGCTAAGAAAACTGTTACTAACACATACATATTATCAACTAGAAATAAAAACAGCATTGAAGAATAAGAAGAAGAAAAAAATAGAATGCATATATTTCTTTCTTTCACCTCCAGAGTGACAATCAGCGTGTTCAGTTTTAAGCACCCAATAAGGAAAGATACAAAAATCAAGGGTTTACCTTGATTATAAATCAAAATAGGCAACAAATTATTGAGATCACAAATCACTTTATGAAAAATTAAAATCTTATTTGATAAAGTAGAAAGTTTTATATTTAATTGTGTTCTACTTGTTCCAATAGTATAAGTGGACTTTTTTCATAAGTTGTTTTTTTTCATAACTGTATGGTAGTGAAGTTTTATTCGTAGTTTCTAAAACCAAATATTCCTTGTTTCAGAAACTAATATACTGGTAATAAACGTCTGCAAGATAAATAATAAATACACTAAAATACAATTTGAATAAAATTAAATGGCCTTCATTTTCATTTCAACTTAGGAAAGTGAAAGCATGTTAAAAATATACATCTTTCTGCTCTGATTAAAAAATGAATTGGTGGAACATATTATTCTTTTCTGCTCATGTCTTCATTCTACTACATACAATAAAGGGACTTTACAAAACAAATTTAAAACACTTTTTGAAGAATACATTGTTTCAGTGGCTTGTATTTGAATTGAATTTTATCTAGAAAAATACAATAAACTGAACAAAATAATACGAGTATCCGGATGAATCTTTAAACAGTGAAACTTTTAATTTCCTACTGAAAATTAAAACCTCCTATTAACTATTATGTTGTTTGGGGGAAAGAACTGAGTGTCAAGATTGTCTGTTAGAAAATGAAGCCCATAATATGTGGTTTGGATTCTATGTAAACTATAGGTCCCTTGTTGTTCTGGCTATTGGACTATTCATATATGGTCCTTTCTGAACACAAGTCTACCACAGACTAAGAAGTAGATATACAGTTAACGCTTTATAATCCAACGAGTACAGGACAGACACCGTGTTGGATTACAGAGAGGCTATATTTAGTGCATATACTATGTGTACTGTACGTACACTAAATGAAGCTTAGGAGATACTAAACTGTATGCTATATTGTTAAAATATAATTAGTAAACACACAAAATACAAGCCAAGTTGAAATGTATTTTGTTATAAAGTGACTGAATACTAGTCGGGTGTGCGTCGGAATAGTGGATATGTTGGAGTAGTGAGTGTCGGATTATAGAGTGTCAACAGTAAATAATAGATCTCCTATATTCTGTGGTTGAAATTAGCAGCCAAACTTACTACACAGGTCATCCACACTAATGTAATCATCCATATTCGCCTTAAAACGCATAAGCTGTGTTGGTGTCTCAAATTTGAATAAATAAAATAGATAAACCTGTTGACCACCATCATGAATTAAGTTGTGCTTTCTGAAGACAGTGCATGGATCGCTTTTATGAATTAATCTTGCCGTTACAAGTTTTCATTTAGTGTGGAGGTCTCTTGCATTTATTAATTGAGAATAATTTACAGTGAATAATGTGCTTTTACTGCAAAAAAGGACTTGTAATGAAAAGGGAAATTATAATTTTCTGCAAATCTAGATAACTATACCAACTCAGAAAAATAAGGTAATTTTTCGCAGCTTATTACTAAATTGTACACAGTAAATTGTACTTTAATATTAAAATAATCAAAACATTATGTAAAACGACTTATATAAGTAAATTAATAATTTACGCTGAAGTAAAAATTCATAAATCTATTATATCTGGCTTACCAAATCAAATTTCGAAAAAATGGTCTTTTTATTCAGAAAAAAAAAAATAATGACAGAAATCACCTACTAGGTTAACAAAAACCAAAATTAGTAAAAACTGCTTTTGTCACCAAATCCAACATTCCCACTAAATAAGACAACAATAGTCATCATTCCCAGACATGGAAGAGACATCTAAAGACATCAAAATATATTTGGCTGTCCAGATGGATTAAGGAGAGAAGAAAGCTTATTTTTTTTAACAAACAGCCAAAAACCAAAGGAGAAGTTCTATTTTCTATTTGTGTGCATTTTACAACCAACTTATACTATGAAAAAGTGTCAATCAATGTTGAAAGAATAAAATTGTCACAGGATAAGAATAGTTTATATTTTATTTATTTTGTTTAATTCTTATTATTATTATTATTGAGAGCAAGTTATCTACTAAATTTCCATTTAAAACTTAGTAAAAATGACTAATTATTTTCATGTTCAGTATATGCAATACAAACACACAGAAAATAAAACATTTAATAGAGTTTTGTATAAATAAGTACCATAACAATGGCTCAATGTTACACTGAACTGCATTGACAACATAATTTGAGCTCCACGTCATGCTTCTCCTCGAGATTTACTTAAACCAACACAACAGGCCTGGCACCCCATTAAAAACCCAGGCATAATTGAGGGTCAATGACACCAGAGGGGGCACTCTGGTCTACATGGGTGTTAAAATATGCACTGCCAGTTCACAGGACACTCCACCAAAGTCAAGTAACAGGGGGGAGGGATGGATGAGGGGGCAATAAAGCAGCCCCAATGTTTACCTTTAAAATAAGAAAGGAGAGAGAAATATATGGGTGGCAAGAAAATGGTTTAAAACAAAATGAAATTTTTCTTGGCCTCTTTAAAAGAGATTAAATCTTGATTCACTTAATACAATAAAAAATGATCTGTACAAAACAAAGTTTGGGTTTTATGGCATTCATTGTTCGTTGCAGCAAAATCGAATTTCTCATTTTATTTTTTAAGGCAAAATAACTAAATAAAATATTGGTTCTTAAGTAGAAAAAAGGAACTATCAGTTGCCAGCTTTGGAGAGGCTCTGGAGCCTGCCAAACACTTATTGATAGAAGGTGAATCCCTGGAAATTAGGAGAAAGAGAATTCTCAAGGCAGAACTCCAGATGATAAATTGAAACTAAATGATTCTAGAACTGATCAAACCTTTCGGAATTAAAACTCCATTCTAGGCGAGCACTTAAACTAAAAGTTGATGTGTACTTATAACTCTTTTATATTAAACTATCCCGTTTAAATTCATGTTCCTCTGAATAACCTTTCATAACAATATGTATTCTAAAAAAATAGTTAAAAGAATAAGTCAAATGATACATCAAAAATGTAAAATCTACAGAATAAAGTACTTGTATCGTAGCACAAAAATATTGATCTTTCATCACAGAGCTAAGTCAAACCGTCTAACAACAATTGAATGAAGAACAGTTAATTACTCTGAAAAGAATGCAATTAGCAATCATAAACTATGTGATTCATATATTTTCAGTTTTGGCTCCTCAATCACATGACTAATCATTGGCCATTACACAATTATATTTCCAATAAATGCATCTTCTCCTTTGAGAAAGCTACTTGCTATAATACACTAATTATGAGGCAGGTTTATTATAGGCTATCTATAACAGGCATAAAGTCTGATAATATACACTTGTTTTGCCCACTAAACATTTCGTAAGTTAACGCATCAACTGGGAAGCTAGGCGTTGATTTCTGGATTTGAATTGCCCAGGAAGTCGTGGTTATCTTGCAAGATGAGGATATTCAGAATTGATAAGCTTTTTAACACCCTATGAAGTGCATCTTTACATCATATATGAAGGGCGCTATGTTGCTCAGCAGTGGCAGCCATGGTGGAAGAGTACCTAAGAGGGAGCCACTTTGTTAAAACATCAACCTTTTCATACATGTTAGTTACAACTCACGGAAGCACATTATTCTCAGTTGATACACAGGACGGAATACACAGGAAGTGATACACAGGACTTCCCAAGATGATTTAGCAAGTTGCTGTATAATGTTAGTTATGGTTCTCATTTTTAGCTGTTGTTTTCTGAAGGTGACTTTTAAAACAGCGAGACCGATCTAGTCCGACACCCAAGTACTATGGTAACTCTTGATTCACAGAAGTGGCAATCCATCTATTTTATTTATTCATTTTTTTTAAATTTAATTTAAAACTTCACTTGCCAGTTCACATGGGCTACAATTTGTGTTTGATTTATAAAAGACGCAGGGGCCACCGGTGGCCCACATGGCGCACAGCGGCATGTATGACGTGGGCTACCGGTGGCCCTCATGGTGTCAGGCAGACATACAGTTTTACTATGACGGCCTCAGAATGACACAATAAATTATCTACGCTGGCAGTCAACGTGTTAAGAGGCCGCACTTAAATATTTTTATAATATTGATCAAGAAGACCTTGTTTATAAATTTCGATATCACAGCAGGAGTGCATAGAAAGTAAATTCATCTCAGATAGCAGAGTTATCATAATTGTTTACTTTAACCACTGAAGTGTTTTTAAGATATCGCGTCATTTTAAAATGAAAATAGGATTAAGTACTGTTAATTATCTTCAAACTCAGTTAAGAAATTTAGTTTGATAAGAAAAGGAAATCAGTACTTCATTAGATATAATTCTAAATAGAATACAACCTTATCGTTTTTATAAGTTTATTTAGATAAACAGCCAATACTCAAGTTATATGCTACCTTTTGAATTTGGATATTTGGTATTTTACATGGTTTAAACATACCATTATTTTCATAACAAATTCAACAATGAAGATTAAAGACCAAGTCTTGGATGGGATGTTGTTCAAGCAATCAAAATTCATGAAAAGGCCATGAAAATCCTACAACTAACGGATGTAGCAAAGTGAGAAGTTGTACCAGTCTAAAATAGTTGTACCAGAGGAGCCTTTGTAGAGCTCAAAATTATAATGTTTATCTCCCTCTAAATTCGAGTTACACTACATGTGGATATGAAGAATTTATTATGAATAGCATACCAAGATGCTACAAACTATCAATTAACACCATCTAACACTGTACGAAAAGAAACCATCATATGCAGGCAAGAAACTGTACAACCTACTACCGGTAGAGCTGAAGATTCTCACTAGAAGGAAGCTGAAACCATCGCTGAGAGACTGACTGACTTCGAAACCTAACTACTCTGTAGGACAATAACTGCACTGGGAAGATATATTCTTACCACATTGGAAATCTTGTTTTAAATTCAAGAACATATTGTAAACTGATGCTATACATTTCTCAAAGAAATGGTAATAAAGAGTTTCTGATTTCTAAAGTCTACAGTTTGGTAGAATATAATGGGTTTCAATAATTTTTTTACCCACTGTATAGAGTATACTACTTAAACTGAATTTTAAATTTTGTTTAAAAAAACTGATTTCAGTGAATGTTATGAAATATGTAGTGAGCAGAGGTATTTTTTTTACTTTTATGATTGGGTGTTTTTTGTTAGTACAAAAGTTGTCTGTAAAGAGTTAAAATCGTATCAACTTTTATAATTGATCATTTTGGCTATAAGAGGGTGGGTGGGCTGCCAACAGTTATGACCAATAAATAGTTGGGAGGTCAACCAATAGAATAGTGAGCCATTAAAAGTTCTGTAGATGGTAGGGCTAGTGGACCATCAATAGTCATGACTGATATGTGGGTGTCCTTATTTAAATTTCTCAATTTAAATTCCTCATTTACATTCTATTCCCTTTTCTTCTTACTATAATTTAACTACTTTATTAACTACAAAATTTATCAGAATTTATCACAAATTTGCAAATAAAATATGTAATAAATACTCACATTGTAAAATAAAGAATGTAAAAATCAGATTTTAAACATCAAACTCAACTTAACAAGTTACTTTGTTTATTAAAATCAAACTAGGGAAAACGCCAGCATGCAACACTGTCATTCGCTGCACTCGTGACATCTCGGCCTTATTGTTAGTAGTTACACTGTATTAAGTAAAATCATATGAAGCAAACAAATTAATTAAAAAATTATTTGACAGCTGATGATAAAAAAATAAATAATAGTTCCATAAGATTAACATTGAACGTTTGGAGGCCAGTAGGGCAGATTCCTGAGGACGGAGAGTAAAAATTCTTACCTAGTGAGTCTCTAGGGCCTTAGGTAAACCTATGTACCAAATTTTAAGTCAATCGGCCTTGTAGTTTTGGAGATTTCGTGATGAGTGAGTCGGTGTATATATTTGGCATTTAACGTCGACACACAACTATTCTCAGACTCAACCAATTTGGATGATCAAAAGCCCAAATAGAAGGGCTTGATCTCCTTAGTGTTTTTAGACCAAAATGAACTGTCTACCTCAATTAGAACCTGAGATTTAGATATTTGAATGGAAAAAACCTTGGAAAATTTTAAATTAAGCCGCGTTTGAGTACAACTTGGGTAAGGTCAGACTTAAGTTAAATCCAATGCCTGATGCCTTAATTGTGCACCAAAACCTTCCGGGAATAAAAAAATTGCAGCAAATCGGCCGAATAGAACGTTTGGACAAAATCAGAATAGATTTTTCCAATTCTTTTAATATATAGATATTTCTGAGTTTCATAACAATGAGAGCAAATACAGAATGCAGTTTATCATGTTCATCTTTCTAATATAAATCTGTAACTTAACAAATTATATTTGATGAAAAAAAAGCATTTGTCATTGAAGAGATAACAACCTCATATTAATTCTACAAGTAACAAACAATAGCAGTGTTAGATTATCAATTCTAATGATAATATATTTTGATAGTACAAAATCATGAAATATAATGTATGATGTTTTGTTTAGTAGTGTGGGCTATCCGTGAATATAGCTCCATCAACTTAATCTATTAAATTTATCTATATACAAATGAAATGGGCATCTAATTGTCAATGTATTGGGTACCAACAAATAGCACAGAATCAGCACTATATCCTAAATAAGATTGTGAATTTATACCAAAAGTAGTAGGATCAACTTAATGGCAGTCAAAACTATTATCACATATTCTCAACACAATGCTTATTGTGGGCAGTACAGCAGCAGTGGTGGTTGGTGCCCAACAAGGCTAGTCGCAAGTGTTGAGATGAGTCACAGCTACAGAGCCCAGCATGGTATGATTAGTATATTGTACCATACTGCAATGTACAGTAGCCAGCAGTAGAGTGGTTATTGAACCGAAGCAATGCCTATTGTGGGCGGTACAGCAGCTGTGGTGGTTGGTGCTCAACAAGGCTAGTCGCAAGTGTTGAGATGAGTCACAACTACAGAGCCCAGAATGGTATAATTGGTATATTGTATCATACTGCAATGTACAGTAGCCAGCAGTAGGGTGGTTATTGAACCCAAGCAATGCCTATTGTGGGCGGTACAGCAGCTGTGGTGGTTGGTGCCCAACAAGGCTAGTCGCAAGTGTTGAGATGAGTCACAGCTACAGAGCCCAGCATGGTACGATTAGTATATTGTACCATACTGCAATGTACAGTAGCCAGCAGTAGAGTGGTTATTGAACCGAAGCAATGCCTATTGTGGGCGGTACAGCAGCTGTGGTGGTTGGTGCCTAACAAGGCTAGTCGCAAGTGTTGAGATGAGTCACAGCAACAGAGCCCAGCATGGTATGATTGGTATATTGTACCATACTACAATGTACAGTAGCCAGCAATAGGGTGGTTATTGAACCGAAGCAATGTCTATTGTGGGTGGTACAGCAGCAGTGGTGGTTGGTGCTCAACAAGGCTAGTCGCAAGTGTTGAGATGAGTCACAGCTACAGAGCCCAGCATGTTATGATTGGTATTGTGAGGTTGTTTCGTCAGGTTCGACTATTTTAGTTGCTAATGCCGTTTATTTTCCCTTAACTGAACGCCTTTCGACTTTATTCCCTGGATGCCTCAGGGAGGTAATTCCAGGATTCGATAATCGACTCCACACGTGACGTATTCAGTTCGACCGATTTGGACTCAGCAAATGCCTAGGTGAACAATTCACCCTCACAGGCCTCTCATCATCGTCCACCCTAATCTACCTAAAATCTTTTTCCTGGTTCGAGTCGTTTTGCCTCGTTGCTGCCTTAAATCGGTGTTGAAACGTAAATAACCCTCAGTGCTATACGCAGAGCGGAGCTACTTAAACGTTCAACTAAACAGCTTAGCCCACAGTTCTACAACGCAGAGCGGAGCTTTTAAAAGTCAAATTTAGCCCACAGTGCTATAACGCAGAGCGGAGCTATTTAATTTACGCTAATCGGCAAATAAAACGGTTTAAGCCCACAGTGCTATAACGCAGAGCGGAGCTTTTAAAATTTAAGTTAACCCACAGTGCTATAACGCAGAGCGGAGCTATATAATTTACGTTCTAAACTAAAATGACTTGGCTACCCTAGCCTGAAATAATAACTATGCTATTAGATCAAACTATGATCTAAAACTAAACAAATGTCTAAAAATAAACTAAGGGAGGGAAAATAAAACTCTTTTGCCGAGCTTCGGCACTACAAACGAAAAATATCTGATACAAAGGGGCTTTATCAAATCCACTCTTGAACTTCTTTAGTCGTAGTCAAATAAGTCTTACCACAGTTGTATTTCGTATCGCTGTTTAACGTCGTCGTATATCCTTCCCTTCTCGCAGTCTCGGTCGCACTGACGAGTGCCTCTGTAACTTGTAACCTGTGTAACTTTTGCTTACAGTACAAAAGTTTTAAATGCATAAAATAACCAAAGGCACTATTATTTCTTTCACATATAAAACTTAAGGTTATAATATCATAGTATAATTTTGAACTATGTACTTATATTTAAATTTGATTATTACTTTCAAATTAAAATTTCAACAACGTTTAGTTTTTTGCTACTCATTACGATATAAAATAATGAAATATAAGTCTTATTAACGTTGTTTTGTAAAATAGAGCGAGGAGTTAAAAACAGACGAATTTTATCAAAATTTCATTTTGTTGGCGTGAGGCAGATGGGTCTACAGTTTTCTGGTGACAATGGACGCCTGTTTTGTCGAACCACTCCATCACATTCAGAGCCACTTGTAGGCAACAATTAAAAGTTATTTACTTGTCCACTCTCGCTCTCTTGTGATTGGAGAGCTCTCTTTGTATTGAGCTACTCGACCACACCACCCGCCCACCCATACACATACAGTGGTACTGACCCACCCACCCACCCATACACATACAGTGGTACTGACTCACACGCCAACCCATACACATACAGTGGGTACTGACCCACCCGCCCACCAATACACGTACAGTGGTATTGGCCCACCCGCCCACCCATACACATACAGTGGTACTGACTCACCCACCCACTCATACACATACAGTGGTACTGTAACCTAACCTAGTCTTTGATATTAATGTCACCGTAAGTGTATGGGTCGGTGGGTAGGTTAATGCCACCGTACGTGTATGGGTAGGCGGGTGGGTTAATGTCACCGTAAGTGTATGGGTCGGTGGGTGGGTTAATGCCACCATACGTGTATGGGTGGGCAGGGGTGTTTATAGGAAACATAGGTATTCTTACACCTCATTTGAAAATCATTACTAATTTACGTGTATGGGTGGGTGGGTCAGTGCCAATGTATGTGCATGGCAAGTTCTTATTATATATGTTATTATTATACGGTCGTATTACAGTGAAAGTATACATCAATACCACTGTACGTGTATGGGTTGGTGGGTGGGTCAATACCACTGTACGTGTATGGGTGGGCGGGTGGGTCAATACCACTGTACGTGTATGGGTGGGCGGGTTGGTCAATACAGTAGTACAAATCAAAACAGCTGTTTAACTGAATTTATTTGAGTTTACCTCTCTCTTGCAATGAAATAACACAGCATAAATAATGTCAAATTCAATATCACTGTGTGTGTAGGTGTAGGCGGGTGGGTCAATATCACTGTGTGTATATATGGATGGGCGGGTGGGTAAATATCACTGTGTGTATACGAATGGGCGGGTGGGTCAATATCGCTGTGTGTATATGAATGGGCGGGTGGGTCAATACCACTGTGTGTGTAGGGGTGGGCGGGTGGGTCAATATCACTGTGTGTATATGGATGGGCGGGTGGGTCAATACCACTGTGTGTGTAGGGGTGAGCAGGTGGGTCAATACCACTGTGTGTATGTGGATGGTATTGAATAAATTTTTCTTTTATTACACTTGCGTAAAATATTATTTTTTTTTTTAAATACAAAGTTAACAAACAATAATCTTGAAGCAGAAACCAGTTCGAACCAAAGTGTTAGTCGTGTATGGGACTGTAAATATAACCGTTTTCCATATGGTAAAATACGAGTGTGATCGCAGTCTGTCCACCGAGGATAACAGCTAGTGAATAAGTCTGATCAAGTGTGCGTCTTTGACAACCGAGATTTTATTTAATAGATGTCCGATTCTGACGTAACCAGTGCCAAAATGTCAATAAGTTAATAGACTATAAGTGTATAAAAACTAATTACATTACATATTGCAATAATAGTACTATCAGGCCTCAAAAACCGCCCACCGAGTGACACCAGACGTAGCCTAAACTAATCCGCTACACCGGACGTCTTTGTCGACCGACTATTCAGTTATCTCACGTCTGATTCTAACCTAACCGGTATTAAAATGTTGATAAATTAATAGAATATAAAAGAATAAAAACTATTCTTTCCATACTCTAATAATGATATCACGAGGCCTCGGAGTCCATCTATTGAGTTCTCCATTCATTAACCAATCAGGATTTTTGCATATCTCTGACAACCGATCTTACAGCAGAAACAAGTTTGAATTAGGCTTAACCTGTACTAAAGCGTTAATCGTGTATGGGACTGTAAATATAAAAAAATATAGTAGTTTTCTGTATGAAAATAATATGAATATGAAACCGCAGTCTGTCCACCTAGGATACCGGCTAGTGGTATAGTATGCGTCTTTTACGTCCGAGATTGTTTTAATAGACAACCAATTCTGGTGTAACGGGTGCCAAAATGTCAATAAGTTGAAATACTATAACCGTATAATAAATAATTGCATTACGAACTGTAATAATAATACCATCAGACTTCATAGTCCATCCAACGAGGGACGCCACACGTAAACCAATTCGCTACACAGAAAATTTGACGACCGACTATTCAGCTATCCCAAGCCATACTTTATATTTCTTTACTATAATTTCCAAATATAATCATCCGTTTACATTTAAAATCAAATAAATTAATATAATTAAGTTAGAATAGTTGTACGTCTGAATAATAAAAATTTGTAAGTTCTAATATTTCTGAATATTGTAACAGCCTTTGAAATTCCAATTTATTATTAGGCTCGAGCAATAACTGAAAATGTATGAAGTTCATATTAAATAATTGTCTTAGCTTATATTGGGCTGCTTTATTTATTATTTAGGAGGTTTCGTTTTTTTAAAGATAACAAATAATATGACTGAGAAATAGCGTCTTACCTCTTAAATTTCAAACTGTTTTTTAAGACCTCTGAGATTTGGCACTTAAGAAAATTAGAAAAAAAATAAATATATACTGTAAAAATCAAGATAAAACAAAAAGTTGACAATTTATGTGTTTTGACAAGATTTATGGTCTGTTATAAAATAGAAGAATGTTTAAAATATTGTAGCAAGCTATTGGTAAAAGACTTAAATACAAAAATATTGGTGTTAATGGTTAAGCAGGAATGACATGTTTTTATATTGAAACATGAATTTAATGTAAAATTAGTGTTTAGTCATATAAAAATGTGTTTTCTGCAGAGCTAGGTTTAAGCATGTCTGGGTTAAAATTAATTTTTAAATTTAACTTTACAAGCCCAGGAATGAGTTTCCCCAATTATGTACCCACGATTCACATATACTCTGATTAGCCCCTCCCCAAAATAATTTTCTAGATCCGCCATTGATTGAGAAGGAAAATTATTACTCACTAAATGAAAAGGACTCACCCCAATTGAAAGGTGTGAGGTTGCGTGCTTAAGGTGACCCTTATAAAGACATATGATAAACAGTGATAAATTGAAAGCATCAATGATTCACCATGAATATCAGTCTTAAACAGACAAAATTATTGCCGACTTGTTGATACAGAGTACAAAAAATGCTGCACTAGACTTATTCATTTGCCAGTTTGGTTTGATTCTCTTTGAAATGACTTTCTGTGTGTGTTTAGGAGATATGCGTAGAAGAGATATGTGTAGAAGATTAGAGTTGAGGTTTATAATGCAAGAAGCCTAGTATTTATGCTCTCTTCTTCAATAAGCTTTTAGGTCAAGGTAATTTATAGTGCCTAGTTATGCCTATCTAGGTAATTTATAGGATGACTGGCTACACTAAAGGCCCTTACAGTGCTCATATGTTCACCGTTCTTATGGATATCATAACTAATGCAAAATTGAGTATGGAATTAATCATTTTTATGAATTAAAAATCAAGCACACTCCAGAAGATATTTTCTTTTATGACAATTGCAAATAACAACTATTTAAAAAAAAATTGTTTTACTGTCAATATTAAAACAGGTATAAGACTTACTTGGCACAATTATCTGTTGAAATAATATGCTTATATGTTTGATACAGTGTCATCTATCAACATTTAAGGCACATATCAGATTTTCATGCAACAGTTTATAATTGGGCTTTTGCAAAAAAAGAGGGAAAATACAAGAATTTTTCAGGAGATTTGAAAATAATAGCAGACTTATCTTGTTTTTAAATATAGAATACGATATGGAAAATGTTCTCCACTTTAAACTCCTGCTACAAATATTGATAAAGTGGTTTGTGGTAACAAAAGTTTTATATTCAATTGAATTCTATATGTGTGTTGTTTTGAAAATGGATAGCAAAAATCAATACAACTAAACTGGAAAAATTAGTGAGATATATATAGCTACAACCCTATAGACGTTACTTATGTGATCAGCTAAGCTAAATAATTATAGCTACCAAAGACCTAAGTTGTCAGTTATCAGTGCAAGATCTTGTAGAATCTGTCGCTCGTCGTCCACAGAACTAGTATCATTGTAAGCTGGCATGTGCATTTTTCATTTGTTGAATTTTAATATAATTGCTGACATGTGTGAAACTTTTATATCACATAGCTGTCATATGTATTTAATAACTTAACACATTCACCACAATGCCTTAACACGCTCACCACGATGTGCGCCACAGGTGGTACATGCTACAAATATTTGAACAATCAAATAAATGTACTTTTATCTAGTGTACTATGCTAAAATATGACTATGTTTTCAATGTCAACAATCCAAATGTTCAGTGATGTTTGTACAATATACATGAGTTTGTTGGATGATAATACTAAAAATCGAGTGCCTGAAAAATTTTTTTTGGGAATACTATAATAGCCTTGACTGTTTTAACAAAATTCATTAAAATCTTTTTATTTTATCAGACAAACTTATATCTCGTGGATTACTGAATACAAAATAAAATCCTTGTTTTAACTATAATGTTGTTTTTACATTATACATATCCTGGTAATAATTTACTGAAAAGTGCACCATTACATGGTCCATATTTAGTATAAGACACGTTTAAGATATATACAACATTCAAATAAAACCTGGCTGCAGTTTAGAACAAGTATCATTGCCACTGAAGTGTGCGTCACGAGTGGCTCATGCCGGGGTTTTAAAAAGTTCGCTATGTACCACCGGTGGCGCACAACGAAGTTTTGTGAAGAAATATTTTTTATTACTAACAAGGCATCGTGGTGAACGTGTTAATAAAGACAAAACAGAAGACCTGATGATAGATCAACCAATCTGAAAGGCGTCATCAAGTTCTCACTTGTTGGACAAATAGACTAACACAAATAAATAATTGTTTAGTGCAACACCAGCAAATCTGAAGTATCTAAATCTTTCTAGTTCTAAATTAGCTATTAGGACCTTCGTTATACACATATTCCTCAAACTCGAACATAATTTGAGAGTTTTATTGCATGACACAATCTATTAGATAACAAATAAATTAATTATGCACCAATGAATTGATTATGCTAATTCTTTTCATAAAGTTTTTCAGCAATACAGTTTAATAATGATAATCCGACAGTTAAGGGACCGACGGTGTGTCGGATTAACAAAAACGTCGGATTACCAAATGTCCATTGTAATTCATGAGAATTATGATTTTTAAGATAAACTGAATGCACTACGTACACCCTTCTTAGAATTTCTGCGCTATCAGCCGTGATAAAATGAGGCTGACAACACAATTGAATAAATGTAAGCAAAGAAATTAGACAACATTTGTACAGTAACACAGTAAGGTTATTACATACAGTATTAAGTGTACAGTACGTCATCGGATGTGGCGTCGGACTACCAAACGTGTTGGACTAGTAAATGTCGGAGTATCAAGAGTGTACTGTAGTTTTTATTCTATATACTGGTGAAGATAGTTTTAGAAATTAGTAGCAACACAGGATCCAAAATTCTAAAAGATAGTTATCATAATAAACAATTATATCCACAGCAAATAATGCTTTCTAAAGACTAACCTGGATTCTCCTGAAGCTGCTTGTAGACAGCGTTGGTTGCTTGCTGCTCCGACACAAAATCCCACAGCCCATCACAGGCTAAAATTAAGAAATCTTCCGTTCCGTCGAGTGTGATCTCTTCTACATCTGGTTCTGCAGTAACATATGGCTTGTACTCAATATCCCCTGGAAAAGATATTAAAGGGATAAAATCTTTATAATATATTTAATCTCTACTATATTTTTATACGCCTTAATCAAAAATATAAAAAAACTATCTTCATAATTAATGTATAATTTTTCATAGTTTATCCAAAATAAAATAATCGGAGATTTCTTTCTAAACTTGAAGACATGCACCAGAACGTGTACATCATTCTGCTATCGATGAATTGGTCCATTGTGTGCTGTCAGGTCCTTCTTGTTCTTTCCTCATCACAACTGGCTCCATAATACTGAAATGTTCTCTATTAGATTGAAATGATTGTAAACCACTTTGATGCAAAGCTGTCATTTTTTCTCAAATGTATATGTACAGTGTGTAAGAAAAGTCCCAGAACAGCTCAATAATTTTTGAAAGATTACAGATAAAGCAAAACTTGGTACATCATTACTGCACCTATTAATCTACTTTTTTTTAAGTAACTGCCAATTTTCTGTCATATTGGGGGATGGCCCGCAAGAAGTCAGAAGGAAATCTTCAGTGAGAGCATAGGTCGAGTAGGAGATCAAACTAAAGGTATTTAGTAGTAGAACATAAAACTAAACATTTGAACTGAAAAGGTTTGCTCTAAAAAATGATTCTGGTTTAAAGTTTTAAAAAGTTACATAGAAGGTCCTGTTCTAGGTGGTTTAGTATTCTTTTCCTAGCTCAAGTTGGGAAGGTTAAATTTTGTAAATGCCTAATGGACTTAAGAAATAATTTTGTACGGTAGATGATGACTCTTCACTTACAATGGTCCACTAGGAGTTTAACAGAAATATTAAAAAAAGTGTAGGTCAAGATGTACATAATTTTAATGGGATGTTCTAGCACAGGTGAATTCCACAAACATCAAATAAAAAGGTTGATCAAGTACTAGAAAATGAGAATTTAGGTAAGAGTTTTATATAATATGTTTGTTGTTTGTTGGAAAGAGTTTTATATAATTCGTGTTTGTTTTGTGGCATTATGTTGTCTTCATTAAGACAACATAATGCCACAAAACAAACACGAAAAATCCTACAAAAACCGGCAGTGGTTGAAATGTACAAAATTGAGATAGTTAAAAATGGGGTTGTAGTTCAAACAAAGCATTTCCAACTGTTACTCCTTTATAAGAAAACCATTCCTTACATCCAGAGTGCGAACTCAGTGTGTTACTTCTTTATGTGAAAACCATTCCTTATATCCAGAGTGCGAACTCAATGTGTTACTTCTTTATGTGAAAACCATTCCTTATATCCAGAGTGCGAACTCAGTGTGTTACTTCTTTATGTGAAAACCATTCCTTACATCCAGAGTGCGAACTCAGTGTGTTACTTCTTTATGTGTAAACCATTCCTTACATCCAGAGTGCGAACTCAGTGTGTTACTCCTTTATGTGAAAACCATTCCTTACATCCAGAGTGCGAACTCAGTGTGTTACTTCTTTATGTGTAAACCATTCCTTATATCCAGAGTGCGAACTCAGTGTGTTACTCCTTTATGTGAAAACCATTCCTTATATCCAGAGTGCGAACTCAGTGTGTTACTTCTTTATGTGTAAACCATTCCTTATATCCAGAGTGCGAACTCAGTGTGTTACTTCTTTATGTGTAAACCATTCCTTATATCCAGAGTGCGAACTCAATGTGTTACTTCTTTATGTGAAAACCATTCCTTATATCCAGAGTGCGAACTCAATGTGTTACTTCTTTATGTGAAAACCATTCCTTATATCCAGAGTGCGAACTCAATGTGTTACTTCTTTATGTGAAAACCATTCCTTATATCCAGAGTGCGAACTCAATGTGTTACTTCTTTATGTGAAAACCATTCCTTATATCCAGAGTGCGAACTCAATGTGTTACTTCTTTATGTGAAAACCATTCCTTATATCCAGAGTGCGAACTCAATGTGTTACTTCTTTATGTGAAAACCATTCCTTATATCCAGAGTGCGAACTCAATGTGTTACTTCTTTATGTGAAAACCATTCCTTATATCCAGAGTGCGAACTCAATGTGTTACTTCTTTATGTGAAAACCATTCCTTATATCCAGAGTGCGAACTCAGTGTGTTACTCCTTTATGTGAAAACCATTCATTATATCCAGAGTGTGAACTCAGTGTGTTACTTCTTTATGTGAAAACCATTCCTTATATCCAGAGTGCGAACTCAGTGTGTTACTTCTTTATGTGAAAACCATTCCTTATATCCAGAGTGCGAACTCAGTGTGTTACTTCTTTATGTGAAAACCATTCCTTATATCCAGAGTGCGAACTCAATGTGTTACTTCTTTATGTGAAAACCATTCCTTATATCCAGAGTGCGAACTCAATGTGTTACTTCTTTATGTGAAAACCATTCCTTATATCCAGAGTGCGAACTCAATGTGTTACTTCTTTATGTGAAAACCATTCCTTATATCCAGAGTGCGAACTCAATGTGTTACTTCTTTATGTGAAAACCATTCCTTATATCCAGAGTGCGAACTCAATGTGTTACTTCTTTATGTGTAAACCATTCCTTACATCCAGAGTGCGAACTCAGTGTGTTACTCCTTTATGTGAAAACCATTCCTTATATCCAGAGTGCGAACTCAGTGTGTTACTTCTTTATGTGTAAACCATTCATTATATCCAGAGTGCGAACTCAGTGTGTTACTTCTTTATGTGAAAACCATTCCTTACATCCAGAGTGCGAACTCAGTGTGTTACTCCTTTATGTGAAAACCATTCCTTATATCCAGAGTGCGAACTCAGTGTGTTACTTCTTTATGTGAAAACCATTCCTTATATCCAGAGTGCGAACTCAGTGTGTTACTCCTTTATGTGAAAACCATTCCTTACATCCAGAGTGTGAACTCAGTGTGTTACTTCTTTATGTGAAAACCATTCCTTACATCCAGAGTGCGAACTCAGTGTGTTACTCCTTTATGTGAAAACCATTCCTTATATCCAGAGTGCGAACTCAGTGTGTTACTCCTTTATGTGAAAACCATTCCTTATATCCAGAGTGCGAACTCAATGTGTTACTTCTTTATGTGAAAACCATTCCTTACATCCAGAGTGCGAACTCAGTGTGTTACTTCTTTATGTGAAAACCATTCCTTATATCCAGAGTGCGAACTCAGTGTGTTACTTCTTTATGTGAAAACCATTCCTTATATCCAGAGTGCGAACTCAGTGTGTTACTTCTTTATGTGAAAACCATTCCTTATATCCAGAGTGCGAACTCAGTGTGTTACTTCCTTATGTGTAAACCATTCCTTATATCCAGAGTGCGAACTCAGTGTGTTACTTCTTTATGTGAAAACCATTCCTTATATCCAGAGTGCGAACTCAGTGTGTTACTTCTTTATGTGAAAACCATTCCTTATATCCAGAGTGCGAACTCAGTGTGTTACTTCTTTATGTGAAAACCATTCCTTATATCCAGAGTGCGAACTCAGTGTGTTACTTCTTTATGTGTAAACCATTCATTATATCCAGAGTGCGAACTCAGTGTGTTACTTCTTTATGTGTAAACCATTCCTTACATCCAGAGTGCGAACTCAGTGTGTTACTTCTTTATGTGAAAACCATTCCTTATATCCAGAGTGTGGACTCAGTGTGTTACTTCTTTATGTGAAAACCATTCCTTACATCCAGAGTGCGAACCCAGTGTGTTACTCTTTTATGTGAAAACCATTCCTTACATCCAGAGTGCGAACTCAGTGTGTTACTTCTTTATGTGAAAACCATTCCTTATATCCAGAGTGCGAACTCAGTGTGTTACTTCTTTATGTGAAAACCATTCCTTATATCCAGAGTGCGAACTCAGTGTGTTACTCCTTTATGTGAAAACCATTCCTTACATCCAGAGTGAGAACTCAGTGTGTTACTTCTTTATGTAAAAACCATTCCTTACATCCAGAGTGCGAACTCAGTGTGTTACTCCTTTATGTGAAAACCATTCCTTACATCCAGAGTGCGAACTCAGTGTGTTACTTCTTTATGTAAAAACCATTCCTTACATCCAGAGTGCGAACTCAGTGTGTTACTCCTTTATGTGAAAACCATTCCTTACATCCAGAGTGCGAACTCAGTGTGTTACTTCTTTATGTAAAAACCATTCCTTACGTCCAGAGTGCGAACTCAGTGTGTTACTTCTTTATGTGAAAACCATTCCTTATATCCAGAGTGCGAACTCAGTGTGTTACTCCTTTATGTGAAAACCATTCTTTATATCCAGAGTGCGACCTCAGTGTGTTACTCCTTTACGTGAAAACCATTCCTTACATCCACAGTGCGAACTCAGTGTGTTACTCCTTTATGTGAAAACCATTCCTTACATCCAGAGTGCGAACTCAGTGTGTTACTCCTTTATGTGAAAACCATTCCTTACATCCAGAGTGCGAACTCAGTGTGTTACTTCTTTATGTGAAAACCATTCCTTATATCCAGAGTGCGAACTCAGTGTGTTACTCCTTTATGTGAAAACCATTCCTTATATCCAGAGTGCGAACTCAGTGTGTTACTCCTTTACGTGAAAACCATTCCTTACATCCAGAGTGCGAACTCAGTGTGTTACTTCTTTATGTGAAAACCATTCCTTATATCCAGAGTGCGAACTCAGTGTTACTCTTTTATGTGAAAACCATTCCTTACATCCAGAGTGCGAACTCAGTGTGTTACTTCTTTATGTGAAAACCATTCCTTATATCCAGAGTGCGAACTCAGTGTGTTACTCCTTTATGTGAAAACCATTCCTTATATCCAGAGTGCGAACTCAGTGTGTTACTCCTTTACGTGAAAACCATTCCTTACATCCAGAGTGCGAACTCAGTGTGTTACTTCTTTATGTGAAAACCATTCCTTATATCCAGAGTGCGAACTCAGTGTGTTACTTCTTTATGTGAAAACCATTCCTTATATCCAGAGTGCGAACTCAGTGTGTTACTCCTTTATGTGAAAACCATTCCTTACATCCAGAGTGCTAACTCAGTGTGTTACTTCCTTATGTGAAAACCATTCCTTACATCCAGAGTGCGAACTCAGTGTGTTACTTCTTTATGTGAAAACCATTCCTTACATCCAGAGTGCGAACTCAGTGTGTTACTTCTTTATGTGAAAACCATTCCTTATATCCAGGGTGCGAACTCAGTGTGTTACTCCTTTATGTGAAAACCATTCCTTATATCCAGAGTGCGAACTCAGTGTGTTACTCCTTTACGTGAAAACCATTCCTTACATCCAGAGTGCGAACTCAGTGTGTTACTCCTTTATGTGAAAACCATTCCTTATATCCAGAGTGCGAACTCAGTGTTACTCTTTTATGTGAAAACCATTCCTTATATCCAGAGTGCGAACTCAGTGTGTTACTTCTTTATGTGAAAACCATTCCTTATATCCAGAGTGCGAACTCAGTGTGTTACTTCTTTATGTGAAAACCATTCCTTATATCCAGAGTGCGAACTCAGTGTGTTACTTCTTTATGTGAAAACCATTCCTTATATCCAGAGTGCGAACTCAGTGTGTTACTCCTTTATGTGAAAACCATTCCTTACATCCAGAGTGCTAACTCAGTGTGTTACTTCCTTATGTGAAAACCATTCCTTACATCCAGAGTGCGAACTCAGTGTGTTACTCCTTTATGTGAAAACCATTCCTTACATCCAGAGTGCGAACTCAGTGTGTTACTTCTTTATGTAAAAACCATTCCTTACATCCAGAGTGCGAACTCAGTGTGTTACTTCTTTATGTGAAAACCATTCCTTACATCCATAGTGCGAACTCAGTGTGTTACTTCTTTATGTGTAAACCATTCCTTATATCCAGAGTGCGAACTCAGTGTGTTACTCCTTTATGTGAAAACCATTCCTTATATCCAGAGTGCGAACTCAGTGTGTTACTCCTTTATGTGAAAACCATTCCTTATATCCAGAGTGCGAACTCAGTGTGTTACTCCTTTATGTGAAAACCATTCCTTATATCCAGAGTGCAAACTCAGTGTGTTACTTCTTTATGTGAAAACCATTCCTTATATCCAGAGTGCGAACTCAGTGTGTTACTTCTTTATGTGAAAACCATTCCTTATATCCAGAGTGTGAACTCAGTGTGTTACTTCTTTATGTGAAAACCATTCCTTACATCCAGAGTGCGAACTCAGTGTGTTACTTCTTTATGTGAAAACCATTCCTTATATCCAGAGTGCGAACTCAGTGTGTTACTTCTTTATGTGAAAACCATTCCTTACATCCAGAGTGCGAACTCAGTGTGTTACTTCTTTATGTGAAAACCATTCCTTATATCCAGAGTGAGAACTCAGTGTGTTACTTCTTTATGTGAAAACCATTCCTTACATCCAGAGTGCGAACTCAGTGTGTTACTTCTTTATGTGAAAACCATTCCTTACATCCAGAGTGCGAACTCAGTGTGTTACTTCTTTATGTGAAAACCATTCCTTATATCCAGAGTGCGAACTCAGTGTGTTACTTCTTTATGTGAAAACCATTCCTTACATCCAGAGTGCGAACTCAGTGTGTTACTTCTTTATGTGAAAACCATTCCTTACATCCAGAGTGAGAACTCAGTGTGTTACTTCTTTATGTGAAAACCATTCCTTACATCCAGAGTGCGAACTCAGTGTGTTACTTCTTTATGTGAAAACCATTCCTTACATCCAGAGTGCGAACTCAGTGTGTTACTTCTTTATGTGAAAACCATTCCTTATATCCAGAGTGCGAACTCAGTGTGTTACTTCTTTATGTGAAAACCATTCCTTATATCCAGAGTGCGAACTCAGTGTGTTACTTCTTTATGTGAAAACCATTCCTTATATCCAGAGTGCGAACTCAGTGTGTTACTTCTTTATGTGAAAACCATTCCTTATATCCAGAGTGCGAACTCAGTGTGTTACTTCTTTATGTGAAAACCATTCCTTATATCCAGAGTGCGAACTCAGTGTGTTACTCTTTATGTGAAAACCATTCCTTATATCCAGAGTGCGAACTCAGTGTGTTACTTCTTTATGTGAAAACCATTCCTTATATCCAGAGTGCGAACTCAGTGTGTTACTTCTTTATGTAAAAACCATTCCTTATATCCAGAGTGTGAACTCAGTGTGTTACTTCTTTATGTGAAAACCATTCCTTACATCCAGAGTGTGAACTCAGTGTGTTACTCCTTTATGTGAAAACCATTCCTTATATCCAGAGTGTGAACTCAGTGTGTTACTCCTTTATGTGAAAACCATTCCTTATATCCAGAGTGCGAACTCAGTGTGTTACTCCTTTATGTAAAAACCATTCCTTATATCCAGAGTGTGAACTCAGTGTGTTACTCCTTTATGTGAAAACCATTCCTTATATCCAGAGTGTGAACTCAGTGTGTTACTCCTTTATGTGAAAAACCATTCCTTATATCCAGAGTGTGAACTCAGTGTGTTACTTCTTTATGTGAAAACCATTCCTTATATCCAGAGTGCAAACTAAGTGTGTTACTCCTTTACGTGAAAACCATTCCTTATATCCAGAGTGTGAACTCAGTGTGTTACTTCTTTATGTGAAAACCATTCCTTATATCCAGAGTGTGAACTCAGTGTGTTACTTCTTTATGTGAAAACCATTCCTTATATCCAGAGTGTGAACTCAGTGTGTTACTCCTTTATGTGAAAAACCATTCCTTATATCCAGAGTGCGAACTCAGTGTGTTACTCCTTTATGTGAAAAACCATTCCTTATATCCAGAGTGTGAACTCAGTGTGTTACTCCTTTATGTGAAAAACCATTCCTTATATCCAGAGTGTGAACTCAGTGTGTTACTTCTTTATGTGAAAACCATTCCTTATATCCAGAGTGTGAACTCAGTGTGTTACTCCTTTATGTGAAAACCATTCCTTATATCCAGAGTGCGAACTCAGTGTGTTACTTCTTTATGTGAAAAACCATTCCTTATATCCAGAGTGTGAACTCAGTGTGTTACTTCTTTATGTGAAAACCATTCCTTATATCCAGAATGTGAACTCAGTGTGTTACTCCTTTATGTGAAAAACCATTCCTTATATCCAGAGTGCGAACTCAGTGTGTTACTTCCTTTATGTGAAAACCATTCCTTATATCCAGAGTGTGAACTCAGTGTGTTACTTCTTTATGTGAAAAACCATTCCTTATATCCAGAGTGCGAACTCAGTGTGTTACTCCTTTATGTGAAAACCATTCCTTATATCCAGAGTGCGAACTCAGTGTGTTACTTCTTTATGTGAAAACCATTCCTTATATCCAGAGTGCGAACTCAGTGTGTTACTCCTTTATGTGAAAACCATTCCTTATATCCAGAGTGCGAACTCAGTGTGTTACTCCTTTATGTGAAAACCATTCCTTACATCCAGAGTGCGAACTCAGTGTGTTACTTCTTTATGTGTAAACCATTCCTTACATCCAGAGTGCGAACTCAGTGTGTTACTTCTTTATGTGTAAACCATTCCTTATATCCAGAGTGCGAACTCAGTGTGTTACTTCTTTATGTGAAAACCATTCCTTATATCCAGAGTGCGAACTCAGTGTGTTACTTCTTTATGTGAAAACCATTCCTTATATCCAGAGTGCGAACTCAGTGTGTTACTTCTTTATGTGAAAACCATTCCTTATATCCAGAGTGCGAACTCAGTGTGTTACTTCTTTATGTGAAAACCATTCCTTACATCCAGAGTGCGAACTCAATGTGTTACTTCTTTATGTGAAAACCATTCCTTACATCCAGAGTGCGAACTCAATGTGTTACTTCTTTATGTGAAAACCATTCCTTACATCCAGAGTGCGAACTCAATGTGTTACTTCTTTATGTGAAAACCATTCCTTATATCCAGAGTGCGAACTCAATGTGTTACTTCTTTATGTGAAAACCATTCCTTATATCCAGAGTGCGAACTCAGTGTGTTACTTCTTTATGTGAAAACCATTCCTTACATCCAGAGTGCGAACTCAGTGTGTTACTTCTTTATGTGAAAACCATTCCTTACATCCAGAGTGAGAACTCAGTGTGTTACTTCTTTATGTGAAAACCATTCCTTACATCCAGAGTGCGAACTCAGTGTGTTACTTCTTTATGTGAAAACCATTCCTTACATCCAGAGTGCGAACTCAGTGTGTTACTTCTTTATGTGAAAACCATTCCTTATATCCAGAGTGCGAACTCAGTGTGTTACTTCTTTATGTGAAAACCATTCCTTATATCCAGAGTGCGAACTCAGTGTGTTACTTCTTTATGTGAAAACCATTCCTTACATCCAGAGTGCGAACTCAGTGTGTTACTTCTTTATGTGAAAACCATTCCTTATATCCAGAGTGCGAACTCAGTGTGTTACTTCTTTATGTGAAAACCATTCCTTACATCCAGAGTGCGAACTCAATGTGTTACTTCTTTATGTGAAAACCATTCCTTACATCCAGAGTGCGAACTCAGTGTGTTACTTCTTTATGTGAAAACCATTCCTTACATCCAGAGTGCGAACTCAGTGTGTTACTTCTTTATGTGAAAACCATTCCTTACATCCAGAGTGTGAACTCAGTGTGTTACTTCTTTATGTGAAAACCATTCCTTATATCCAGAGTGTGGACTCAGTGTGTTACTTCTTTATGTGAAAACCATTCCTTACATCCAGAGTGCGAACTCAGTGTGTTACTTCTTTATGTGAAAACCATTCCTTATATCCAGAGTGCGAACTCAGTGTGTTACTTCTTTATGTGAAAACCATTCCTTATATCCAGAGTGTGAACTCAGTGTGTTACTTCTTTATGTGAAAACCATTCCTTATATCCAGAGTGTGGACTCAGTGTGTTACTTCTTTATGTGAAAACCATTCCTTATATCCAGAGTGCGAACTCAGTGTGTTACTTCTTTATGTGAAAACCATTCCTTATATCCAGAGTGTGAACTCAGTGTGTTACTTCTTTATGTGAAAACCATTCCTTATATCCAGAGTGCGAACTCAGTGTGTTACTCCTTTATGTGAAAACCATTCCTTATATCCAGAGTGCGAACTCAGTGTGTTACTTCTTTATGTGAAAACCATTCCTTATATCCAGAGTGCGAACTCAGTGTGTTACTCCTTTATGTGAAAACCATTCCTTATATCCAGAGTGCGAACTCAGTGTGTTACTCCTTTATGTGAAAACCATTCCTTACATCCAGAGTGCGAACTCAGTGTGTTACTTCTTTATGTGTAAACCATTCCTTACATCCAGAGTGCGAACTCAGTGTGTTACTTCTTTATGTGTAAACCATTCCTTATATCCAGAGTGCGAACTCAGTGTGTTACTTCTTTATGTGAAAACCATTCCTTATATCCAGAGTGCGAACTCAGTGTGTTACTTCTTTATGTGAAAACCATTCCTTATATCCAGAGTGCGAACTCAGTGTGTTACTTCTTTATGTGAAAACCATTCCTTATATCCAGAGTGCGAACTCAGTGTGTTACTTCTTTATGTGAAAACCATTCCTTATATCCAGAGTGCGAACTCAGTGTGTTACTTCTTTATGTGAAAACCATTCCTTACATCCAGAGTGCGACTCTATGTGTTACTTCTTTATGTGAAAACCATTCCTTACATCCAGAGTGCGAACTCAGTGTGTTACTTCTTTATGTGAAAACCATTCCTTACATCCAGAGTGCGAACTCAGTGTGTTACTTCTTTATGTGAAAACCATTCCTTACATCCAGAGTGCGAACTCAGTGTGTTACTTCTTTATGTGAAAACCATTCCTTATATCCAGAGTGCGAACTCAGTGTGTTACTTCTTTATGTGAAAACCATTCCTTATATCCAGAGTGTGAACTCAGTGTGTTACTTCTTTATGTGAAAACCATTCCTTATATCCAGAGTGCGAACTCAGTGTGTTACTCCTTTATGTGAAAACCATTCCTTATATCCAGAGTGCGAACTCAGTGTGTTACTTCTTTATGTGAAAACCATTCCTTATATCCAGAGTGCGAACTCAGTGTGTTACTCCTTTATGTGAAAACCATTCCTTATATCCAGAGTGCGAACTCAGTGTGTTACTCCTTTATGTGAAAACCATTCCTTACATCCAGAGTGCGAACTCAGTGTGTTACTTCTTTATGTGTAAACCATTCCTTACATCCAGAGTGCGAACTCAGTGTGTTACTTCTTTATGTGTAAACCATTCCTTATATCCAGAGTGCGAACTCAGTGTGTTACTTCTTTATGTGAAAACCATTCCTTATATCCAGAGTGCGAACTCAGTGTGTTACTTCTTTATGTGAAAACCATTCCTTATATCCAGAGTGCGAACTCAGTGTGTTACTTCTTTATGTGAAAACCATTCCTTATATCCAGAGTGCGAACTCAGTGTGTTACTTCTTTATGTGAAAACCATTCCTTACATCCAGAGTGCGAACTCAATGTGTTACTTCTTTATGTGAAAACCATTCCTTACATCCAGAGTGCGAACTCAATGTGTTACTTCTTTATGTGAAAACCATTCCTTACATCCAGAGTGCGAACTCAATGTGTTACTTCTTTATGTGAAAACCATTCCTTATATCCAGAGTGCGAACTCAATGTGTTACTTCTTTATGTGAAAACCATTCCTTATATCCAGAGTGCGAACTCAGTGTGTTACTTCTTTATGTGAAAACCATTCCTTACATCCAGAGTGCGAACTCAGTGTGTTACTTCTTTATGTGAAAACCATTCCTTACATCCAGAGTGAGAACTCAGTGTGTTACTTCTTTATGTGAAAACCATTCCTTACATCCAGAGTGCGAACTCAGTGTGTTACTTCTTTATGTGAAAACCATTCCTTACATCCAGAGTGCGAACTCAGTGTGTTACTTCTTTATGTGAAAACCATTCCTTATATCCAGAGTGCGAACTCAGTGTGTTACTTCTTTATGTGAAAACCATTCCTTATATCCAGAGTGCGAACTCAGTGTGTTACTTCTTTATGTGAAAACCATTCCTTACATCCAGAGTGCGAACTCAGTGTGTTACTTCTTTATGTGAAAACCATTCCTTATATCCAGAGTGCGAACTCAGTGTGTTACTTCTTTATGTGAAAACCATTCCTTACATCCAGAGTGCGAACTCAATGTGTTACTTCTTTATGTGAAAACCATTCCTTATATCCAGAGTGCGAACTCAGTGTGTTACTTCTTTATGTGAAAACCATTCCTTACATCCAGAGTGCGAACTCAGTGTGTTACTTCTTTATGTGAAAACCATTCCTTACATCCAGAGTGTGAACTCAGTGTGTTACTTCTTTATGTGAAAACCATTCCTTACATCCAGAGTGCGAACTCAGTGTGTTACTTCTTTATGTAAAAACCATTCCTTACATCCAGAGTGCGAACTCAATGTGTTACTTCTTTATGTGAAAACCATTCCTTACATCCAGAGTGCGAACTCAGTGTGTTACTTCTTTATGTGAAAACCATTCCTTATATCCAGAGTGTGGACTCAGTGTGTTACTTCTTTATGTGAAAACCATTCCTTACATCCAGAGTGCGAACTCAGTGTGTTACTTCTTTATGTAAAAACCATTCCTTATATCCAGAGTGTGAACTCAGTGTGTTACTTCTTTATGTGAAAACCATTCCTTATATCCAGAGTGTGGACTCAGTGTGTTACTTCTTTATGTGAAAACCATTCCTTATATCCAGAGTGCGAACTCAGTGTGTTACTTCTTTATGTGAAAACCATTCCTTATATCCAGAGTGCGAACTCAGTGTGTTACTTCTTTATGTGAAAACCATTCCTTATATCCAGAGTGTGAACTCAGTGTGTTACTTCTTTATGTGAAAACCATTCCTTATATCCAGAGTGTGAACTCAGTGTGTTACTTCTTTATGTGAAAACCATTCCTTATATCCAGAGTGCGAACTCAGTGTGTTACTTCTTTATGTGAAAACCATTCCTTATATCCAGAGTGCGAACTCAGTGTGTTACTTCTTTATGTGAAAACCATTCCTTATATCCAGAGTGCGAACTCAGTGTGTTACTTCTTTATGTGAAAACCATTCCTTATATCCAGAGTGCGAACTCAGTGTGTTACTTCTTTATGTGAAAACCATTCCTTACATCCAGAGTGTGAACTCAGTGTGTTACTTCTTTATGTGAAAACCATTCCTTATATCCAGAGTGCGAACTCAGTGTGTTACTTCTTTATGTGAAAACCATTCCTTATATCCAGAGTGTGAACTCAGTGTGTTACTTCTTTATGTGAAAACCATTCCTTATATCCAGAGTGTGGACTCAGTGTGTTACTTCTTTATGTGAAAACCATTCCTTATATCCAGAGTGCGAACTCAGTGTGTTACTTCTTTATGTGAAAACCATTCCTTATATCCAGAGTGCGAACTCAGTGTGTTACTTCTTTATGTGAAAACCATTCCTTATATCCAGAGTGTGAACTCAGTGTGTTACTTCTTTATGTGAAAACCATTCCTTATATCCAGAGTGCGAACTCAGTGTGTTACTCCTTTATGTGAAAACCATTCCTTATATCCAGAGTGCGAACTCAGTGTGTTACTTCTTTATGTGAAAACCATTCCTTATATCCAGAGTGCGAACTCAGTGTGTTACTCCTTTATGTGAAAACCATTCCTTATATCCAGAGTGCGAACTCAGTGTGTTACTCCTTTATGTGAAAACCATTCCTTACATCCAGAGTGCGAACTCAGTGTGTTACTTCTTTATGTGTAAACCATTCCTTACATCCAGAGTGCGAACTCAGTGTGTTACTTCTTTATGTGTAAACCATTCCTTATATCCAGAGTGCGAACTCAGTGTGTTACTTCTTTATGTGAAAACCATTCCTTATATCCAGAGTGCGAACTCAGTGTGTTACTTCTTTATGTGAAAACCATTCCTTATATCCAGAGTGCGAACTCAGTGTGTTACTTCTTTATGTGAAAACCATTCCTTATATCCAGAGTGCGAACTCAGTGTGTTACTTCTTTATGTGAAAACCATTCCTTACATCCAGAGTGCGAACTCAATGTGTTACTTCTTTATGTGAAAACCATTCCTTACATCCAGAGTGCGAACTCAATGTGTTACTTCTTTATGTGAAAACCATTCCTTACATCCAGAGTGCGAACTCAATGTGTTACTTCTTTATGTGAAAACCATTCCTTATATCCAGAGTGCGAACTCAATGTGTTACTTCTTTATGTGAAAACCATTCCTTATATCCAGAGTGCGAACTCAATGTGTTACTTCTTTATGTGAAAACCATTCCTTACATCCAGAGTGCGAACTCAATGTGTTACTTCTTTATGTGAAAACCATTCCTTACATCCAGAGTGCGAACTCAATGTGTTACTTCTTTATGTGAAAACCATTCCTTACATCCAGAGTGCGAACTCAATGTGTTACTTCTTTATGTGAAAACCATTCCTTATATCCAGAGTGCGAACTCAATGTGTTACTTCTTTATGTGAAAACCATTCCTTATATCCAGAGTGCGAACTCAATGTGTTACTTCTTTATGTGAAAACCATTCCTTATATCCAGAGTGCGAACTCAATGTGTTACTTCTTTATGTGAAAACCATTCCTTATATCCAGAGTGCGAACTCAATGTGTTACTTCTTTATGTGAAAACCATTCCTTATATCCAGAGTGCGAACTCAATGTGTTACTTCTTTATGTGAAAACCATTCCTTACATCCAGAGTGCGAACTCAATGTGTTACTTCTTTATGTGAAAACCATTCCTTATATCCAGAGTGCGAACTCAATGTGTTACTTCTTTATGTGAAAACCATTCCTTACATCCAGAGTGCGAACTCAATGTGTTACTTCTTTATGTGAAAACCATTCCTTATATCCAGAGTGCGAACTCAATGTGTTACTTCTTTATGTGAAAACCATTCCTTACATCCAGAGTGCGAACTCAATGTGTTACTTCTTTATGTGAAAACCATTCCTTACATCCAGAGTGCGAACTCAATGTGTTACTTCTTTATGTGAAAACCATTCCTTATATCCAGAGTGCGAAGTCAATGTGTTACTTCTTTATGTGAAAACCATTCCTTACATCCAGAGTGCGAACTCAATGTGTTACTTCTTTATGTGAAAACCATTCCTTACATCCAGAGTGCGAACTCAGTGTGTTACTTCTTTATGTGAAAACCATTCCTTACATCCAGAGTGCGAACTCAGTGTGTTACTTCTTTATGTGAAAACCATTCCTTACATCCAGAGTGCGAACTCAATGTGTTACTTCTTTATGTGAAAACCATTCCTTATATCCAGAGTGCGAACTCAGTGTGTTACTTCTTTATGTGAAAACCATTCCTTATATCCAGAGTGCGAACTCAGTGTGTTACTTCTTAATGTGAAAACCATTCCTTATATCCAGAGTGCGAACTCAATGTGTTACTTCTTTATGTGAAAACCATTCCTTATATCCAGAGTGCGAACTCAGTGTGTTACTTCTTAATGTGAAAACCATTCCTTATATCCAGAGTGCGAACTCAGTGTGTTACTTCTTTATGTGAAAACCATTCCTTACATCCAGAGTGCGAACTCAGTGTGTTACTTCTTTATGTGAAAACCATTCCTTACATCCAGAGTGCGAACTCAATGTGTTACTTCTTTATGTGAAAACCATTCCTTACATCCAGAGTGCGAACTCAGTGTGTTACTTCTTTATGTGAAAACCATTCCTTACATCCAGAGTGCGAACTCAGTGTGTTACTTCTTTATGTGAAAACCATTCCTTACATCCAGAGTGCGAACTCAATGTGTTACTTCTTTATGTGAAAACCATTCCTTACATCCAGAGTGCGAACTCAGTGTGTTACTTCTTTATGTGAAAACCATTCCTTACATCCAGAGTGCGAACTCAATGTGTTACTTCTTTATGTGAAAACCATTCCTTACATCCAGAGTGCGAACTCAGTGTGTTACTTCTTTATGTGAAAACCATTCCTTATATCCAGAGTGTGGACTCAGTGTGTTACTTCTTTATGTGAAAACCATTCCTTACATCCAGAGTGCGAACTCAGTGTCTCAGTGTGTTACTTCTTTATGTGAAAACCATTCCTTACATCCAGAGTGCGAACTCAGTGTGTTACTTCTTTATGTGAAAACCATTCCTTACATCCAGAGTGTGAACTCAGTGTGTTACTCCTTTATGTGAAAACCATTCCTTACATCCAGAGTGCGAACTCAGTGTGTTACTTCTTTATGTGAAAACCATTCCTTACATCCAGAGTGCGAACTCAGTGTGTTACTTCTTTAACACATAGAAAGAAAGGAATCCAAAACATTTTTCAATGATAATGATTAACATTTCAACTATTACCATTCTATGTAGGCTGGACCTTTTGGAGTTGGATTTAAGCATAGTTATCTCCTTATAAAGACCATTAAATTGATATACAACTCAACCTATTCTCTCTTAAAAAAGAGATATCTGTCTAACTCTTCAAGGACTATCTACCTAAAATGTAAAAAAAAAAAAAAACTATTGACAGTTGTTTTGAAATTTACGATTTTACGAACAGTTTCAATATTTTACAAGTTATTTACTGCTTTAATCTATAATAGTTTAACCAAGCAATTTTTCATCAAGCTCAAGATTGTTAATTTAAACTGTAACCATTTTGTATATGCACGATCTTTTGAGTTCAGCTTTGTAGCATTCAATTTTCCAATAAAAGCATTTCATTTGATATGCAATTCAACCTATACTCTCATTTAAGATTTCCCCCTGACTCCTTGTGGGCTGTCTTCTTAGTATGATTAAAAATTGATAGTTCCTTCAAAAGTAAATAATTTGGTGTAGCATTGACGATTTAGATTTATCTTCCTAATCTGTAATGGTTAAAAAAGTCTTCTGACTTGTTGGACACCCTATATATAAATTATTATGTTATAATTTACTAATCCAAACCTACTATTACAGAAAGTTGACAATGTCTAGTTAGTGTTTGGTTTCAACCTCTCTATTTTCCAAACATTAAAAAAGAAGTAGTAACATTTTGGTTCACCTTCTGTGCTTGAAAATAAAAATATGCATCACTCTGATAGTAAAAATATAAATAATTTGTATTGTATTGAGGTTTTAAAGGGAAATTATGCAATGTCTTATTCGTGAAGGAAGGTTAAAACATTCAATTGTGTACATATAAAACTGTGTAGGCTTTTCCCATTTAAAAGGATTTACTGTATAATTTATATTATTTTTCTTTTATTCTTAGACAATTTTGTTTTGTGTTTACTTGTATTGTTATCTGATGTATTATTGTATTGAACATTCTCACGTCATTTACTGAAGTTTGCATTTTAATGTTTGGGGAATAAAGATTATTTTCATTTCATTTCACATATTTAAAGGTTTTTGTGATTAACCCAAACAATGTACAACTTTACAGGGTGATGAGCGCTATTAGTGTTTCCCTAACTGCAGGGTTGCCAAACATCCGTATTTTGTACAGATTGTTTGTATGTTACATTCAATGTCCGTAAGGTACAAACAAAAACCAGGTAAATGTCCGTATTTTTCGTCCTATTAATTTTGAAAGTATATATTTTAAATATTTTTATATTGTAAAAACTACAAACGTGTATTACTACTACTTTAGGCAATCGTCAATACCACACACCTTCCTCCCCTTCAAAAAAGTTTTTCAGCTCTTGAAATTGAAATCAATTTTGTAAAAGATTCAGCTGTCTTGTGTTCCCATTAAATAACATAATGGTATCGTCCACATAACGGTGGTATAATGAGATCTTATTTCTTTATTTATTATTTTCGGAAAAAATAAATTAATTTTCAATGTAGTTGAGATAAATGTCAGATAATGTTCCAGATAACGGCAAACTCATGGCTAGGCTGTCCGGTTGGGAGTAATATTTGTCTTCAAATGTGAAATAATTTTGTTTTAACACTTCTTTCAGTAGATATAAAAGTTCTAAAATGGCTTCAGGCAATAGGGTGGTGTTCTTTGATAAATTATCTTGGATTAATTCTATGGTTTTAACAATTGGTACATTAGTGTATAGGTTTACTACATCGAAAGATACATTGATGCATTTGAATGTTAATATCTTTGGTATTATCAATAAATTCATACGAATTTTTCAGACTGTAGTTATTAGTTAGCTTAATGTGATCACGAAGAATTTTCTCTATTTTTTTCGCTATTTTATAGGTGGGTGCAGATGTAAAATCTACTAATGGGTCCGACTGGTATTCCGGTTTTATGAACTTTGGGTAAGCCTTTGAATCTAGGTGCAGAGGGGTTCATTACTTTTAAGTATTTTGCTTCATCTTTGGTCAAAATTAGTTTCGCCTCATTAATTAACTTTTTTATTTTCTTTTTATAGGTTTGTAGGATCTTTACTCAGTGGGGTGATATTATTTGCTATTAAAAAATCATCTACCTTTTTGACATAATCGACTTTGTTCAGAATAACGGTTGTATTTCCCTTATCGGCTTAGCATAAGGTGGCGTTATTCTGGATCAACTTATCTTTTATTCGTTTAAGGTTGATAGTTTCCTTCTTATGAATACCTGAGAGGTTAGTTCCTTTCACGGATAAACCATTATTAAAAGATTTATTGAGTTTTTTAGACATTTTGAAACAGGCAAATTCTCGATCTTCTTCCTCATGAATTGCCTTTATAGCGCATTCTGCATTAATAAGTTCATTAAATAGTGAATTCTTATTCATTCTAGGCAAGTTATAATCAAGGTCCTTATTTAAAAGTGATAGCTCATCATCATCAAACCTAATATCCGTGTTATTAACTACGCGGGGGTAAAACTCAAAATCAAGTAATAAAGATGTTTCTTTTTTATGCTGCGTATTTATAAGACATGTTAGTTTCTTTTACAAATTGGTCTTTTTATTCCTTATCAACCGGGAAATCTCAAGTTCAATGTTCAGAAGGACGCTTTCTAACTGAGCGGGATGTAACGTGTTTGTTAATTCTAGATATTTCTTCAAAAGTAGCAAATTAAGTATTTGTTTCTTTCTAAACATAAATTTAATTTCATTTCTTAACCACATTTTTTCCGTATTGTGTTTAGTTTTCTGTGCTGCAAATGATTTATTCCTTACTACTATGAGTACATAGTTTGGTTTAATGTCATGGCGTAGGCAATCTTTATTAAACTTTATGTTTTGTACTGGGTTTGATAATTTGAATTTTATGTTCTTGTATTGGATGGATGGCTAGTTTAACTTGACTGGCAGATGAATTACAATCCATTTTGTAGCCCCTGAACTGTTGTAAATAGACTAAAATAGGTTTACTTTACCTTCCGTCAGCGTGTGATGGTGATAACACTACATGTTTCACCGTGAATACGGCTTCAGGTTAAAGAACATAAATAAGTCTAAGTGGGACGCGTCACAAATTAATTTAAACTTAACAAACATAGTTCACACATGAGGAAAACAACGAAAATTAAAACTTTCGGTAAGTCTACCACACACATTTCGCGGTCCACGGCGTGACCCGGAAGCAGACTGGAAACAATTCAGTTAAGTTACTCCTACCACCTCTCTTCTGTTATCAGTAGGGCTATGGTCGATTTGTCCAGGTCAAATGCTTAGAGACATAATTGTGTTGAAAATGGAATGAGATTTAAATTTTACTTTTTCGTTAAGTATGGAATCTTTGATATCGTTGTTGCTAAAATTTCAGTAAATTTAAAATTGTTACAGGGAGTCTTAGTTTGCTTCCTTTGGTGCAGGTATGTAAAATATCTAAGCCAGTATTTAAATCCGCCATGATGTGATTTTTGTCAACTAAGTGTTGAGCAAAGGTCGACTTTTGTTTGTCTGCTCGGGCGTCAGGGCGGTGTTCCTTGTAGCGCTGAGCAAAGATTTGCCCCGTTTGTCCGATGTAAAAATTGTAACAGTCCACACAAGAGATTTTATAAAGGCCGGATTTATCAGTTTTGTTTACGACAGACTTTTTTAATGACAACGCATGTTTTGTTTTATTTGTAGTTCTGAAGACTAGTTGGAGGCCATGTTTTTTGAGGTCCCTCTTTAGGCTATTCTGGATTAAATGGTTATAGTCCACACATACGTATTTATTTTCTTGGTGTCCCATAACTAAAACTTTATTATCTTTATTTTTGTATTTGTGTTTGGAAACGATCCTGTCGACCATACTGCTTTCTTATCCGTTAGAAAGCAGTATGGTCGTAATTCAATCTGGACACCCGATCGAATCAGACTATCACTGGAGAAGGGGAAAGCTGTTCCGAGCATCAAAGTTAACAATGAAATGTTATGTATTACTTTAAAAATTAATATATACAGAAAAATATGACTGGTTTCATACTTCAGCCAGTATACAAGTACAACTAACACAAGAGATGCCTGAACAATTATGACAATTTATTGAATTCTGCTGAGTTAACTTAAACTTAATGAACAACCTTTTTAAAGAAAAAAATAACTACATTTTGATATTGTATTATTTTTATCTTTAATTAAAATATAGTTGTAATATTAATTTTATATATCACTAAATCGTTAATTATTTTCCATAATTAACAACCCCAACCACATATAATAAATTCGTAAACGACATTTTTCAAAATAACCCCCCTCACCTTCCACCAAACCCCCAAGTATATCCGGTGTCCGTATTTTACTGTGAAAATGTATGGCAACCCTACCTAACTGTAACCTCTCTACTATGGCTTACAGTGCTATGCAAAATATCTCTTGCGTAAATAAGACGCAAAGAGGCACTTCTCATAGGGTTCAAAAGATCCTATCTAGTCCTCATTTTGCAAGATATCCCACAATGTGCAGGTTCAGTTAAATCTAGAAAACCACCTCTTTGAATAATTTCCAAGTTTAACTCAAATTAATTTTTGTCAAAAGTCAAATGGACGTTAATTTGGAATATTACCAGACCCTATGACCATCATCAGTGGAATAACTCTCTCTCATAATGAATGCACTGGTGTGGGAAGATGCAATTTTCTACTGGAGTATAAGTGGAGAATGACAAAGGATCAGACATGTGAATTTAGGTCAAAATTCAAACTATGGATCACATAGTTCATGATTACCTATTGCGATCTTTTAAGCAGGGATTAGCTGGTGTTGAGAAGCAGGTGTTGAATGGTTAAGAAACCTGGATTTAGCTCTTTGAAGTGAGATTAATCAATATTTAAACTATAAACAAACTTAATCTGTGCTTTATATTATGTTTTACTTGGATTTTATTTATGTTAATAATTTTTAATTCCTCTTGCTTATAATTTCCTTTATTTAAACTATAAACAAACTTAATTTGTACTTTATATTATGTTTTACTTGGATTTTATTTATATTAATAATTTTTAATTCCTCCTGCTTATGATTTGGTTGTCAGCTTTGAAAGCCTTATGATAATATATATATAAATAATACGAGGCGTGTTTTTAAAGTAAGTACCGTTTTGGAATGCCGCGCTGCGGTCAGTGTTCAGCGCATGCGTGCTAGATACTACTATCTATTGGCAAGCCACAGCTGCCGTTACGGACCCATTTGACTGTATTTAAGGTCGATTATGACTGTTTAAAATTCTTCCTCTGATTAAAAATGGCGCCAACTGTAAAGTACATGTTGTGACAAGTTTTCGTAACAATAAAGACATGAAAGCAGCTGACATTCATCGAGAGATCTGTGAAGTTTATTGAGAAAACAGAATGAGTGATGGGATGGTATGGAAATGGGTGAGAGCTTTTAAGGTTGTGCGAATGTGCATGATGATGAACAAAGTCAGTAACCTTCACTCATTACTGATGACTTGATGCAAAATGTTGATGGAAAAAGTCAGAGAAAACAGACGCTTTACAACTGCATCATTATGTAGTGTGTATTCAAGTGTCAAGAAGTGCGATTATTGAAATTGTGACAGACTGTTTAAAGTACCGAAAGTTATGCTTACAGTAGGTTCCCAAAATGCTGACGGAGAATAAAAAAAACAAACGTTTGACAAGAATCACCCAAAAAATGTTTAACCAGTTCTCTCACATTCCTAGAACATTAAAATTGTGATGGTTACAATTTTTTAAACCAAATTAATTGTCACTGTGACATACTCACGATGAGTGTCAGCTGCTTCCACACCCTTACCGCTATCAAAACGTACACAGCGAATAATTCACAGTTGGCGGCATTTTTAAACGGAGGAGGAATTTTAAACAGTCATAAATGACCTTAAATACAGTCGATTGGATCTGTAACAGCGGCTGTGGCTTGCCAATAGATAGCAGTACCCAGCATGCATGCACTGAACACCGACCGTAGCGCTACAGCAGTGGGATTCCAAAGCAGTACTTACTTTAAAAACACGCCTCATATATATAAACCCCAAAAAATAACGCAATAAAGATAAAAATTACATAGTTTACTTGTTACGGGATCAGATTCAACAAATATTATACCAAATTTAAAAAGTAAAAAGTAAATACAGCTTAATTCACCACATTTATAAAAATGAGCTCTTGGGAGTTCAGGAATTAAGAAGGCTTCCAAAATGTATGCATATTTTTTATGTAAAAATATTTTTAAATCTAGATCTTAATTGACAAGTAAATTTTAAACATTTAGGCTTACAATCAGCTAATTTCTTTCGAGGCATATTTGACAGTTGCAACGGAAACTGCTGTTTAACTAAGATAGTAATGAAGCCTGTGACTCAAAATGCAATTGACGGCATATAGCTGTCGGGACAATAGCCTATTCAAGGTGTTATGAGTGTTCCTTGTTCTTATTGTTGCTTCACTCTAGTAGTTAAATCAATGAGTCGTATCACTACACTTCTCACACTTTGGCTGCATTGTGTGTTAATGTAAATGTTTACTCGAATTACTTGTAGATCCTTCAACATTTCTAAATTACGTAAAGATGCATTATACTCAGCTTTGAAACACAAACTTTAAACTAGTTTTTTTAAGATTTATATTTGGTTTTGGATGGACTAAAATTCATATGTATTTGTCATGTATTAAGTGGAGGTACACACAATAATGACAAATAATTTTCTTTATAAAATGAAGGTCTACTTTGAGAGTACACTTATACCAGTAATTTTTGGGTGGCTTTGGCTTATCCTTTTATTTCTTATTTAACTGCCAGATAAAAATGATAGAAAGTCACATAAAAGGAATTAGGTCTTTTTAAATTAATTTCCTTAGTATTTTGTTTTATATAATTGCTTTCTAGCCAATGATGTTATCTAGTAGGAAGCATATAAACTATCTTAAGGTCAGGCCTTAATAATAAGTTGGTAGCAGATTCTTTAGCTTATGTCCAAGGTAGAAATGGGCTTCAAATAGGGCCGTTTGATAATGAGGAAAGATGCATTTTGATGCATGCCTTGTGTTGTTCGTGTTTGTTTGAAAACTGAAGTTGTCAACATAAACCATTGCTTGAAGTATGTAGAGAACAACAACTGTCAGAATGCCTTCAACTCATTCCTAACGGAAAATAAGCTAAAACCCTTACGGCTTTCATTTTTTAAGTCAGACTATAAAAAAGAAAGAAAGAAAATTGACAAACACAAAAAACCTAGTATAACTATATATTTATCATCAAAACTTAAATCATTTGGTAACACCCATTTCATCACCAAAAGGTCAATTTTCAGAAAACAGTGCAAGAAGATAAGATCTATTAGTAAACACCAAATCTGTCAACACTTTTACATTGTTAATGTTAGCCGATTCGATTTGGAAAAAAAGGTAACTAAGAGTGAACCAGAACCAATAAAATGTAATATGATAAAATCTATTAATATGAAATAATTTACGTAAGGTTAGCAAGGAGCATGATAGAGTTCACTGGCTGTAACTGGTATGCAGAAGCACTGTACTAACCACTCTGCCTCAATGTCCTATATTGCGCTAAATAAAGCCCTCAAGTTATCGCTTGTAGCAAGATATAGATGAGACACCAAAAATTTTCAGAAAAGAATTCTCCCCAGCTCTGTGCTGGACATATCTGTTAAAAATCCATGCACACAAGTACAGTGAACAAACTCTACATGGTAGATAGGAAAAGCCTTTACATAGAATATTGACATTCTCAATTAAAATGGTCCACAGAGGTATGGCATCAACTATCAAGTTGTTCATACAAAATAACTTAGACCATTATATTAGCATATATTATGGAAATTTAATTAGGTTCTTTGTTTTTTAATATTCAAATGTTTTTTTCCTCGTATATACAGAGTGAACACAGCTGTTATCTAGATAATGCAAACTGTTCGTGATAGTATCTATCAACATATTACTACCAACAATTGACATGTTTTCAACTTTCAGTGATAATCTGCTCTATGTTTATCTAAGTTTGTAAATGTATACACTACCTATAGCTCTGGAGACTGCCAGTTGGCCATTGACTCTCCAAGCTCCCCAGTACAGGACAGTGCCTCCCATCGCCTCTATTCGATCTCGTTCATCCTTCGGAAAAACACAATGCATTAGCTTTTTGTTCTCTGACCAAATTAATTTGTGACAAAACAGGCTTTAATCAGATGAAACTATCTTCTTCTCACAGGAAGTTCCTCTGATGCTTCTTATTTGTGTTTTGCCTGGCTAGGAGGTAGTGGAACAGAAATAACTTAGAAATAGATATATTTGACTGTTAAATAAAAAAAAACCACTGAGAAAAGATTGTAAACCTTCTTAG
This sequence comes from Stictocephala bisonia, assembly GCA_035578905.1. NCBI lineage: Eukaryota > Metazoa > Arthropoda > Insecta > Hemiptera > Membracidae > Stictocephala > Stictocephala bisonia. Next base: position 180,481 of record JAQJVL010000328.1, read on the forward strand.
CAATTATTTATATACATCTTGCGACCCCCTCCAGAATGGCCCACGACCCCCCTGGGGGTTGCTACCTCCAGTTTGAGAACCACTGCTTTAAATGATTGAGGGAAATGCATGCAACTTGTTCTCCTCTTTCAAACTCACCAACAACGTTATCCACAAGATCATTAATAGCATCAATTGTTGATTTGTTTCTACTGAAACTTATATTATTCTAGACTCAGAATTAGAGATGGCAACGATATATCGGAAATATCGATAAATATGGTTCGATATATCAGTATTATTATTTTCTTTTGATAATATCAGACATATTGATATTTTTGGTCTGATACATCATATCACTATATAATGACGTTATTCTCTCTCCTCAAAATCATCAATTCGAAAAAAAAACACTAAATTGTCTTTTATGCATACTAAAAATATTTTTAAATAATACAGTTATTTTATTTAGTTTTTTTTACCTGAGGTTAACGCACTAAAATGTAGTTTATTGTAGACCAGTGGGTAGAACGGATAAATGAAGTTCTGTATGAGTTGACAACGCTGATTATAATATGCCTAATTGGAATACCTTAATGAATTAATTTGTTTAATTTTTTGTGTTTATAAGAAGCCTAAAGGCATTTTTAAATGTTAAAAACAAAAATAACAATGATATTACATTATTATTTTATAATTAACATAATAATTAGAGGTACCGGTATAGTTATTCTTATTTTGAATTTTTTTAATTCAATTTCACAGACCACAACTTGTTTCGTGTAGATAAATGTATTTAATTTTTACATTCAGTAGGCTATTCAAATTGTGACAGCAAAACATGAGAGTATTTTTGGTTATGACATAAAAGTTAGTGTATAATTGTAAACAGATAAATCATTTACAATTTGATATATCGGTTACCCGATATATTAATATTTTTCTTTTGATATTATCGTTAGATCGATATTTGGTTTGCGATGCATCGATAATTCGATATATCTATGTGTTGAAAATATTTGCCATCCCTACTCAGAATGACATAGTGTTAAAAAATACTTTACAACAGATCGGACAGACTGAAACTTGCTGAATAAGCTGATAGTTGTTTGTTAAGTAAAGATTAGCTTTTTTACAGTACAGTTAAAAGTTATTATATAAATAGTTTTGAACCTATAACTTTGAACAAATAACCAATTTTAAGCAGATAGGTCAGAGGCTAATGCTTTGGACTGCAGGGAGCTTTGTCTAAGGTTTGGATATCCAACTGAGATTAATTTATTTCCATTTATTGCAGTTGACACTGATAAACATTATATTGCAAAGAACATCAAATATATTAAAATCTACCTCAATACATTAATTCAAATCACTCACCAAAGTCTCTAAGAGCAATATCTGCAACTCTACCTCTACACTGGTGGTTCATGAACTCATCAACTGAATAAAGCGTGTGTTACCAAGTGACATTTCAATCTGGTCTTAAAGGTTTTTTTGTTCAATTTTTAAGAAATTGAAGATTAGATTCAGGATTTAAACTCCTGCCAAGTAGGCAACCGTTCCACCGCTGCAATCTGGTGTTGAACATTGGGGGGAAAAAGATAGGTAGCTCTCGCCCTTGTCTCATATCCGTGAACTTCTCCAACCTGTGTCAGTTTGCACTTGAACCAAAAATGCAGGACAGTCTCCAGGATGTAGACAAGGAAGAGTTAACAACTCTAGCCGTACGAAAGCACCCCTTCACAACTCAATATGATTTAGCTTTGCTAGAATTTTTAATGCATTTTTTAGAGTTGGTTCTTTACTCCTTAAATTAAGTTTTGGCACAGGCATTCAGGCCCATGTGAACTTTTAGCTAGTTAAAAAAAAAAAAAATCTGAAGCTATAACATTTTATGATTTATTTTCACGCTTTGTTGCTTAGTGTGTGGCGGTAATTGTAGATACCACAAAGTAATATTATTCATATTAAAATTTAAAACTAATTAAAAAACAAGACTTTTAAAAACTATACTAACTGACCTAATGTTATAGTTATTTGAATTATTATATTCCATACCGTTCTGTCTGGCTTGTGAGGTCTGACTATCTGTAGTGGTACGCCTTGTCTGACCAGGACAGCTTGAGAATCGCCAATCCAAGCCACATACAACTTGTGCTCCCTCTGCTTCAGTAATGCAAGGACTGCCGTTGTTCCCCCGTGCAGGTTCTACAACATTATTGTATTAAAATTATTAAAGTACATTATTCTGACTGGATTGAAGGAAGAAGAAAGAAAGAAAGAAATTTTTCGAAGAAGATTTTCGACAATGCATAAAACTCCAATACAAGCAAAAGGTTGTTGTTATTGAAAAACATGCCTCGTATATGATATTAGTCAAGAAGATTTCTGATCACTGAAACATTAAAAAAATTATAAAAAGGGTAGCTTAAAAAGTTGAAACAAGTTGATTGGACAGTAATTAAGGGTGGATAAAAAAATTAATCTTAAAAAAATCTATTTCATATTAACCATTTCTGTAATTTAAGTATTTCAATAAAAATTCTGTAATATTTAAGGGGCTCTTCCTCGCCTTATGAAAGTATTTGTAGTTTAAAATGTTTAGTATGTTTTGTGTCCTCTAGTGTTTCAAGAACAATTGTGTTTTGTGTCTATAATATATTTTTAAGAATTGTGTTGTGTTTTGTATCTTTATGTGAATGGGCTTGTTTTCTCATTTATGGCTAATGCTTATCTCTCTCTCCTTTTATATTAATTAGTATTTCATTAATGGTTTGATACCTAGCGATATTATTATTGATATAACATGTTATTTATATCAGTAAGTTTTGTAATAAATTAAGAATACACGCAAATAATACCTGACACAAAGAAAGGAAACAATAATAAAAAGAAGCACATATTGTAGTTGATAATCAAATTATAGGTCATTTCTGAAACGGTTGTTTTAAACTTCAGACCCGATATATTAATAATAAGACTATAAATGCATGGTTGCCAATTAATGTATTTGCAGTTTTTTTCTTGCAGAACCAGTCCTGTTAGCTGAATAGTAACAACTTCCAAAACACTGTTGGTCTTGCTGATAAAGTCACATAGTTGTTAGAGATAATGGAAAAACATGATATGCACTGTAAATATGAGGAATTTTGGAGCAGATCCATGTCAAACACACATACAACTAGAAGTGAAGGTTCTACAACCAGAAGTGAAAGATGCTACACTATATTAGAGAGGAGTGTTGTAAACCTATTATCAGTGAGTCAACAAGTTGTTGGCATTTTTAAAGCAAATGAAGTCTCACTGAATACATGACAAACTTTGAGACTGTTACATATAAAATATTTGACGTGTTGAATGGTAGTCAAGGTTCGGGTGTTGTGTGGGGGGAGAGAGCTAAGTGTCAAACTTGTCAGTTAGCTGAAAATCAGACCAACACTACGTGGTTCAGATTCCACGTAAAGCTGTAATTCCAATAGTTACCCTGGCTATTGGGCTATTAATAAATAGTCCTTTCTGAGCTAAGTCGAACTCAAAAAGTAACAATGACTACACTCCTTCATCTACACTCATTCACACCTCATATTCGCCCATATCTCTACGATCGGCGTCTTAGAGATGAATAATGAATAATAATAATGAATTTCAGAATTTATCTTTGAGCTGGAACTTTACCATGTGTATCTTATAAATATTTTAAAAATATTATTTCAATTTTAAGGTATTTATAGATTTGCTTAATAGGTCTCAAAATATAGACACTTAATCCAAATATGTTAGTTAAACACAATTAATTATTTTCTTTCCTTTTAAATCGTTATTATAAAATATACTAGTTTGCAATACCTTTCTGTCCAAACAGATCTTGACTTTCAATAACTGCACACATAATTCAGTACTTAAATTAGATCTTCAGGTTTTTTAAACGTTAGTTCTAGAAATTTTGGATTGAAAGATTCATTATTTTTAAAACCTGAGATGGGATTTTAATCCTTCCCCATTGAAGATCAGCCAGTGAACGATGGTTAATTTGATGGAAGAAGCGACATGGAGTTCAATTTATAGGTGGTATTCATGGTGAAAAAATGTCAATGTCAGCAAATTATGAAAGTTTTTCTGTTATCTCTAACAACAATGTGACTTGCAGCAAAAGAATTGTCATCAATATTTAAAGATTATTTAGCCAAGAGTTACATCCAGAATAAGTCTATAATAAGAACGAAACTGACTTAAACTATTAGATATTTTGCCACAAGTTAGGAAAAATCAGCCACTTATTAAAAATAAACAAATAGCGGGTGATTGTTGGTGTTTGCTCTAATGCCACAGTAACACACAAGATCCCTCTTTTTGTAATTGAAAGGCAATAAAACCTCGTGCCTTAAAATAAAAATAAATATTTTCCCTCTCCTCATATACAGTACAGTACAAACTCGATTATCCGGCCTAATGTGGCGAAGGTCAGGCCGGATACGATAAAAGCTGGATAAAACATAAGTCATAAATAACTTGGTTTTCTTGGAGAATCACGTTTAGTAAGTGATAACGGACGCGTAAGCGAGGCGCCTAAAATTGCATGTGATGTAACACGCTCTGTAGGTATTGTAATGAAACAAACAATGTTTATCAGGATCGCCAACTTTGACGCTGCTTTACAATACAATACGAAAGATATTTAAAAATACAAATGTGTTTTAACTAGGCAAAAATTCTAAGGTAAATGTTATGTAAATTATATATGTTTACTTAAATATTAAATCTTATACTAAAATTTAATTTTAACTATAAATAAAAAAAATATGTACAGTTATGTAACTGCAAATTATGTGTACATAAAATGAACTGTACCAGTTCCGACTTCTCTCACTCGCGAAATGGACTCTTCCAGCTAGCCACACTGAACAAAGGTGAACAACATTGCCAGCTGAAATCATCAGGCGCATTATTAAATTATTACACAGTAACAAGCGACTGTTTGTCGTGAGAGGGTGACTAGTCAATACAGCATCTGCAATTTGCGAAATGCAAAACCGAAACACTCCTGTATGACTTTTGTGTTGGAAAACTGAAAGACGCTTACGATTAATTCTAATTGTATCTTGTAAATAATTTTTATTGCTATCTACTTGCCAGATAAAGTGAGGCCAAATAATCGAGGTTGTACTGTACTATCAAAGAAATAAGTCATCATGGATGGACATTTATTTATTTAAAGAATGGTTTTATTACAGATTTTGTTCCTAGAGTAAAACAACTTTTTCAAATTCTGAATTGCCAGGAAAGGCTGTCAAGTGCTTGATAAAAGTCGCTAGATCCAGACAAGAAGTTCCAGTATGAACATACAAGACATACAAATAATATTAGTTGCCAGCCCATAGTGAGTCATCAGCAGTCTGTATTTAATATATTAATATGTGTGTTTAAGAACTATCCAAATTTAAAAACATCAAAATGGCATTTATCAAACTAAATTTTATATCTGCAAGCTATAACAACAACAACAATATCGCTGTACGTGTATGGGCGGACGGGTGGTCCAATACCACTGTACGTGTATGGGCTGGCGGGTGCGTTAGATAATGAATCATCTTACTGTCTCTAAGTAGAGAATTTTAAATTCTGTTGGCACTCTTATACTAAATAATGGAGGATATTTTAAATTGAACAATATTACAGTCCACTAATAGGGTGGGTTGGCTGGGTCAATACTACCTTACTTGTACGTGAGATGTAAGCCAGCCGCAAAGCTAGCAATTCATTTTTTTTATTGTTGCCACATTTCTGCTTGTATGGCAGAAATTAAGATATGTCGTCTTACATTGTACGACATATCTTATTCAATATTTTAGTTTTTAGTTCAAGCTGTTTTCATTTAAGAATTCAAATATATTATTAGGCACATCAAATTCTTCTAGCAAGTTTCAAACGGGTAACACTCAATAAAGCTGTACAGGACAAGCAGAGACGAAAGTGTCTTTATCAGTGCAACATAACCATATACGCTTACAACTGATCTTTATTCATGAAACAACAAAACATTTTTAAAAATTGGAGCTAAACTAACTTGAACAAGTAATGAACCTAAATACTGCAAAGTCGACATGCACAGACCTAAAAAAGTGCTCTGACTCTTTACTTTTTAAAAATAATTATGTAGGTCTACGATTTTACAGATAAATTAGAATTAATAATTAAACTTATTTTAAATCTCTTACATAAATTCAAAAATATTAAAATTAGGTATAAAAGTTAAGTAAGCATATGTTTGATAGGCTATTGGAACAGAAGAGAGCTATTAGCTATGTGTGATCTAAGTGGACGCTCTTTTTACCGGCCACTACAGGACCGAAACCCCAGCTGGATAGCTGTTTGGCCGGTTAATCCAAAGTATGTGGAAATTACAGTAACCACTTAATTTCCGTGAAGGTTACGTCACGGAGGGTTACTGTGATAATGCTTGTGAAACCTCAGATAATGATACAGTACTGGTACCTTACATAAACAAAATTTAAGTATGTACAGTATAATCTTGATAATCCGACATTTACTAGTCCGACGCCACATCAGATGACGTCACTACGCCAAAAGGGCGTTGGCCGCGGGCTTTTGTCTGTACAATGGTTCCTGGAAACGCTGTTGTGACAGGTACTTCCCTTGCCTGCCATCTGTCTGACTCACGCCACAATTCATTTTGCTGTGAGCATAGGCCTACTCAACTGTATTTATTTGCTTTTCTGTTCCCGTCTTGTTATACTGTATTGTTTAAATTTTGATACTGCCATTGTGTTTGTGTGTTTAAGTTGTTAAGTATTAGTTGTCGTTGTTGTTTGTGTTGTTATTTTGTTTTGTTTACTGTACATATTGTTTTGTTGTGTGTACTAATGGCGAGCACAAGTGGAACTGCATCTAAACGTAAGCATAAAACTTTAACACTTAGTGATAAATGGGAAATTATTAAAAGATACGACCGTGGTGAAACCCCAACTTCCATTTGTAAAATTTTTTATATTGGTCGAGCTACTGTATATGACATTCATAAAAATAGGGTTAAAATAGAAAACTTTATGAAAACTGTGGAAGACGATTCTAAAAGAAAAACCCTACGCATGAGTGAATGCCCTCAAGTTGAGGAAGCCCTGTAAGCTTGGTTCAAGCAACAAAGAAGCAGACATGCTCCCATTTCGGGTGATATTTTAAAGCAGAAAGCTCAGTTTTTTTATCGAGAAATAACCAAAAAAGATGATTTCCGGTCTAGCGATGGTTGGTTGGATAACTTTAAGAAGCGGCATGGCATACGTTTCTTGCAAATGAGTGGAGAAAAATTATCAGCTGACGACAGTGAAGTATCACAATTTATTGAGATATTAAATGCCAAAATAATTGAACTTGGCCTCTCACCAGAACAACTGTATAATGCAGATGAAACGGGCTTAAACTGGCGGCAACTCCCGACAAAAACATTTGTAACGGAGGAAGAAAAAAAAGTTTCAGGAAGGAAACTCCAAAAAGAGCGTATCACGTTAATGGTGTGTGCAAATGCTGCTGGGAGCCATGCACTAAAACTCTTAGCAGTAGGTAAATCAAAGTCCCCACGGGCATTCAAGAACATAAAAGCTGAATCACTTCCAGTGACATACATGCACCAAAACCGAGCATGGGTCACTAAAGAAGTATTTTTAGACTGGTTTTTAAACAATTCTGTACCTCAAGTCAAAGAACACTTAACTCTTTCGCTTCCGACGTCCGATATATCGGACGTCATGGTTTTTTCGAAAACTTCCAACGTCCGATATATGGGACGTCCGCGGAAAATTTTTTTTCAGTTACTTAAATTCGTCCGATTATCATGAAACTATAGCAACGTATGCATAAACATACAGGTTACACTAGAAATTAGGTTTTATCGTCTTTGGAATAATAACTTTAATTTTAGGCATCTTTGAATTTGAACGTCTGTGACTTACAACTTGAGTTGTTGTTCTGAATCAGTAGTTTACTGCTAACCTTTAGCATATGTGTCCGTTTGATGTTAGCTGTGTTGCGTATTACTTTTAGTTGTTTTTAGAGTGTTTTATTTATTTCATAATTAGTATTTGCTTCTTTATAGTTTGTTTAGTGTTTATATCGAAGTGTAAATATGAGTAACGGTAGACGAAAACGAGAACGATCGCCCATTAGCGTTGAAATTGGGTGAAAATTCCAAACAACATGTTCATAAAAAAAATTCTACAACAGACATTTTTAAAGGTAAGACCATACAAATTTGTAAGCATGTTAGCAACAAGATTATGTTTAAAATGTATATCTTGAAAATGTTCTAAGATTTTTTTTGTGCACTGTAGGTTAGTTCAAACTACAAAAATAAAAAAAATTAAAAATTATTTATACATGTATATACATATAAATAAACATTTTTTTAACTAATAAATATTACTTTATCAATTATATTTATAGAGAATTTAATGACAAAAAAAACAAAACAAAAATCATTCAATTCCATTCATAAATAAAAAATATATAGCATATTTCTTAAAACTATGCATTTTCACCAAAAAGGACCTTGGAAGTCTTCGCAAATACCACATAACGGACGTCGGAAGCGAAAGGGTTAAAAAAGAAAAATTTGCCTTTAAAGGCGCTTTTACTGCTAGATAATGCTCCAGGACATCCGAACAAGGAAGAGTTGAAGGTTAAGACAGCTGATGGGTTCATAGAGGCTTTGTATTTGCCTAAGAATACCACAGCACTGATACAGCCTATGGACCAAAATGTTATAAAGACTTTGAAAGCTCATTACAAGAAGCGCCTACTAATTGATATTGTCAGCAAACCTGACGGTGACATTACAACGATATTGAAACAATTTAATATCAAGGATGCAATAGTAAATGCAGCATTGGCATGGCGTCAAGTAAAACCTGTAACTTTAATTAAATCTTGGGAAAAGGTTTGACCCAATAACCCGCTCCTTCCAAACAAAGGCAACATAACTAGTGAACATGAAGATAACATTACAATTACAGAGGAAACGCTTACACTTTGTGATGAACTTGATATTGTTGGAGAATCTGCAGAAGACTTGTGAAGATGGGTATTAGATGACAATCTTGGTTGTGAACTGACGGAAGAGGAGATAATCGAGGAAGTTACGACCACAACAGACGACTGCCCCACTGAAGACGACGCTATGAAGATTCAAAGCACAATCACTAATGATGAAGCTATTTTGGCTGCAAATACGTTGATATATTGGTGTGAGGAGAAGGGACTTGACTATGAGAACATTTTATTGTTAAAAAATATTCAAGAAAAGGCCATGACAGACTGTTTACGTAGGAAGAAACAAAAAACTATTACACATTTTTTTTAAAAGTAAATACTCTACACAAATGTGAGTACGTACACAATGTTTTTATAAAATTACATACCAACAATTAATTAAATGATGAGATGAATTTGAAAATGTTTACCTGTACAGTACTGTACACTTAATACTGTATATAATAAACCTTACTGTGTTACTGTACAAATGTTGTATAATTTCTTTGCTTACATTTATTCAATTGTGTTGTCAGCCTCATTTTATCACGGCTGATAGCGCGGAAATTCTAAGAAGGGTGTACGTAGTGCATTCAGTTTATCTTAGAAATCATAATTCTCGTCAATTACAATAGACATTTGGTAATCCGACGTTTTTGTTAATCCGACACACCATCGGTCCCTGAACTGTCGGATTATCAAGATTATACTGTATTACTATTTTCTATTATGTGTTGTGTACTATTGTACTACATATTTTAAGGACATTGTATTGTAAACATTTCACAGTGTAATACAGCTTCTGTGAATAAATAGTATATTATATACAATACTGTACAATGCATAAGACACTTCGCTCAACTGACTAGATTGAAGTAAATAAACCCAAAATATCCGAGTGTGTGGCGACCTGTCTGTGACTCATTGTTTGTAATTAGCGGCCGGTAGATTTGAGGCCGGTTAAGAGAGTGTCTACTTAACCCTCCGTTGGTTGTGAACAGTTTTAAGTTCTGGGTTTGGGATTTTCAATTAATAATTATTTATTTTATACTAATTTATAAAATAAATATTTTATTTAAAATTATTTATAATTTTTATTTTATAATTAAAATCCTGAAACTGCCTCCAATCAGGTTGGGTTTTCGACCAGTCCAAATCCCAAACACAGGTGTTTTACTCTTTAATGTATTTTTTTTCCAGGGAAAGACTATTTATATTAGCCTGGTCTGTAGTTTCATTTGTGACTACTTAAATAACTAAGTTCAAGTGTCCATTTCCAATTGAATTAATCTTGTTAATAGTTATTTTGCAATATTTTTCTGTTTATCTGAGTCCTGAAGTACAATCTTGAAACAAAAAGCATTTCTTGACTGTTTAAAACATGATATCAAGACAAGTGGAGGTTTTTCTTAATCCGTGAATGTAGTTCCATGTATAACTTTCTATCAGTACTAAAATCCTGGCATTGAACTATTTCTGCTCCTGATAGTTACTTTATCCTTTTGCCACTTGTTAATTTAAGTAAAAACATGTTATTATATTTTATACGATTAGTTTTTGATACTTTTGTTTTAGTAAACCATTTTTATCTGGTAGAAGACTGAGTAAAAAAAATGGCTGAGCCGGTAGACAAGTGGTGTAAGGCATCAGGACCTTGAGCCTGGGTTGAGATAGCGCTGGTTCGAATCCGCCCTAGACTAGAATATTTAAAAGTAATAATCACCTTGTACTGTACTGGTTCGCCCCCTTACTCTGTCTGAATAAGTTCCTTGCATAATAGAGCAATAGTCTATGGGGAATGGGCAGAGTAAGGTTAAGAGGGAGGTCGGCCTCTCCTTTTCTTAAACAAAAAAAGACACTGTGTGTGAGCAAAATGTTTTTTCAAGGGTCTACTTTGTATTTTACCCTTTAGCCTCATAAGAACAAGCGTGGTTTGGTTCAAGATTTTTTATGCAAACTGACTTATAACTAGGCTTTTTCATAATTCATTTTATAATGTCAGTTGTAGCTAAAATAATTTGAATTTTTTCTAAGCAAAAATACTTTTAAGCCGTTTCTATCCAAACTGAAATGAATAGTCCATTTAACCCTCTTTCTTCTTAAGAAGTTGCAGTTTCAAATCATGCCTTAAACAGCCGACCTGTCAATATGTCTTCTGTTTTTCGGTTTTTCTACCTGCATTATACTCCATAACCAAAAATAAGAAGCATTAAATATAATTTAAGGGTACAAATTGTTCTTCTTGCCTTCCTGGGAAATGGAATTTAGACAATTGTCTTAAACAAACATTTCACTTAAACAGACTTGACTTCAAATGCTAGTATCCTTTCTCGATTCATTGATGATATTGACTCTACTTTTGGAGTTGAAATCCTTCTTTTTGAGGATGACATCAAAAGTTTTCTAAAAATAACTCCAGTTCTGATCAACACAGCTTTAGTTTGCTCTTTTCCAAATAAAACAATTTGCTTTGCTTCAAATATGCTGTGAGAACGTTAAGAACACTTGGCTTTTACAAGTTTGCTTTTGACATCAATTTCGATCATACAAAATTGACAAATACAAAGATTTGGGAATGATTTCCACACTTTTTCACACTGGAGTATGTATTCAACATGTTGATTCTCTAATCTAGGATTTATCCTTCCTATTACCTGTGGAAATCTATCTATGTTGTTTTGCTGGTACTTTACAAGGCTTGAGGTACTTCTCTCTTGAAATGACATTCCTCTGTTTGGCCCCCTATCGGCGAGAACTCATCACTTTGAAAAATCCAGCATCACTTTTCAGTGATTGACTCTAGAAACAGTATTCACTATATGGATGCATCAATAGCTGATTATCACGACAGTACAGGTGGGTGGCTGAGTGTATCCTCACCACCTGACAAACATGGATGAGGCATCACATTACCATCTGTTTATGGATGTTTGGGTCCTAATGTAGAGCCCCATCTTGCCTTTTACTAACAATGACCTTTACTTGTAACGCTGAAATGATCCACCCATCTACCCATACGGTAGTGATGAGTAGAGATGTTATATTGGAATATGTTTTACGAGTTACATATTTGATCATTATCAACAATAACAAATGATTATAGCCATCTTTTATAAAAGCCTTGGTGCCGATCATATCTGTAAACTTGTAAAGTTGCCTTACCTCTCTTTGTGCCTTGATGGAGAAACTGTCATCAGTTTTGATACAAGCGTCTCGGAGAGCTCTGACGGGGTTATCTGGATAGAACGGGCTCTCGGCCAGGTACTGATGTAGGTGTGACACACTGTAGATGGCAGCATCAGTCCCATTGTGACCATCGAACACACCGTAGTAGCTGGCCGGCCCCTGGCCCTGAACAAAATTGTACAACTTTACTTTAGGGCAACACTTAAAGTAGCAATATATATACATGTTAAAAGAAGTGATCAAAATCATTTGACATTCAGAGTTCTGTAAGTGTAATTTCAGACGTTTGGAACTACTGACTTTGCCTTGCCTCTATATCTTTAATCTGACCAAACAAGATGCACTTGGTTTTCAGAAGGATGACCATCAGTTTGTAAAAAGGTCAGAAACAAGTATAAAACCCAATAACACAAAACGGGTCTTCTCAAATTAACTTTCGAAAATAGGGTACTCTGTTGCAAAAGAAAATTCATGATCAGTTACAGAGGAAATAAAATAAAACAAAAAGAAGGAACTCAACTGTGCTAAACTTCCTTATTTAAATGTTTTTTTTTTTTTATTATTACTAAACAGCAAAGTATTTGACGAAACGTCATTAACTCATTAGTGACCTGGCTTCCCAATATCTACAATATAAATTATTTTTTGTTAATTTTGATCAGTTCTTAATATGGTCTTTGTCCATAAGATCAGATGAATTACATAACATACAATTTGGATTTCCATATATTCTGAAGCGATGAAGATACTTTCCAAGGTAATCATGTCCCGTTTTCAGACGAAAAGTAGCTACAGCATTTTTTTCTTGGGAAATCTGGATATCATTTAAATTTTTCCATAATTTGTTTTTTATTTTGTTGTTTAAAGTAATTTAGAAATTATTTTTTATAGAATATTTAATTTTGTTTTTTGCTTGGTAGAAAGGGGTTGTGTTGTTTTGATGGGGTGCATTTTTGTTGTTCCTTGTTTAACTAGTTTGTCAGCTAATTCATTTCGTTTGATTGACAACCTTTTATTAAATAAATACATATTACATGAAATGGCCCTTTACATTAGATTGTTTCATATACATTTCAAACGGGTGATTTTCAATTATAGTCTTTAAATTTATATAGTGTAACATTGATTTCATAATTGTCCAACCCATTAACTGTTCTTTTTTCCCAATATTATATACTAATAAAAAATCAACACCAAGCACTTTCACCACCTCGACACTTAAATTAATAAAACTAATAACAATAAAATCTTAAACTTAATAATATGATAACATACAAAATATAATAAAATGTAATCATGTGTGGCATACCATGCTATATAAACCAATAAAATATAGTTATAAAATCAACAACAATAATACAAAATCTATACATTAAATAACAACAATTTAAAATTCTAATAAGAAACTGGTCATTTTGTTTTAAAATTGTGCAAGTTATGTTCATTAAAATGACAAATAATTATTTTAATTCACATAAATTACAATGTTAGAAAATAAAATTTCTATTTTGATCATTTAAGTTTTTAATAAATGTTCTGCATTCCATTTTTGTGTTATTACAAATCGCTTCAATTACTGATTTAGAGTCACAAAATAAGACAATGTTTTTAGGCTATATATATTCATGTACTAATTTATTTACAGCTAGTTTTATTGCAGCTATTTCACCATAAAAGGTAGTTTTAGACGAATCAAGTGTTTGATAGTGTGAAAATTGTTAGGAAAAACTCCAGCATCAACCGAAGATTGCTGGGTTAGTTTTGAACCATCTGTATAAATATGAGTTCATAAAGGTTTTGAATAATTTTAATCTATTGTCTCCATACTTAGTTTTTTAGTGGTTCAAAGTTTAGGTCAGATTTTTTGGTAGTTTTGTTAAGTTTAAGTTGAATTGTATGCTATTAATTTCAATTGGGTTTTCAGGAATCAAAAAGCATTCTGCTAGAAAAGATAAATTATAAGTCATTTGGCATTGATGTATTTTTTTAACTAAACCATCTTGAGTTTTAAGCTTTTCAACTGAGTTTGAAGGATTTTTCCAAAACGTATTATTAGATAGTGCCTTTTCTTGAATAATCATTCCTATTGGCATGTGCTTTGTTAAAGCTAGTATTGCATTAATGGGTGTAGTTTTAATTGCTCCTGTAATTAGCCTTAATGCTTGGTTTTGAATACATTCAAGCTTATTTAATTGTGTTTGATTAGCAATTATAAGTACTTTATGGCAGTATGTTAAATTAGGTTGTATATATAGTTTGTATGTTTTATTTAATGTTACTTCCCCATTTACTACCACATAATCTTTTCAAAATATTGAGTTTTTTTTCTAGTTTTTGCTGTTACATTTTCAATTTGACTTTTCCAACTTAATTTATTATAAAATACTACACCAAGATATTACTGCTTTCTTTCTGATCAAGGATTTTATCATTAAATTTGAGTTGTGGATGTATTGGTTCATGGCAGAGGGAAAAAGATTGGAAGTAAGTTTTGTCAATATTGACTGGCATACCATTTTCATTGCTCCATTTATACAATTGTAAAAATCTCATTGAGGATTATTTCAGTTTTATTTTTTGCGTTGTATTTAGATGTTTCTATCCACATAACTACATCATCTGCGTACATGAGAATGTTAATGCCCTTAACAGATTTTAGTGAGTTTCCAAAGTCATTTATATATATTGAACAATGTACAACTAGTTACAGTACCTTGGGGAAGACCTGTTTGTAATATATTTTATTGTGATAAAGCTTGACCATACTTAACACGAATACAACGTTGTGATAAGAATTGTTGGACCCATCGTAACATACAATATTTTACACCAATATTTACCATCTTTTTTGGTAAGTGTTCTCTCCATATAGAATCATAAGCACATTTGAAATCAACAATGACTACAGATAGTATATTACTTCTGTTAATGCTGTTCTTGATGTGCTAACTGAGTGTTACTACGTAGTACAACATGTTACTAACATGTTGGTTTGTAGATCTATGATAGCGGAAACCAGCTTGTGAGTGAGATAGTAGGGAGTGTTCTTCAAGGAACCAATTAACTCCTTTATTGATCATTATGTCAATTTTTGATCATTATTTCCATTATCATTATCGTCAGGCCTAGCAAGCCGGTAGCGAAGAGAAATTGCTTTCAAAAACAAAGCCAAGCCTCGGAAGGACGGATCAAACGGTAAAGACTGGAAACGAAACAAACTGAGATTCGGTACGCTGAATATACTGACGCTGACGGGTAAGGTGGAGGAATTGGTGGATGTGATGAGAAGGAGGAGAGTGGACCTGATGGGACTGAGCGAAACAAAATGGAGGGGAAGTGGGGAGAAAGACTTGAGAGACGGAGCGAGATTATTCTGGAGTGGATGCGAGAATAGAATGATTAACGGTGTAGCGGTGGTGGTTAGCAGGAGGTTGAGGGATATGGTTGAGAAAGTGGAGAGAATATCAGACAGACTCATTTTACTGACATTAAAGATTGAAGAGCAGCAATTAAAAGTTGCACAAGTATATGCACCACAGACAGGGAATACACAAGAAGAAAAGAGTGAGTTTGAGGAACAACTGCAGGACAACTTGATAGGGGTAAACATAGTCATGGGAGACTTAAACGCACAGGTGGGCAGCGATAGGATGGGCTATGAAGATGTGTTGGGTAGTTTTGGGTATGGAAACAGGAATGAAGAAGGACGTAGACTCCTGGACTTGTGCCAGAGAAATGGATTGGCAATAGGAAACAGTAGGTTTAAGAAGAGGACGAGTCATGTTATTACACGGTACAGTTGGGATTTGACGACTGGAAGCGTCATTGATTATGTCCTTGTAGACAGGAGTTGGGGAGAAAGGTTGATGGACATTAAAGTTATTCCAAGTGTAGCCTTGGATGGGGATCATAGGCTGTTGGTGGGAGTTTTCCGAGTTGCAATTAAGGAAATGAGAGTTCAAAAAACTATTAAACGGATAAAAGTGTGGGAATTACAGGATAGAGAGAAGTTGGAACAATATAAGTTGGCAGTTGCGAAGAAAATACCCAAGACGGAAGGGGGGGAAATAGATACAGAATGGGAACTTTTTAGGAATACTTTAGTTGATACGGCAGGAGAGATATGTGGGAAGACGGCAGAGAGGCGGAAGGAGAGAGACATCATGGTGGAATGAGTCAACTAAAAAAGCGGTGAGAGAGAAAAATAAAGCCTGGAGAGTGTGGTGTGAAACTAGAAGTGATGAAGACAAGGAAAGATATCGCACGAAAAAAAGGGAGTGTAGGAGAATTGTCCAAGAAGAGAGGGATAAGGCATGGAATGTATTTACAGAAAAGTTGGAAGAAGATGTAAGTGGAAATAAGAAGATGCTATACAAAATGATGAGGAACAAGAAAAGAAATACAGAGGGTGTGAGAAAAATGGAAACAGAAAATGGAGATGTAGTTGAGGATGAAAATGGCCTAAAGGAATTGTGGAGAAATCATTTCGATTCAATGTTGAATATGGGAACAGGACAGGGAGATGGAGAAGTAACAAACAAAGAAGAACTTAGCAAAATGGAGAGGGTAACATGGGAGGAGTTAGAGGAAGCTGTTAAGAGTATGAAGAAAGGAAAGTCACCAGGTCCAGATGGAGTAACAGTGGAGATGATTACATGTCTGGGCCCAGTCGGGATGCAATGGTTGATGAGACTTCTTACAAGTGCATGGAATAGTAAAAAGGTTCCGGATGACTGGGGAAAGAGCGATATCATTGCGTTACATAAGAAAGGGAGTAAGAAAATATGCAATAATTATAGAGGTATATCCTTATTGAGCCATACAATGAAGATTTTTGAAAGGATAATTCTCAATAGGATAAAGGTTGGGATAGAAAAAGCTCTTAGTGAGGAGCAGCATGGCTTCAGACCGGGAAGGAGCACAGTTGATCTCGTCTTCGCCACTAGACAACTCATGGAGAAGCATTGGGAGTTCAATAAAAGACTGGTAATGGTTTTTATTGATATAAAGAAAGCTTATGACAGTGTTAAAAGAACAATGGTGTGGGAGAGCTTGAGAGAGATTGGGATAGGAAATACATATATTGAGTGGATAAAGGAGCTGTATAGGGTGAATAAGAGCAGAGTGAGAACAATAGTGGGCGAGACGGAATGGTTTGATGTAAGGAGAGGTTTGAAACAGGGTAGTGTGTTATCGCCGGCACTGTTTAACGTTGTGATGGAAGTAATTTTGAGGAAGGTGAAATTATTGGTTAAAAGTGACGTCAATGTTATGATATTTGCAGATGACATTGTAATTTGGGGGGAAGATGAAGAGGAAATACAACGACAGCTGAATTGCTGGAACGATCAGATGAAGAGGAGGGGGTTATATATAAGCACTGAGAAAAGCGAAGTAATGGTGGTGGGGAGAGATGCTAATCTAAGACAAAACATAACTGTTGAAGGGAAACCATTGCAATTGGTTAACCACTTCACTTACTTGGGGACAGTAATGACGAGTGACGGCAGGCTTGATAGAGAGATTACTGCTAGATTGGAGAAGGGGGCACGTTTTTACCGAAGTGTTAAACACCTGTTGTGGGATAGGAAAGTGCCAAGGACTGCTAAAACCGTCATGTACAAAACGTATTATAGGCCCGCTCTCACGTATGCAGCAGAGACGTGGAAAATGACAGAGAAAGAGTGGAGTAGAATACAGGCGGGTGAGATGGCTTTCGTGAGGGCAATTAAAGGAAGAAGTAGGCGTGACAGAATCCGGAATGAGGAGATAAGGGAAGGTTTGGTCAATGAAAGCTTAAGGGTGAGAATAGAAAGATCTAGGATCAAATGGCTTGGACACGTGAAAAGGATGGATGCGTCTAGAGTGCCAAGGAGAATGGAAGAATTGGCCATTGTTGGTAGAAGACCAAGAGGACGACCGAGAGTGAGATGGAAAGATGATGTGATTGGGGACATAGGAAGGAGAGGAGCACAATGGAACACGATTTGCGAGGAGAAGCTGTGGGAAGACAGAAGTAGATGGAGGAGGCTGGCTGATACCCCGACCCAGGACTAATCTGGAACGGGAACGGATATGGATGGATGGATTTCCATTATCTTGGCTGAAACACTTGGTAAAGAAATAGTTATATAACTTGATGTGTTCGTTGAGGGTTTGTCCGTTTTTAATGTTGGGATTATTATTGCTTGTTTCCATCTTGTTGGTATTATTCCCAGTTTTCAAATCTGATTGTAAAGTTTAAGTATTGTGGATTTTGCTTTGTGCCCAAAATTGATGAAAAATTCAGCATGTAACCCATCAGCATCTGGTGCCTTTTTAATTGATTAATAGCAATATTTAGTTCTGATAGTGAAAATGCATTAGAAAAATTTTAATAGTTGTATTTTCTATAGATTGTTTTATACTTTTCTTTTCTTTTTTGTATCAATTTCCGTTTAAATTTGCTATATTTCTTTTGAAATTTGGAGTAAAATTTAACAAATTCTTTACTAATATCTTTGTTGTTTATTATATAGTTATTACCTTTTTTCATTGGTCCTTTTTTCAACTCAGTGCTTTTATTTTGAATTTTATTAATAAATTTGAATGTTTTTGTAGAATCTTTTTTGAAATTTATGTTGGAGATGAAAGAGTTAATTGTATTTCTTTTTGCATCATTTACAGCCATTTTCATTATTGCTGCTTTGTTCTTACATTTGTTTACTGATTCTTGGCTTTTTTCTTGGTAAGCCTTAATTCTTAAGTTGTCTTTTAGTTTTTTTTTCATTTCACTTAATTCTTTTGTCCAAAAACATTTGTATTTTTTGGTTTACCATATGGGATATATTTTTTAGCTGAATTAAGGACAATTTTTGTAATAGTGTCACATATTTTATTGGGGTGTTGATTAAAATCTATATTATTTTCATTTAGTTCTATCTCAAGCGAATTAGTAAAATTGGTCCAATCTGCCTTTTTAAAATTTCAGGAAGGTCTGATGTTGTTAGATGGATTTTTATTTCTTGAAACATTCATATTAATTTTAGCTATCATTATTTTGTGTCCAGTTCCAGGATCTTCAATTAGTATTCTGTCAATGTTATAAACTAAATCTGATGAAACAAGTAGAAGGTCTGGGTTACTGGTTGTCCCACTATAATGTAAATAAGATGGTGTATCATTATATTTGTATATTAATTCAACATTTGTAGTGTTGAGTAAATATTCAATAGCTTTTCCAGAGTAGTTTTGATCAGTGTAGCCTACTCTTTTAAAATGTGCATTAAAATCGCCAATGTTAACGGTTTTACTAGACATTTTTAAGTAGTCAAATTCTGGAGAGTTATGTGGTGGATTGTAAACTGAATATATTTTTAAATGGTTACTTACTTTCTACACATTTATTAGAACTACTTCTGATTTATCATTTGTGTCTCCCATTTCCTTAATAAGTTCAAAGGTTGTTGTTATATTATTGTGTACACTACTAATATACCACTAATTACCTGCCTCTATTTTTCCATTATATAGATATTATAACCTTCAAAGTTGTATTTTGGAAGTGATAATACAACTTTGAACTTAACGTTGTATTTTGGAAGTTGTACTTTGTTAAGTTTGCTTCTGTGATACAAAAAACATCAATATCTTCTTTACTTATAATAGTTTTTAGTTCAATTTTTTTTTTTTTTTTTTTTTTTTGCTTGGGTCAGGCCTCCAGCATTCCAATATAATATCTTAAGATTATGATTGTTGATTTGTATAAGTGATTCTTATTTTTGTTCATGATTAGGTAAAGAGATTTTTTTTTCTTTTAAGTAGTTTTAGGGAAGTCAGGATGTTGCTGAGAGTGTAGACTATTTAGACGTCAAAGAAGAAGTTGCCCTCGTGCACTAGGACGTAAGTCTACGTTGCACTTGATTTTATATTTTATGAAATTATTCTGTGTTTACAATGTTCATATTTAAATGTTTAACTCTTAAAAACAACATGTATTTCGTATTTTTACAATAAAATATTTAAATTTGAATCATTGTACATATTTAAATTTGATTATAACATGTTTTACCTTCTCATCATTTTATGTGACTATTGATTGAAAATTTGTACAAAATGAGTGGGTTGTTAAGGAATCTTCCTAAAAATCACAGACCAAATGCATATTACATGCTAGCTGATAAAATCATGTAGATTACCTCAGGTTAACTGATAACAGTATTTGCTGTGTCATTATATTTGGCAATATGGGCAAGAGGTCTTATCAGTCACATGATTCTATAAGGACTGTTTAGTCTGACAATAGTTGTTAATTTGTTAATAAATAGATCCCAAAAATAGTGTATACATACTCTTGAGGTTGGTATGTTTCAATTATTAAAACCAAATAAGTTTAATCTCAGATCTAAAGTTGTAAACATATTGAACAGCAATTAATTAAACATGAACTAAATGTAAACCCTCATTTAATTCATGTTCAATCAAACGGGCAAATTTTGTTTGCACCTTGAACTGCAGATCAAGGGGAAGCAATAAATTTATCATGTGATAGGTTACCAGCTATAAATTGTATGATGCCTACATGCTATGCAGTTTGTGCTCTAATGTTTAATGAATTGCATTTTAGTATTGGATTGGGATTTTTTTATTAGAACTCTTGCCAAATATATGAATATCAAATAATGAATACTGAGTTTGATACAATCTGATGGGTGGATCATAGAGAAAAAAGAAACAGAGGTGTTTACTTATGGCCGCAGCGAATTCCTAAATGGCAGTTGTAAATAGATTAAATTAATGTACATCTTCATAGATCTGCAGTAATAATTACTACATTTAGCATATTTCATAATTCATATCATAATTACAACATATTCTTGACATTTCACCTAACATTCTTGTTAATCAATACATTAGCGTTCCCACATTTCAATTAGTGTAACATCATAATTAAGCTTATATTTGTTTTTTAAGACAAGGTGGCTGATTTGAATGTTTAAACACAAATCCTAGTAATTTACATTAGATCATGTTCAAGCATGCAAACGAGATAGCATACCTTGACTTCAGTTGACAGCATTAAACTGCAAAAGTCAAAATGATAGTATTTACTTTTCTTCCAAAATATTTGATAAATAATAATGTTCAGTTTTTAGGGGGCTAGTATATGACATGCTCTGGACATTGAGGTTAGGGAGGTAGTATATGACATGCTCTGGATATTGAGGTTAGCCTATTTCTCATCACAAAATAGCATGCTATCACTTACTGAACTTGGATTTTCCCATGTTATTTCATAGAAGAAACAGAGAGTCAAGAAAAGATTAAAAGAAAGTCCTTAATTGACTAAATACTGACTCTGATGCTTATTAAAACTAAAGAAGGAATGATTGTTTTAAGATTAAAAAATGAAAATAAAGAATGAGTGTAGTTATGTTGTTTTTGAATTTTTATAAAATATCTTTATAAACCTAAGTATATAATGTTTTGCTAAGATATTATTTTTTTAATGTATTTATTTGTTATTTTTATTTTACTGCCAAATTTTATTTCCAAAAATAATTTTTCAGTAGGTAAATGTAAAAAGACGAAAATTGCGGAAGGGTTCAATTTTACCTGACCAAAAATTAATTTTACTCCGTTCTAACCTTGATATTGAAAAGGCCATGGAAGTCATGAATGACAACATGCCTGTCTTCCATGGAGCGACGGCAGTTCTTGACTGCGCAAGAAGTGACCAAAGGCAGATGGTTGGACGGTGTCAGTGGCAACGACGACAGCTCGACTTTGTCTTTGTACCTCGAACATACTTCTATTAATTTGCCCACACAAGCCTGCATCAGTCTCAGCGACAGGAATCCTGTAACATAAATTATATGTTAATTTATTACATGCAAAATAAACAATAATGTAACTGTCAATATGTTTTATAACACACAACATTGTTTTAAAACCTTTTTTATCTAAACCCCAATATTTACTGCGTGCTACGTGATAAGCAGTTCGGTGATAAAAATTAAATTTTTTCTACTAGTCAAATACTATTTTACTCTAAGCATGATAAATTTGTTAAAAAATAAGAAATTGTAAACTTTAATTTAGTTTGGTTGTTTTGAAAATGTTCTTACTATCAAACCTGGATTCTCTGATTCATAAAACTGTCAGCACTGGTGGCGCAGTGCTGTAACCCAGCTACTTGGGGACAAAGTGTTTGGGAGATTGTAGGCGATAGGTTATATGCTCGGTCCTTTTTAATACCGACACGGTGTCCACTCAATGGTTGCCATCTTGTGGACACTTCTAGAGATGTCTGGGGTGTCCATTCTGGATGGTAGTCAGGGTTCAGATGTTGTGTAGGGGGGAGAACTGAGTGTCAGACTTGTCAGTTAGCTGAAAATCAGACCAACACTATGTGGTTTGGATTCCACGTAAAGCTGTAGGTAAGTCCCATAGTTGCCCTGGCTATTGGGCTATTAATAAATAGTCCTTTCTGAGCTATCCTCAGATAGTAACAATGACTACACTCATCACACTCATTCAAAATTCATATTCGCCGATATCTTAATGATTGTCGTCTTAAAAATAAATAAAAATAAATAAATAAAAAATAAATTAATTAATCATAGGACTAAACTAGAGTACAGAGGAAAGGATATAACACAAATATCCACCAAGTCCCTCATGACACTTCTTACATTAAATTATAATAAAAGTAAACATGAAAATATTGAGCACCTTATCAAAGAATCCCAGAACTATAGACATGCCGAGGACTGATTTTTTTAAATTTTAAAATCAATGGTAGGGGATATCCTTGCATGCTTGGCAAGCAAACTCCCTTGCTGTGCTTGTGTCACCTCTCTATGTGACTAATGACTACATAAATGAAAACAGCTGATATTATTACATAAAACAACCAAATTGTTTTAAATCTATACTAAAAATATGCAAGCATTATAAAAATAAACAGCTGTTCTTTGTATTATTAAAAGCATTGTTGTGATAGAAAATTAATGGATCTTTAGGGCAAGTGATGTGGAGCTCAAGTTTTTTTTACATGTGTGATATTTTCCGCACCTTGGCCTAAAATCTAATCAAGCTATCTTATCTTCCTTCCTTATTCCCATGGCTATGGATACCCAAGGTGGTATTTGGTCTCATCAACAAGTCACCTCCATCTCTCCTGTTCATAGCATCGTCTTATGTTCCTCCAAGCTTCCACATATATATCTTTACTTGGTCTTTCCATCGCTTCTTTGGATATCTGCGAGGTCTCTTACCTGTTGGATTACTTCTCTATATTGCTTTTATCAAAGTTTAGACTTCTCTTCTTAATACATGCCCAATCCATCTCATTCTTCTGCTTTTGGCTACGATGTCAGAGGGTTTATAAATATTCCTAATTTCTTGGTTGGATTTACTTCTCCACATACCTCCCTATTTGGTATATCCAAAAATTTTTCGCATGATCTTATTTTTAAATGTTATTAATTTCTTTTCGCTTTTTTGACAAGTACCCACGTCTCTCCACCATATAAAATGATCGGTCTGATTGTAGTTTTATATACTTTTAATTTTGTTTGATGTTATAGTAATTTAGATGTTAAGATTTGGTTTGCTGCATACATGCTTCTGTTTGCTGGGTTTATTCTGTTTATTCTATGTGCTCGTCATTTCTTTAATTTATAACTGTCCCAAGATACTTGAATTCGCCACTTGTTCAAACTCATGGTTCATTACCTTTAAACTCTCTCTGGCATTCTTTCTTCGACCAAAATGTACTAATTTTGTTTTGTCATCATTTATTTGTAACCGTACAGGTTACATCATTTATTTGTAACCGTACAGGTTACAAATAAATGATATTTATTTGTAACCTATACAATGAAATGAAGTGGAATTCTGGTCATTTCCACTTCACGACTTTTAGAAATTAACACTATATCATCTGCAAACGCTAACACTCCTATTTTGGTTCGAAACGTGAAACCTAATTTTCTATTATTAATTTCTTCTAGAGTAATGTTAAATAATATAGCTGAAAGATTATCTCTCTGTCTTTGCGCTAACTGTGGAGAATACTCATTTTCTAGTTTTTCCTTGCATTTTGAGTATAAAAACTCCTCCTTCCTAGTTCAAGAAATTTCAAAGGGACTGATTTGCTTATGGAACTTAACATATACATTTTTTAAATTCCAAACTAAACTACTAGCTTTAAATTAAAATTAAATTTGGCTATGAACCACGTCTCCAATGGCAAGAAAAAACTAGATGTTACCTTGGCCAAACGACTTTCATCTATGATTCATCCTCGATGGGAAAACCTGAAACTGAGTCCAGACAGTGAAGGATCTCATCCTACCACTTATTTTAATCCCTAAGCCTCATATATCCTTTTCCAACTAACATATAAGGCCATTTATTTTTATTTAGAATGTTACAATTAGAAAAGAATCGTAATAACATTAGAAGTGAATATTGCATTAGAATATTGTTCTTTAAAATTTATATGTACACTTTTCACAAACACACATGCATTATTTTTCAAAAGGTAACCACAAATCCAGTTAATGTTTTGGCAGCATGTTATTATAGACAAGCTAATATTTTACCTCTTCGACTACATAATTATGCTTATTGCTTGTTTTAAGAATCATATTTTCTTAAAGTTTGCTAAGCAAATTGATTTTCAAATATGTTTAAAAGAAATTACTTTTTTCTTAATTTGCTGTAGATAATTATCAAATGCAAGTGATTTTACCCATTTCTTTTTTATCACTCTAAGTATATGGCTTTTGGTAAGTTCTCATTACCAAGCGAAAATATATGAAAACACTTTCCAGATGTTGTATGTCTAAAAAAACCCCGGCCTACTGACACAGAGTATATCCTAGGATCCCAGAGCCAAATCAGGAAAATGGTAGCATTTAATTTAATTTATATTTTTTGTAAAAAAATTATATACAGTAACATTTATTTATAATCAAATTTGTATCATTTTTTATAATGTTTGTAATAACCTATCTACACACTAATGTAATAAAAATTATGTTTACTCATCATGAGGGGGGAAATAATTTAAGAAAGAATTTTGAAAAATAAATTTTTTTATTTTTTACAATTCAACTTACAATAACAATATAAGAAAAAATCCCACGGCATTTAAATTTAGATGCTTAGAAACATTTCAAAGTGAAAATACCTATATACAAATATCCAATGGTAAATTCAAGGTCTGGTTTTTTTTTTTATTTTCAACTTTAGTCTATTACCATATATACATATGTTTCAATATTTATACAGTAAGTTTACGCAATCCCTCTGTTTTAACAAAGTACTGACATAACACCACTTAACAGCTTGTATTCCTGAGCAGACTGACAGTAGTCGTTATCATTTTGCACACTGATAACACAGTAATTGAGCCAGAGCAAAGAGTTCAAATGTAAGACAGTAATGTCAGTGTTAAGTTTTAAGACTGTTCAACATTCACAAAAAAAGCAAGTTTAATTTTCAGGAAATTAGCTGTCAAATGGATTCTAAGTAAAACACTATTGTAGAACACAACAACGTAATGTTATTTAAGATTACATAAAGGTCAAACGGATAAAAGTGTTCATGATGGACCAAAAAGCGTTTTATTTAGTTGTACTTTCATTATCTTATGAGTAAATCATATATCTTTTGTATTTTGTAGTCATTTTATTCATTATTTTATTTCACTAATCATCTGTCAATGGCAACTGAATTTGCTCTAATAATTGCCAACTTTAAAAATCTATGCTAATTGATTTTATATTTTTAAGGAAAGAAGTTTTTTTTTCAAAAAATTAGTTCACAGTGACTTTTAATTGTAAAACAAAGAGATATTTTTTCCAAGATTTACAAGTATTTTAAACCTAACCTTCAGATATCTTACAATTACATAATCCTAACTCTGTTATGACACAATTAATACAAACTTTAAAACAGGCTTATATTAAAATTAATGTTTATTATAAATATTATACTAACTCATGTTTAGAAAGAAGAAACTTATTTTTATAACACTTTCTGTAAATATTCTACTTAAAAATCCAACAATAAATTGGTTTAACAATCGAGTTATCATTTATAGTCAGTTAATTATCGTTGAACTTATCATAAATAGCTGGGACTGATCTTTATCCAAATAAATTGGACAGTGTCTAAAACCTAGTATTTTTAAATCCAATGCGGTTGGTATGGATCACAATAGTGAACTTAACATTCATCTGCCACTAGAATGAAGGATGAGGTATGCATGCAGAGTACAGATGACAATACTGAACCATTTATGGCTCTACAAAGTGCATGGTGATGCCTTGTACACACACTCCAACAGGGCTTGCGAAGAATGCACTGAGTAAATTTGTTCTCAGGCATAACAACACTTGTAAATCTGTTTATCTTGCCGTGAAACGACAAGGCTAGCGTTAAATATATAGCTTTCATTTTGAATTAACAAGCTTTTGTTCCTCAATCTTAGAACTTAGGCTTAAGCAGCCGGTGTCATAACTAGAATCTACAGTTTCCGGTGACAACCGCGTCAAGGTACTATCTACAATATTTACAAGATGACCAGACGTTTCGCCCATACTGTGATGTAGCATCCTCAGTGGTTTCTCGGAGACTCCACTATATGATGTCTTTTCTCATACTAATATAAAAATAAAACATGGACATTTAAGTCGCCTAACCTAACCTAACCCGCCCACCCACACGAGCAATAGTAAACACCCACTCGCCCACCCACACACGTGCAGTGGTAAAGGCTAGGACATTACACATCTCTCTCAGTCTGTAGTAGAGACTATTTAAGTACCAGGAGATGGCTAGGACATTACACATCTCTCTCACTCTGTAGTAGAGACTATTTAAATACCAGGAGATGGTTAGGACATTACACATCTCTCTCACTCTGTAGTAGAGACTATTTAAATACCAGGAGATGGCTAGGACATTACACATCTCTCTCACTCTGTAGTAGAGACTATTTAAATACCAGGAGATGGCTAGGACATTACACATCTCTCTCACTCAGTAGTAGACCCTATTTAAATACCAGGAGATGGCTAGGACATTACACATCTCTCTCACTCTGTAGTAGAGACTATTTAAGTACCAGGAGATGGCTAGGACATTACACATCTCTCTCACTCTGTAGTAGAGACTATTTAAATACCAGGAGATGGTTAGGACATTACACATCTCTCTCAGTCTGTAGTAGAGACTATTTAAATACCAGGAGATGGCTAGGACATTACACATCTCTCTCACTCAGTAGTAGACCCTATTTAAATACCAGGAGATGGCTAGGACATTACACATCTCTCTCACTCTGTAGTAGAGACTATTTAAATACCAGGAGATGGCTAGGACATTACACATCTCTCTCACTCTGTAGTAGAGACTATTTAAATACCAGGAGATGGCTAGGACATTACACATCTCTCTCACTCTGTAGTAGAGACTATTTAAATACCAGGAGATGGTTAGGACATTACACATCTCTCTCACTCTGTAGTAGAGACTATTTAAGTACCAGGAGATGGCTAGGACATTACACATCTCTCTCACTCTGTAGTAGAGACTATTTAAATACCAGGAGATGGTTAGGACATTACACATCTCTCTCACTCTGTAGTAGAGACTATTTAAATACCAGGAGATGGTTAGGACATTACACATCTCTCTCACTCTGTAGTAGAGACTATTTAAATACCAGGAGATGGTTAGGACATTACACATCTCTCTCACTCTGTAGTAGAGACTATTTAAATACCAGGAGATGGCTAGGACATTACACATCCCTCTCACTCTGTAGTAGTGATGGGCTGTAGTAAACATGGGGCTTTAAAATAATTTTACATACACATTACACCTAGTACTGACCCACCCGCCCACCTATATATGTACAGTAGTCTCAGAGAAACCACTGAGGATGCCACATCACAGTATGGGCGAAACGTCTGGTCATCTTGTAAATATTGTAGATAGTACCTTGAAGCGGTTGTCACCGGAAACTGTAGATTCTAGTTTTGTTCCTCAACTTTTTTGCAAACAACTAGCTGTTTTCCTTCATGCAAAAAATTGTTTTAAACATGGAGTTAGTGGGAGTTACCACAGAGAAAATATAAAGAAGTTACTTTCTTAGGCCGCAGTGAATGCTTCAGAGACATTTATAAGTATATTACAACTGATATACATATTTATACATCTGTAGTAATAATTACTATGGTAATCTTTGAGAATTTGGGAGAATAAAGGAGGGACTGATAAGGCCCTATCATCGGATGGCAAACTGTAGAAATAACTACACAACACTCTTTTAGTGCACTTTTGGATGTAACCTCTTTCATTCGATCATGTAACATTAATTTGTGGTCAGGTGGATGTCAGTTCCATAAAGTATGTTTCTTGTACTTTATTTAACTCATATACTACACAAATACTGCAGCCATACACTACAAGACCTTCAGCTACCATATTTTTTAAATTTATTTTGAATGAGAAAGCAACAAAAACTCATATTTCATAACTGAGATGATATTTTTTACCAGTTGGCGCTTCAGAAAAAATGTTAACTCAGAGGGTAGGGTTAGCGTTATTTGTATCTGAAAATTTTGTATAAAATAAAATCACATAAAATTAAATCAAAACAATACTTTTTCTAGTCTGCCGTAGTTGGGACAAATTAATCCTATCAAACACTTAATTTGGTTATGCATAAGAAAAAGAAAACTAAAGTAATATTAAATAGATACATACATAAAATGTTATTTGATTTATCATTAGAGCTAGATAAAAAGAATACAATAATGGAAAAATATATGATAGTTACTTAAATAAAAACGAAAGAAATTACATTTATGACGTCCTAAAATAGTTATTTCAATTGATAAATTCCTTTATATGAAGCAGAAGGGAACCACGGTGAGTGGGAACACATTGCGAGGAGCGATCCGGTTGATTATCTGAACAGTGGACCAGGTGAAGTTGCTCTCACTGCTGAGGAGAACAAGCCACTAGTTCTACTGTCTAGACCACTATATTCAGCAAACATGTATTGTACGACTAAAAATAACTAGGTGACTTGCAAGACACACAACTGACCGATGTCATTTTTTGGCATACAAGTAGTTTGTGGGAAAGGAGATTTGATGGCCGGCTTTTGTCAGTCAGAAAATTTGGTCGTGTATTAATATGTCTGTGGTTTGATCTGTAGTTGAGATGTGCGATGGAGCTGTGATGTTTGTGTTTTTTTTATGGTCTGTGCTTGGGATTAATAGATTCAAGATGCATTTATTTGCACAATATGAATTATTAAAGTTTTCTATGCAAGTCAAAAATAATACAAAAACAACATCTCAAAAATATTAATAATACAACGACCATTCATTAAGGCCTAATATTACGTAGATATCGGAAATTCCTTCACTTTTTAGCTATTACAGAATGAAAGAAGATTTAAGGTAATGTAATAAAAATAAAACAGCTAACATTACCACTTAAGGCTGCAAAAGAGCTCCTTCGAGACTAAAGAAAGCTCTCCCGACTAAGTGGCTCTCCAAGAGGGTTTTCAGCAGAGTTAAACTATTGATTGTTTTAATATTTTGAAGGAAGGAGAGGATTTAAATATTTATGGCCAAAATGAAAAAATAATTTTTTTAAATGATCCTAATTGCACTTTTCAATGGTAAAATTGTTTTTATATCTAGTGTTGTAGTTATAATTCAATTTTATTTTTAAAAACACCTCCACCATATCATATATTAAAAGGCTGGGTAGTGTAAGGAAGCACTCGCCCAAAAGAGCTCTATACAGCTGGCCAAGTGGTCCAGACCTCAGACGATCTTAAGCGCCTTCTTCTGGAGAATAAGATATGGGTATGTTTGTGATACAGTAGGGGAAAACACTTCAAAATTAATTTACCTAACACAATCAAAATTATTTTCTGACCACCACTCAGTCCACCATACATCTCCATTCTATAAACTACTTTTCATCTCTGATAGTAATTACAGACAGCAAACAACGTACAAGCAAGAAGATGGTCTTAGCGGAGCTATCACTGACTGTACGCAAATAGCAAGATAAAAAAATACGAAAACAGTCGGCGAGAACGCTAGAGTCAGTAGCCATATTTGAACAATAATCGGTATTATGTCACACGCAGTTGACCTATGTCACCAGATTGATTGTTACACCAGAGTAGCTATCAAAGGTCTGATACAAACCGTCACTGACAAGATCAGCCCTGTGTTGTATCACCATTGCACGACCTGAACACTATTTTTGATGATTTGTACAAAAAGTGCTCACTTGTGCCTGCACGTCGTTTACTCAGGTCATCACAGAATGGAAGTAAGAAAAGTGGTAGCACCAAGATCGGGAACCATTGCGCGGCCTAAATACTAAACGACAATTTGCTACTAACAGACACAAGATTGGTAATGGATCGCTAATAGTCATTAAGCGACTGGCGTAACACAAGTCTGACGTGTGTGTCAGCAGATTTTCTAACCAAGTAGCTATCATATAGCTGAAATAAGCAGTCAAAATAGATGATAAGATAAAAGCATCAATGACAAGGTCGGTGACGTATTGCTTGTTAGTAGTTATTGCGATGACTGATTACTCGGGGCCTATTGAAGGGGGCACGTATCAAGTGTAACTGTCCTATCTCAGCGGGATGGTGACACAAGCACGATCCATGCAATAGCAAAGATAAGAAAATCAACAATGACAAAATCGGTAAAGGCCGTTGTGCATCTCAGAACTGCTCACCTATTTTATCATGGACGTCAATGACCTGTGTCCGCAAGTTTCATAAATTAGTAGCCCTGATAAAAATTGCGACAAGTAGGTGTCAAAGAAAATCAAAACGACATGGTCAGTGAACACTTTTGTTTGATATAAATAACAATACAACGATTTTATCACATACGTCACTGACTTGTGTCGGCAAGCTGCTTATCGGAGTACCTGACCCAAATTGAGATAAGCAGATACGATAAAAAATTAAAACGACAAGGTCGGTGATGGTTATTGTGTGCTCTGAATAACTCCTGAGAATTTTATCACATTCGTCACGGTGTCAGCAAGTTGCTTATCAGAGAACCTGACACAAATTGAGATAAGCAAGTAAGAT
Organism: Stictocephala bisonia; assembly: GCA_035578905.1. Taxonomy (NCBI): domain Eukaryota; kingdom Metazoa; phylum Arthropoda; class Insecta; order Hemiptera; family Membracidae; genus Stictocephala; species Stictocephala bisonia. Next base: position 211,835 of record JAQJVL010000328.1, read on the forward strand.
AACAAAATAAAAACAGAATTGGTTAATGTGTGATCTGAATAATTACTCAACCATTTTTATCACACACTTCATTGACCTGTGTTTGCAAGTTGCTTATCGGAGTACCTGACCCAAACTAAGATAAGCAAGTACGATTCGAAAGTAAAAACGACAAGGTCGGTGATGTATTTTTACTGCATAGCTCGAATATTATTCGGCGTAATTCATGACACGCCTCTAACTAGAACAATCGATAACTCAACAGAGATTGAATCGTAGAATCAAGATGACACAGTATTAGGACAGCAAAAGTTTACGTAGAGAGGTCGGTGACAGAGGTCCTGACGCGATTAGAATCATTTTGGAAGTTGCGCATCATAAGTCATTGACCCTTAGTCTTGGGTTACTTTATGCAGAGAGCATCGTAAAAACGACGCAGTAATGGCATAATAAATGTAGTGTTGGTAAAAAACATATGTGAAACCTCGACAGCTGTCACCTGCTTAAAATCCAAATTGTCCTAAGGGCAAACACTGATAGCTTGTGTTTGGATATTGGCAGTCATTTTTTTTAGGAACTAAAGGAGTATTTTAAATATTTATAGAGGTAATTTGTCACTTTTATTTAAACAAAGAGTTTTCTCGATGCTGAACGAGTGCTTGAATGGTAGATATTTATTTTGCTGAAGTGGTCACAATAGCAAGAGAGGATATAAGCTGTCACAAAACGTTCCACCCGGTGCGAGTTCACACAGCAATTTTGGGGTTAACAGAGCGTACAGCTATGCTTTCATGTTTTCTTTGCGGTACGTTAAGTCGCATTTGTCACGAAATTGATTCACCAACAAAGTCTCCATCATCATGTTTATAAAAATGGACTAAGAGTTAATGACTGGTGGCGCAGTGCTGTAACCCAGCTACATGGGGACCAAGTGTTTGGGAGATTGTAGGCGATAGGTGGGATGCTCGGTCCTCTTAATATCGGCATGGCGTCCGCTTAGTGAGAAATTTGGGGTGTCCATGTTGGTTGGTAATCGTTGTGCGGATGTTGTGTGGGGGAGATAACTGAGTATCAGGCTTGTCAATTAGCTGAAAATCAGACCAGCACTACGTGGTTCGGATTCCACGTAAATCTGTAGTTCCTTTAGTTTTCCTGGCTGTTGGGCTATTAATAAATTGCCCTTTCTGAGTAACAGTTGAACTCAGTTAGTAACCAGACTACACTCATCCTACACTCATATAACCATTCATATTCGCCTTAAAATACCGACAATGTTGTGTCGGCGTCTCATATGTAAGAATGTTGTAGTAGTTACCAATCCTATGGCGTAGCTATTTCAGTGCTATCTGCAGGCACAGGGACAAAATGTCTTGAGAGTTTGTTATGTAATCAATCACTATCACATACAATGGGCTGTAATGGGGTATCTGCTGGGAACTCGTCAACCACGGTAAATGTTGAAGATAATCTGTCTTCAACAGCAAGTCAATGTTTGCTATCAATTTAATCTCTATTAGAGAATGTTAGGGCAGCTAATTGGTAGTGTCTAAATTAAAAGAGGCACAAAAAGGACGAGAAAAAATTATTTTTTGAAAAGTTTTTTTAGTTGAGAAAAGTGTTGTGGTATTTATGTGTTTTGTTGGCTTTTAAGTATCCTAGTTAAATGTGAGTCGTTGTGTAGGGACAGGTCATAAATATAAATCAATTTAACTGTTGTTGTATTCTTCCTTGAAAGACATAGACCACTTAGACTATAACGAAATTTATTACTCTTGGCTTTATTTTTGGACCCCTCTTATTATTGCGCCACTGTTTAAGCCGTGTCTTTCAGCATGGCCTACCTAACTAACGTAACTTTTACAACTTTTTACAATAATTAACATATTACGTGTAAACAGAAATAACAAACAAGTGAGAAACCACATATACTAGTAAAAATAAAAATGTTATACTTCAGTAAACCAGAACAAATGATCTCATGAATCAAACATTGTTTGCTTGTTTCCCTTCGTGAACGTGGTGTTGAGGACACGATGACCGCAGTATTTGTATGGTAAATTCCCGGTTTAACGAACTATATGGGCAGGCTCTTGTCTCTGGTCTGTTAAAGCCGATTGTCCGTTAAATCAGGGTCAACTCACTCCAAGCTGTTATGAAAATGCCACACCTTAAGCAACACTAATGTGCTGATGCTAGCTTATTGTTAACTCAACAATTAATAACATTATATGAATAAATATTGCATAAAAAGTTATTAACTTAGACATCAAATAAATATATATTTTTTTAAACGTCCTTTACTGTGCGGTATATAACAATTTAAATATTGCAATACAGCTGTAAGCTGTCCGTTAGATACGAAGTTCGTTAAATCGAGGTCCATTAAGTCGAGGTCCGTTAAATGAGGGATTTACTGTACTAAAGTACTTCTTTTGTGATATCTATTGGTTTCACTTATTTGTAACTAACAGTTACTAAAACGTGTTACATTACATACTGGAAAGACTGAGCATGAAAATCGTAAATAATAATGCTCTTTATGGTTCTGTAACTCAACAATTTAAATGACTGTAGGAGAGTGAATTCATCTCAGACGTCTTCTAATACCATACAATCCATCTAACTTGAAGATTAAATTTCACTTAAACAACACTATTGCATTAGTTAAACAAAATATGAAACCTAAATGTCTATGAAATAGTTTGCAAATGAATTAAAGTAAATTATAAAAATACTAGGGGACACCCCTGCACGCTTCGCGTGCCAACCCCGACATGTGACTTTAGATTATAAATAAGTAGATTAACTGTATAACGTAAAATCCAGATACTAAATTGATTTACAGTACCTCAACCACACTACTTGCGTTGCTACCTATTTATTAGTATAAATACCCAACGGTATTACTTGACCTATTTCAAACGTTTTCATGTAATTTGATTTTGTTTAACATCTGAAGATTAAACTCTTAATGCATCAATAGGTTAATGTCAAATATACAAAATTCACCACATGTTTTAATTACCGAGGAAAAAAGGTTAACACCAAATACAGATCCCCTGATCAAGTAAAAGTAGTGTGTGCTACCATTGATTTTACTATACATTTATATAGTAAAATCAATGGTGCTACACTCTCAAGGTGAAATGTAGAACAACAATAAATCAAAACATATACAGTACTGTTGTTGTGAGAACTTCGATCTGCTTATGGCATGTGAAACTACATTAAACCACACAGTCATAGTTTTTTGTAAACAATTCAGATTCTCCATTTGAATAATATGGGATCTTTAGGAGCCCGTGGGGCGGGACCCTGTGGACGGATCTGCATCAAACTTCACAGAAACCATCTCGGGAGTATACAGGACAACATCCTAAAGTTTCATGGCGATCGGTTGGATGGTTTGGCAGCGCATAAACTTCAAACATATATATATATATATATATATATATATATATATATATATACAAACATCCTCTTTTATAAATATAGATATAACAATGCCATTCTGATACAGTATATTAAACAATGTGATTCTAACATTGTTAAGAATGTGTCATTACATTAATGTATAATTGAATACCGCAGTAACAATAAGAATTATTTATACATAATATTATGTTTGTCACCGTATACATTTTCGTCCTAAGTCTGAAACATAACTAGTTTGGAAGAAAACCAGAGTATTTACTACTCTGATCTAGTGGTTTTGGATCGCGAAAAATTTTGAAGTTTTACATTTTACAATTTTAGGATAACGACAATTTTAACTTTGAAATGGCGTGATACCACTGTTAGAAAACGTTAATTATAACTAATTTTAGATAACTCCTGCGGACAAGTATTACTTTAAAGGATTCACCGTGTTGAACTAGTTGTAGGTATCTATTAGAACAGATTGTGTAAATGTATTTATCTGTTTGAGGTTAATCTTCTTTTTTAGGTACACTCAAAATCCACTATAACGGAGTATCTTCTTAAAGGATTCTTCCCATGAATTCTAATGTACCTTTAAGTTTTTAAAAAGTATGACCATTAGACATTACTGAAAAAAGTATAAAAATACTGTAGTTATTTTACAACACACACAAATTGGGTATCAAAATAAGTACTGTATAGACTATTGAATTCCAATGTACCTTTGAGGTTCAGAGATATTGGTTTCAATATCCTTACACAAAAAATTATACACTATTTTGAAAGACATTAAACCGGTTTGTATAGCCTCATTGTGTCATAGCAAATGAATGGAGGAAACAGTTATTGATTGTTATGACGAATGTGGACAGAAGTTGATGGCCGAATTAGATACGAGCACAACGAGTGAACTTGCAGGTGTCTCCCCTAGTACTTATATAAAAATGCAATGATGTGTGACGTATTATTATTTTGCAACACACATTTCCGCAGACAGTTTAAGGTGGCCGGTCTTTATATTACAAAGAATCGGTCCGTATAACAATTGCATTGCAACATCTGAGTGTCATTTGATTGATAGCTCTGGCCTATAGAGAAATTTATCTACGTGTTATGAAATACATAAATGGTTGTTCTATAATAACCATGGTTATACGGCCACGTTTACACGGTATCTGTAACTGAACTGACCACAATGTTAAATTGTTCAGTGAACCATAATTTGGTTTTTCAAAAAAAAAAAAAAAAAAAAAAAAAAATACAAGCATAAAAACACTCAAGTTGTTCATATTTAAATACGAGAAATTTTAATTTTACTATTAAAAAACGACTAATATCAACTTTTGATCCACTAAATTGGACCAAAATAGTCATACAGTGTTCACTATAACTCATTATAATAATAAACACGAACTGTACAGTTGAAATAGAACGGCATGTTTTAGCCGGATGGCGGTAAACAATTGCGTTGTATGGCTGTCAACCTTAAGTTATTAATTATAATATTCGAAACGAGAACAAAACTTTAGATGAACAATTCTAAAGTAGAGAAGTAAACGTATAAGTGAAAAGAACTGTTCACAGTCAAACACTTACAGCCATTTTTGTCGGCTACGGTCGTTGAAAACAAACAAAGACTCCTCTCGCCTGACACGTCATAAATATATTCCTTGAAGAGTTTCTTCTGATGGTGCCGACACACTGTCACACGTTATGGCGTGGATGAGAAGGGTGGCGTAAATGAAAATAATCTTGGCGAAAATTAACTTTTTAACTTGATATATTTTTTGGTTCACGTAAAAAAACTTTCGAGTAAAAAAAGTTATTCCATTTATTATATGTCTTACAAATAAATATCTCATGTAATATGAATATTTGTGCTAGTAAGTTTTTAATAATAATAATTATAATATAATTATAAGTTATTATAAGTACTACTGGATTAAACTGCATTACGTATCATTTATATGGGACTTAACAAGTACAAACACACTGTACCCCATAACAGCTGATAATTACGAGACGAGTGAACGTCACACAACACAAATGTATTACAATACAAATACAATATGCACAGATATTATGGTGATCGATTTCGGTGAACCACGCTCACCTTCCTCAGACCAGAGGGATTCACAAAAGATTCACATACATTGAGATTGACCCACCCGCCCGCCCCTACACGTACATTGGGATTGACCCATCCGCCCACCCATACACGTACATTGAGATTGACCCACCCGCCCACCCCTACACGTACATTGGGACTGACCCACCCGCCCACCCATACACGTACATTGAGATTGACCCACCCGCCCACCCCTACACGTACATTGGGATTGACCCATCCGCCCACCCATACACGTACATTGAGATTGACCCACCCGCCCACCCTTACACGTACATTGGGATTGACCCATCCACCCGCCCATTACACGTACATTGAGATTGACCCACCCGCCCACTCATACACGTACAAAAAAATTGATCCACCCGCCCACCCATACACGTTCATTGAGATTGATCCACCCGCCCACCCATACACGTACATTAAAATTGATCCACCCGCCCACCCATACACGTTCATTGAGATTGATCCACCCGCCCACCCATACACGTTCATTGAGATTGATCCACCCGCCCACCCATATACGTACATTGAGATTGACCCATCCGCCCACCCATTACACGTACATTGAGATTGACCCACCCGCCCACCCATACACGTGCATTAAAATTGATCCACCCGCCCACCCATACACGTTCATTGAGATTGACCCACCCGCCCACCCATACACGTTCATTGAAATTCACAAAAGGGATTCTATTATTATTCTATTGTATCTTGGGTTAACTATTGTATTGGTACTGTTAATGGTAAGTAATACCATCTTGACTGTTAGTTTCACCTGCTATGTAAAAAGAGTAATGTAATTGGTTCTGTAGGCTACCGTTGGAAGAATAAATAAATAAGTAAATAAAAAGAATGGATCAATAGTGTTCAACAACTTAATTTATAGGACTACGACCACGTGAGCTAATTGGCTGGAAAAGTCAAAATGATGGCTGCTGTGATATTATTGTATAATTTATATTGGCTGTTTCTTCTGTTCTTTAAATCACTGAAAATACGTTATTAAAAACTATTTCGGAATGAAAATTAACCTGTTCGTTGATTAGTTTATCTCGATCCTTACATTTTTGCATCGTAATGCAGATAGAAAACAGGAAATAAATGTTATAAAATTAATAGCTATTGCAAATGGGTACAAGGCATCAAGCATTGATGAAATTGGAAGTAGAATAAAAAAGAAAATAGAAAATAAAGTTCGAGACGATAAACGAACAACGCTTAAGAAAAGAAAAATCTCATAAAAAACAAAAGAAGTATGTATCCATATACTACAATGAACCGTTTAAGCAGATATGCTACTGTATATTTTAACAAAAGATGTAAAAACCATGTATCTGCTTTTAAAAATAAGAAACCTGAAAGATCTAATGTAGAAAAACATCTGATTGCTTACTTCGAATCTCTACAAGTATGTTACTTACATACAATTTAGAAAATATAATTTGCAATTTAGTAAAAACTGTAATATTTTAAAACCAAGCCAAAGAGATGACTCGCATAGTATTTTTAGGAGAGGCCCCTCCTGGCCCCTTGCTGTTCCGCTGTTCGCGCCTGTGATCTCTACGGTGGTGCGAATGGTTGAATAGTCCCATCCACCCACTCTACCCGTACCCTACATGTTCAACTTGCTGGTTATGTAATGTAACTGTCAATAGAATTTGTACAACGTGTTCTTAGCAGTCGTCCAGCAGAAAGAGGAGAGCAATATTCAATACTAAATGTTTATTAAATAATTTGAACAAGAAAAACGCAAATTTAAAAAATCATTCTGGTCCTGTTATGAAACCGAACCCCATTAATAAATCGATTACGTTAAAACATAGAATCCATCCAACATAAGTCGATCCAGATGTCAAGGTGAGGCGTTGTTTATAAACAATCGACCCAACAGTGAGAGTCATGTGTTGTACACTGTTGTCCTCATTATATCGCTCGACCATGGCGGGTATTTCACGGTCGGCTGGATTACACCTGGAGCGTACTAGCTGGGGGCCAGTGCCGGTGCTACATTCCCTGCCAGACATCGTTGTTGTTGGTGCTACATGCCTTGCCCGACATCGTTGTTGTCGGTGCTACATGCCTTGACCATCATCGTTGTTGTTGGTGCTACATTCCTTGCCCGACATCGTTGTTGTCGGTGCTACATGCCTTGCCCGACATCTTTGTTGTCGATGCTACATGCCTTAACCGACATCGTTGTTGTCGGTGCTACATTCCCTGCCCGACATCGTTGTTGTCGGTACTACATGCCTTGCCCGACATCGTTGTTGTTGGTGCTACATTCCTTGCCCGACATCGTTGTTGTCGGTGCTACATTCCCTGCCCGACATCGTTGTTGTCGGTACTACATGCCTTGCCCGACATCGTTGTTGTCGGTGCTACATGCCTTGACCGACATCGTTGTTGTCGGTGCTACATGCCTTGTCCGACATCGTTGTTGTCGGTGCTACATGCCTTGCCCGACATCTTTGTTGTCGATGCTACATGCCTTAACCGACATCGTTGTTGTCGGTGCTACATTCCCTGCCCGACATCGTTGTTGTCGGTACTACATGCCTTGCCCGACATCGTTGTTGTCGGTGCTACATGCCTTGACCGACATCATTGTTGTCGGTGCTACATGCCTTGTCCGACATCGTTGTTGTCGGTGCTACATGCCTTGCCCGACATAGTTGTTGTCGGTGCTATATGCTTTGCCCGTCATAGATGTTGTCGTTGCTACATGCTTTGCTCAACATCGCTGTTGTCGGCCCTGCCCGAGATCGCTCATCTCCTCTTCATTTACGTGCGTGTTTATATACTTTTAAATAATTAATAGAAACGGCAAGTTCAGTATTGTTCAGAATGAACAAGATCTTCATGATAATCTATATTACGAATTTGTTCTGCTGCTTTCAGCAAAAATACAGTAATAATATAAATCCTACTAGTTAAATTTGCTTTGGGCTTACAGGTCACAGTGAAATTATTCTATATATCAGTCAATTTATGTTCTTTTTCTGCGTGTACAATAGAACCGAATGTAAGGATAATTAAAAAAAATGAAAATTTTCTTTCTTGATAAACTCACTAAAAAGAGTGGACGACACTACTCAGAAAAACAAATATATTTTGGTACAGATTTGAATTGTTCGACATTTATTTATTCACAGATACGCCATTTTAAATAATTACATTCATGTGGCTGACGCCAATCTGTGCAACTACAACTAGATACAGGATTTTGTGCAAAACTACTAAATATAAGGAAATTCTAATACTAGGCAATAATAACAATAATAAGATATGAATCCGACTATTTAAATAGAGTGGTAAAGTTTTTTTCTAAAATAAAGTACAGCAGAACTTAATTAAAGAACTAAATATCCAGAAGAATGTTTGCAACAATCTTAATACGAGTAGTAAAAAAGCGCATTTTTACCTTAGCATAAAAATATCTATACTGGATCCATGAAAAATAATTACTTGTCAAAATTACTATAGTAGTTACAGTTTGAATATCAATTAATACGCCTTACTTTAAAGACGAATACTAGAGGTAGACTGGAAGATTAATGTGCATTACAAGTGAAGTCAAGTTACTTGCCGAGATCAACGGATCCTTGATAGGTCAAGGACCAAGGTAACCGAGGAACGCGAACCATTTATCATTTACATCAGAACCGGATCGTACGGACGAATATGGATTGCGAATGGTTACAAGAACACGAGTGAGTGTTAATCTTTAATCCTAATCTCTGTTACTAACTATTGACAAAGATTCTTAGTAAGTGCAGTTTTTAATCATAAGCCCAAAAACTTAAGGGACTTTCAGCTCATCGTGGAATTGGAATTACATAGTTTTGGTCTGATCTTGAGCTAAAGACAAGTCTCATACACAGTTTTCTGGACAACAACCCAACCCCGGCCACCACCTAACACGGAAACGTGATAAGGACATCTTAAAATTCACTGATAGTGCCCACGACAATTACGACAGATCTGTATGAGTGGAACTGAGAAGACGGAATATTCCTACAATGCATAGAGCACTACGCCATTGTTATGTATACAACATGAACTTCATGATGTTTGTAGGTACAATGTTGTGATGATTGAATTTACTTCCTATCACGAAACGAACTTTGTCCACTCTATATTATAGACTTCATGCAACATAGTTCATACGTCGGATAATAAAATACTTTCTTATCGACGAAGGTAGACAATTTAGAAGAAACTGAATTAGAAAAATATTTAAAACAAAAGTAGCATAAAGCTTGACAACAACAGTGTTTAATATTTACCGAGAATTAATGATTTGATAAAGCTTTGTTAGAAAACTACGATTTAATATAAAAAGAAGATTGGAGTCTAGTGGATTCATTCTTACAAATGAGACGCCGACACACCGTTGTGCGTATTATAAGACGAATATGAATGATGATATGAGTGTAGGATGAGTGTAGTCTGGTTACTACTTCTGTTCTGTGAGTGTAGTCTGGTTCTGAGTTCAACTACTCCTCAGAAAGGGCGATTTATTAATAGCCCAGCCAGGGTAACTAAGGGACCTACAGCTTTACGTGGAATACGAACCACGTAGTGATGGTCTGATTTTTCAGCTAACTGATAAGTCTTAGACTCAGTTCTCTTCTCTAAACAACATCCGAACCTTGACTACCACCCAACATGGATACCCCAACTTCTCTATTTTTTTTATAGTAGGCCTAGTGTCCACGTCGATGGCAACCATTGAGCGGACGCCGTATTAAGAGGACCTAGCATGAAACCTATCGCCTACAATCTCCCAAACACTTTATCCCAAGTAGCTGAGTTACAGCACTGCGCCACCAGTGTCGACTATTCACGGATGATGTGGCAGTTGTCGGAAAATGAATATGAATTAAGAAAAATAGTGAAAGAACTCAACAAAAATGTGAAAAATATGAAAGGATAAACACTAAAAAGACAAAAAGCGTGATTTCAGAGGAGAGGGAGACCATACATCATATAACATAGAAGGGAGAAGTCAAAGAACCGGTAGAGCGATTCACATACCTGGGAAGTCGGACCACGAGAGATGCGTTGCACAACAGAGGTCAAAACAAGAATTGGAATGGCAAAAGGAGGCCTTCACGAAAAAAGAGATTATTGAGTGGGCTATTGAAAGAACTAATAGAGATATTAATGAAATCTTACATTTAGAGTGTTTTGCTCAACGGAGCAGAAATGTGGACACTAAGAAAAGAAAGCAATGGAAATGTGGCAGTATTGTGAAGAAGAAGTGAAGGGAGAGAAAATAGTTGAAGATATAAAGAGGAGAAAACCAATAGCAAAAGGTTTAGGATATACACTAAGAAAAGTGTTTCTTGATGGCGGTAATTAAATGAACGATTAAGGGAAGGAGGAATGGAGGAGGTATTCGATGATGCCAATCTATGGACGATACATAAAGAATTTAGAGGTATCTGTGGACACAAATGAAGAGGCACAGAACAGAGAAAACTATTTCATTATAAGACCAGCAGGAGATAGAAAAAGAAAATAAACACACTCTTTGTTGAAAATAACAATACTATTATGTGAAAACTATAAAGCTTTTTGACGTGTGTACAAACAAAATGGCAACCGAAAGGAAGAAATATTATTTTTTTTGTTATACTTACTATTATTATAGTTAAAAGTGTTGTTGAATGTTTTATTAAAATTGTCGCAGGGGGTGGATTATGATATCAATAAATTGGCTTTACGATAAAATATTAGTTTAGGTCTTTATGAACGTATTTTACATCAACTACTCTGCATTAGCAGGAAGTTATCCATATCTGTAGCAGCAATGATTGTTATTTTCACAAAACATTTAAGGTACCTTCAATAAAAAGTGTGAAAATTATGGATGGATGAATGAGTAATTAAACCTAACAGGTAATCGAATTCGTATATCTCTTCATGGGAAACCCGATATATTAATACATATCAGAAATGTACAGTTATTGGTTATACCAAATATGATAAATGTTTACAAAACGTCGACATCTGGTATTTCTAAAGATGTCACTAGTGATGAATCCAAAAGGTCCAAGTCGAACACAACAATGTCCATCTACCTTCAGATCAACGCTGTTTGAGTAAACTGTTTCACACGTCACGATGTGATCAGAGTTGTGAGACATGGCTAGGAAGTATGGGAAATGAGCAACAGCAGTACATACACACGTATATATAACTCAGTGAGCAATGTCGCTGTGGTGATTCGGTATCCCGATCCTTGAAAACAGCCTGCGATTGTAGTTTTTTTTTACAAAACGAATAACAAAACGTATTATGGGGCCTACATACAATTAGAAGTATAGTAGTTTTATTAGAAAACACGATACTTAAATACGTTTTTTAAACTTAACAATGGATTTTGAGAGATTAACTGTTCCAAAAATATCACACAAGCCCAATAAATTTAATGTCACAGCATAAAACATAAAATAAGTTAAATAAATTTTAATTTTGTTATGGTGAGAGCTATAAACATAATCCTACCCAAAATTAAATTTCCACGCAGGTCTTAAGATAACTTACGCAGAATTGGACGAGAACAAATCATTATATTTGTAATAATCCAATTATTTTTACATTTCAATTTGATTACACGGGCACGTGTTACCGACGTAATTGAGGAAGGAAGCGAGTCTTCAAGCGTTCACGTGCTGTGTTGGATGAGTGACTCGCGTTGTTCTCACGTAGTTTTTATAATGCACTAACGATGTTTGTTTTGTGTTGTCCTAAAGAATGGACGGACATTAAAATACAAAAAGAAACACGGAATAAGAGGTGTCCGTTCTCGCATTTAGAATGTTTAAGTCACACTACCTACTACCAGTAACTAGTTCTACTACTGCATAAGAAGAACGAATACACATCATTATATGTGTGTTCATTGATAAAAAGAACTGTTTATCTCAACAACCTTTGCATTATTCAACACGTTTGTGACCGCATTGTGAGTTTAAATGTATTTTACATAAATTAGAGAACATTTGGGTATTATATTTTCCCCTGCAAGCAAACTATTTTCCAGGATCGTGGATTTATGATTTTGACTTAAAGAATCCGTCTGCAACAAAACAATTTCCTTCATCAAGGGCTTACGATTATCATTCTATAAATAAGTCATTTCTACTATCACGGACTACTATCACGACTCCAGCTCTACAAATAAGTTATATTTAGAATGAAGGAAAAAATGGAAGGATTCCTCTACAGTTAAACTGCTTAGTTTAGCAAAGATTTACGACTACCCTCTAGAAACAACAAGTTTTATATTGAATGAGATACAATTTCCCTATACATAGCAAAATCATTTTATACTGGGTGTGCTGGAACTCTGCAACTTTTCATAAAATATTGTTCCTTAGGTCAAGAGAAACATATTTCACTATATAAACATAGGTCTACGGTGACTAGTTTACTGTCTGTCTGTATGTGTTTTAACAAATTATTTTATAACTCAAGAACTATTTAAGATAAACACTACAAATTTAGTATACATGTGTAGATAAATAGGTAAAATAAGGAAGTAAAATATCATTACTGGAACTAAATTAATTTCAAAACGTCGGCCTTTTAAAATCTTTAATGTCAAATTTCACGAAAACCGTTATAGCTATAAAAAGTTAAAAGCTAGGTAAACTATGCACAATCAAGAGACAAATCAAATAACATCTTATTTACCGAAATCAAATAACAAATAACTCAGTTGTGACAATTTTTGTAAATCAATGTAATTTCCATAATACAACAATACATACCTAAAACATAGTTTAACAGCAAACATGAGGCGCTGCGCATCATTAATCAGCTGTATTCACTTTATGTTAACAATGAATATGCGATTTATGAACTATTTAATTTGAACTATTAATCAGATGTATATCTGTAACGCATTGTTGACGGAAAGAAAATTAAGCTTTTAATTTTATTACTTATTTGTCAGAGCAGGACCTGATTTTATTTGTATTATTACCTTGTGATGACGCCTCTTGCAGGATCAACCATCTGGTGATACCCCTTGGTTTAGAAAACCCTGCAGGTTCAAACGGCATCACCAAAAGGTAATAATTTTAATACGGCAGTATTTTTTTAAAACAGCTAATAATATTAATTAAAAACATGAATAACGATACAAGTGAGGAAACTGTGAACTACATGTGAAACTTTTATGTTGTGTCTAATGGTAATCCAAAACGAGCTTGAATATCTTTTAATAGGACCCTACATTTTACCTAACAGATTTCACGCCCCTATGTACCTTGTTTTCCCATATACATTTCCCATGAATTAATAGCAGATGTGCCACTTCATAACAAATACGATACGTGTGGTTTCAACATGAAGGAACTCCAGCTCATATTGGTATGGGCGTCAGAGACTACGTAAATGTTACGTTTGAGCATAGGTGGATGGGACGTGGTGGACCTCAACATTGAACTGCTAGATCCCTGATCTCAAACCATTAAACTTTGTTTTGTGGAAATATTTGCTAGTCTATTTTATAAATAATTAATTGTTAGTAAACAGCTGACTAGTTGTTAAAGTAGGGAAAAGATGAGGATAATGCCGCCAAAAAAGGGGATTTCTGCGTCAAATTGACCTTTGGACCCACTTTTCTGGCCTCTGATTGATCGAGAGCGGTCACGTGACCTTTCCAAGATGGCGGCGCCCATTTCCCGCCAAATTTCCTAACCTAACCTCACTTTTCCTAACCTCAAATTTCCCCCCCCCCAAATTACCCCATTTCCCTCACATTTCTCCCCATTCCCCTCCCCAATTACCCGATTTCCCTTACATTTCCCTCCATTCCCCCCCCCCAAATTACCCGATTTCCCTCAAATTTCCCGAATTTCCCTCAATTTCCCAAAATTACCCTCAAATTTCCCCCAAATTTCCCACATTTCCCCCCAAATTACCCTCAAATTTCCCTCAAATTACCCGATTTCCCTCAAATTTCCCGAATTTCCCTCAATTTCCCAAAATTACCCTCAAATTTCCCCCAAATTTCCCACATTTCCCCCCAAATTACCCTCAAATTTCCCTCAAATTACCCAATTTCCCTCACATTTCCCCCCAAATTACCCTCAAATTTCCCTCAAATTACCCAATTTCCCTCACATTACCCACATTTCCCCCCCAAATTCCCTTGTTATACTATGTAAAATGGACTTTTTTTGTCCAATTTGGGGGAAATGTGTGGGAAATTGGGTATTTTGAGGGAAATTTGAGGGTAATTTGGGGGAAATGTGAGGGAAAATGGGTAATTTGAGGGAAATTTGAGGGTAATTTGGGGGAAATGTGTGGGAAATTGGGTATTTTGAGGGAAATTTGAGGGTAATTCGGGGGAAATGTGTGGGAAAATGGGTAATTTGAGGGAAATTTGAGGGTAATTTGGGGGAAATGTGTGGGAAATTGGGTATTTTGAGGGAAATTTGAGGGTAATTCGGGGGAAATGTGTGGGAAATTGGGTATTTTGAGGGTAATTTTGGGAATTTGAGGGAAATTCGGGAAATTTGAGGGAAATCGGGTAATTTGGGGGGGGGAATGGAGGGAAATGTAAGGGAAATCGGGTAATTGGGGAGGGGAATGGGGAGAAATGTGAGGGAAATGGGGTAATTTGGGGGGGGGGGGGAAATTTGAGGTTAGGAAAAGTGAGGTTAGGTTAGGAAATTTGGCGGGAAATGGGCGCCGCCATCTTGGAAAGGTCACGTGACCGCTCTCGATCAATCAGAGGCCAGAAAAGTGGGTCCAAAGGTCAATTTGACGCAGAAATCCCCTTTTTTGGCGGCATTATCCTCATCTTTTCCCTACTTGTTAACATGAAGTGGAAATAAAACAACTGATTAATGATGCGCAGTGACTCATATTTGCTGTTAAACTATGTTTTATGTATCTATTGTTGTATTATGGAAATTACATTGATTTACAAAAATTGTCACACCTGGGTTATTTATTATTTGACTTCGGTAAATAAAATGTTATTTGATTTACATTTGGTTTTCGTGAAATTTGACCTTTAAGATAGTAAAAGGCCGCCATTTTAAAATTAATTTAGTTACAGTAATTATATTTTATTTTCTTATTTTACCTATTTAGCTACACATGTATACTAAATTTGTAGTGTTTTTCTTAAAAATAGTTCTTCAATTATAAAATAATTTGTAAAAAACACATACAGACAGTAAAATAGTCACCGTAGACCTATGTTTATTTTGTGAAATATGTTTGTCTTGACCTAAGGAACTATTTTTGATGAAAGGTTCCAGATAGATCCGGGACACCATGTATAATATCCCTCGCCTAAAAAATAAATGTTCAAATATCACTGACCTAAAAAAGAAATTTTCAAATAAAACGATAAATTTTAAACAAAGGGTACATTAAAAATGTTAGGATGCAATATGTGCCATAAATCTAAATGAACAAACTGAACAATACTATAATTTCAATTCTGTAGCACAACAGTAAAGAATATAATGTAGAAAACAAAAAAATAATTAACTGCCGCTGTACCGTCGTTAGAAAAAAACTGACTGTCAGATTGGATAGCTCTGAGACGAATATAAATGACATGCGGGAAAGAATATTGGATATTCAGTATAATTTTGGTGATAGATTTTAATGTTATGATAAAATCGACATGTTCATAAACTTATGAAATTCTTCAATATTATATATATATATATATATATATATATATATATATATACACACAGGGTGAATGGTACGTGTTTAAAATTTTAAGGGCTTAAACTACATGCTTGGGGCTACTTGAGAACGCAAATTTCAGTTTTATATGCCAAATGGTTAGAGTGGTATGTTCAAATTAAGATTTTTTTTAAATCGTGGACCTAACCATAAAAAAGCGTTATTACATACACAAAAAAACATATTTTTTAAACTGTGACACCATTTTTGTAATCTACATTAAATTTTCAACAAGAATAATGAGCTAGTAAGATGTGTAAATTAAGGTCGGTGTTTAAAATTATGCGTTAAAGTAAAAAAATCATATTTTAGTAAAATTTTAAACAATGTTTTACGCGTAGTTACTAAATTATGGTAACGGACATAATGTGTCAAACCACACAGAAAACTGCGTAATTTAATGTTCTATTCAATGGTATAATTGTGATTTTAATTATTTTGTTTCGTCATCGAAAGCGTTAGGTGAAACTGAATTAAAACGCAGTTTGCAGAAAACTTGAAGCTTCGACTATTTATTACAAGAAAGATTATAATACTTTAATTTGACATAATATTAAGACATACTAATTACATTCGTAAAAATAATTGGAAAAAGGTCAACTTAAAAGAATAATATTTACAAATGTTGTTCAAACTGCCTTCCTCCATTTCTGATGCAGGCCCGTGCTCTGTTGTGCATTTGTTGAACTGTCACTTTTGTAGACTTCTTGGTGCACTACTTCAGCAGCCGCAGTTATTCTCTCCCTCAGGTCTTGTTCTGTGTTGATAGGTGCAGAATAGACTTTTTGTTTCATCCATACCCATACACAGAAATCCATAGAACTAAAGTCCGGCGATCTAGCTGGCCACGGTACGGTCCCACCCCGTCCAATCCATGTAGGATAATAGAGCGTCAACCAGTGACGCACTTCTGCGGTGAAATGTGGTGTAGCTCCATCTTGATGGAAAATGAGACTGTCTCTTTTTTCTTGGTTGAGATGGTCTAGCAGCAAAGGGAGACCTTGCTGTAAAAAGTCCAAAAAGCGTTCCCCGTTAAGGTTTCCCTCGAAAAAATGTGGGCCAATAAGCGTTTCACCTACTACCCCAACCCATACCATAATGTGAAATCTACTTTGAAAATATCGTTATTTGGTTGCTCTTGGGTTATCTTCCGCCCACATGTGCATATTATGTGTATTAAAGATTCCTTGTCTTGTAAATATGGCCTCATCTGTCCAAAGGATCTTTTTAAAGAAATGATACTGCTCAATATCGCTATTGAGCAATCATCTACAGAACTGAACACGAGGAGCGAAGTCTTGAGCTTCAAGTGCTTGTACAGGCGTGAAGTGATATGGATGAAACTTGTTTCTATGAAGAATATCCAACACTTTCCACAGTGAAACATTTAGTTGAGCCGCAATTGCCCTACTACTACTCTCTGGGTTTTCTTGAAAGGTATTTAGAATCAATTCTTCAACACCTACATCATAATTAACTGGACCTACCTCAGAAGACTTTCTTTGAACTTTTCCACTTTCCAGTAACCTTTGGTGAAGTATAGTGAACACCTGTGGGCTGGGAGCTTTTCGATCTGGGTACCTTAAACTGAACTCTCTTTGCGCAGCAAGTGCATTGCCGTTACAAAATCCATAAACAAAGTGCATTTCTGCATATTCTCTTGTAGTGAACTCCATGATGCTACAGAACTCAATAGCTTATACACAGACCCGGTCTAAAGAGTAAACAGATAATGGATTCCAGTTTTCCTCGTGATAAGGTTGCTATAAAAGAAACTAATTTTTGCTAAACTAAGCAGGTAGTGGAATTTCCCAGTCATTAAGGACAACAGACAAAACTATTGCTAAGGTTGGGGTGTATGCCGGGTCTAAGAATTGTGATAAAACCCCATTCGTCCCTGATTTACATGTGTTTTTAATCACATGTAAATCAGTCCAGAAACCAGTCCAGAAACTATCATTTGAATGTCCAGTCCTAGTTGCTGGCTAGTAAGATAGTCACAATTTTTTAACCACTCTGTGTTTTTTTCTATTCAAATAATAATAAAAAATGGAACATTGTAAGATAATACAAACAAAAGCATATCACTGAAACGAACATTAAATTGTGCAGTTTTCTGTATAGCTTGACACATTATATCCGTTACCACAATTTAGTAACTACGCGTAAAACATTGTTTAGAATTTTACAAAAATATGATTTTTTTACTTTAACGCATAATTTTAAATACCAACCTTAATTTACGCATCTTACTAGCTCATTATTCTTGTTGAAAATTTAATGTAGATTTCAAAAATGGTGCTACAGTTTAAAAAATATTATCTTTTGAGTAAGTAATAAAGCTTTTTTTATGGTTAGGTCCACAATTAAAAAAAAAAACTTTAATTTGAGCATACCACACTAACCATTTGGCATGTAAATCTGAAATTTGCGTTCTTAAGTAGTCCCAAGCATGTAGTTTAAGCCCTTAAATTTTTAAACACCACGTACCATTCACCCTGTGTGTATATATATATATATATATATATATATATATATATATATATATATATATATATATATACTAGCAAGGACTTAAAGACGGAGAGAGGGGAGGCACTGTAACTCTACATCTAGGCTATTACTTGAAAAAGACTTACGATTCTACCTCTACAACAAAGCTATTTTTGGAACCTAGGACTTATTTACAACTAACTATTTCTAATTTAAAAGTACTAAGACTCCCTCTTTACAACAAGCTATTTTTAGAACTAGTAACTTATTAAACTCTTCTAAAACGAAAATATTTATACTATAAATGACAGATGAACCCCCCACCCCCATCTATAATAAAGGTATTTTTGGAACCCACTCTACATCTATGCAGTTTTTACAATCAATGACTTATGTAACTCCTCTACGACTAAATTATTTCTGCTATCAACTATCATTATAATAATAATAATAATTAAACACATAAAATTAATTGACTACTCGCTATGTTCAGTCGTTAGGAATAACTGATTGTCAGATGTGGCTGGTCTGAGACGAATATAAACACGAAAAAGAGATTGAATATCCAGTATTGAGTGGTGATAGATTTGTCATGTGATGATCTGCTTCTTATGGCAGCTCGGCCTGGTTGATTCACCATCTCACCTTAGCTCATAAATCCAAACTATGACTCATTCTGCAAAGATTGTCTTACATTACACGTGCTTAATTCAAATATATTTGTAAAAAACATGAAGTAGGTTATACATTTTTTTTTTTTTTTTTTTTTTAAAAGAGGTTCAAAGTCTACAAGCCAGGCGTGTCGGCCGGCTGAGGCCGTGACAGACAACACGGATATTTGTGGACGGACACGAAAATATGAACTCTCGATAAAGCAGCCTGATACTTGTATTGCTGTTGTCGTATACAACTTCCAAGGGCCAGTCTACAAGCCAGGCGTGTCGGCCGACTGAGGCCGTGACAGACAACACGGATATTTACTAGTGGACGGACACGTAAATATGAACTCTTGATAAAGCAGCCTGATACTTGTATTGCAGTTGTCGTATAAAACTTCCAAGGGCCAAAGTCTACAAGCCAGGCGTGCCGGCTGGCTGAGGCCGTGACAGACAACACGGATATTTGTGGACGGACACGTAAATATGAACTCTCGACATAGCAGCTTGCTACGTGCATTGCTGTTGTCTTATACAACCTCCAAGGGCCACCCACAGTCTACAAGCCAGGGTCGTAAGGCGGCAAAGGCCGTGACAATTACCACGAATTTTTGTGGACGGACAAATTAATTATTGTGGGCGAACAAATATAGATTTTCAACTTACCAGCTTAGTACGTGAATTATTGATGTCGTACAACTTTAAAGTTCATAGTCTACAAGCTAGAGGTGTCGGCAGGCAGGGGCGCTAGAGACAAGACGAATATTTACTTTTGGACGGACACGAAAATACATACTCTCGACATACCAGCTTGATACGTGTATTGCTGTTGTAGTATACAACCTTCAAGGTTTACAGTCTACCAGCCAGTGGTATCGACCTGCAGAGGCCATGACACACTCGACATATCAGCTTGTTACCTGCCTTATTTGTGTTGTCTGAACCTAATCGAGGTTCACAGGCTACAAGCAGGGCGTTTCGGGCGGCAGGAGGCATTACACAGACAGCACGTATATTTGTGGACGGACATCAGAAATAAGCTTGTAGGAGTACTGCATTTGGAAGCAAACCAACTTATCACTTGCATTACCTTAAGAACCTACCCTTAAGGGCAGTTACCCTTCAAAATGGGGTTTACTGCCACTGGAGGTGTGTTGGCATTGGCGAAGGTCGTGACGGAGAAACCATGAATATTTTCGGACGATTACCTAAATAAAAGAGTACAGGCAGAAAAATCTTCCACCCTTTGACTCAACACTATGTCCAATTGTTCCATGAACATTACTCTATTTATAACGTTTTCCACAATAGTATATTATCCTGTGGTAGAATACAGTACTACATTCACTCACAAAAAACCCGATGGTTCCCATACATGTTACATATGCAATCAGAGGCCAGATACATCTGTAATTGGACATGCACGCAAATCAAAATTTTATTCTCATAAACCAGCATAACTGCATTAGAATAAAGTGATCTACTATGAATGCCGAGTCACCTTATGTCAGCAGGAGTCGGGCCCTTGCCAAAAGTGTATTTTTGGCCGGTATCAGTTATCAGCAGACTGCCATCGCCAGGTGACTGCTGTAGTATACAGTCAGTGGTCGGGGTCCACACAGCAGACATATCCACAAAGGTCGGGCCATATAACCTTTGTGGACAATCGTGTATTTCTGGACTGTATATAAATACTGTACAAGAGCAGACGCCTGTCGTCACTCCCGACACTCTCAATGGGCCTGCTACTCCGCTACCTGCATAATGTGCAATACTACACTTAGTCTCAATAAACGTAATTAGAGCAGCTAGATGTACATATTCGTAGCGGTGGTGTATCGTAGGAGGGGAGGCGATCGATTTGAGTAATTCACGTTTTTAAGTAAAAGTAAAACATGGAGTTTTTAACTCTGCTGTTATCAAATGCTGATTATATGAATAACAGTTGATTTTGAACATGTTAAATTAAATATAAAATATCACACTAACTAAAAACAATAAATTCAAACGATACATCAAATACAAAAAGACCACCATTCCTTTGCAAATACTAGTCAATTTCATTTTTTTTAAAGCAATGACTTATCTGCAAAATAATCAAATTTCAAATTGTTGTCCAGCTACTGAATTACACAAAATTGTGAAATTCCTTAAAATAGAGTAACTTAACTAGTTTGGTTAATGTGACCAATCTGGTTATCACGAGTTCATCAAACCGGACATGATTTAATTGTATCTAGCCGTAAGTTATAGAGGGAAATCGTAAATAATTGATTTTAGAAGTACTTTAGTTGAAGAAGAGAAACACCAACTTTTAATCCTTTGGTCGTTTAGGGAATAGTTCAGTTGTATAAGTCATTAATCATTGATCATAGAAAATGGTGCGCTTGAAAAGGAAAATATTTAAATGTATCTTTAATTTATGTAGAGTATATTTAAACTCACAATGAGGTCACAATCAAGTTATTAATAATGCAAAGGTCACTATTCAAATATATTTTCCATATAGAAAAACATATATGTACTACTAATTAAATAACAATAAAAAAACTAACTTTTTAAGCTTTTTTTAAAATTTGTTATTATTTAAGCCCTTTAGGGCTTAAGAATAATTTAATAAAACACAATAACAACGTAAATATAAATTCAACATGTATTCCAGAAATGGACGGCTTGTACTTGTGATCGAAAGTGCGTGTCTAACCGATCTGATCTTGGCTGAGATCACGTGAGTCGTTAAATGTATATATTGAGGTCAGTGTCACTTCTGGTGAGATCTACGTCAACTGAACTGACCTTACAGTACACACAGAACCACAACACAATTGCTGTATGAGTGACTCATGTCACACCAACTACAATGTCTAACCGATCTGATCTTGGCTGAGATCACGTGAGTCGTTAAAAGTTTATATTGAGGTCAGTGTCACTTCTGGTGAGATCTATGTCAACTGAACTGAACTTACAGTACACTCGACCTACTCATTACTAGATAAATGGGACCTTAATTCAGCATAGTGATGTCATCAAGGACTTGGGTGTTCTGCTAAATAACAAATTCTCCCCTGATAACCATATCGATTCAATTTGTAGTAGAGCTAGTAGGTTATTGGGCTTTATGTGGCGTGGTGCAATTGGAGGTTTGTCTGCATACTCCATTGTAATACTCTACAAGTCGTTACTACGTCCAATTCTAGAGTATGCTTCTGTGGTTTGGATACCATTCTACACTCATCATATAGTAAGACTGGAGCGGTTTCAACGAAGATTTTTGAGACTGGTTGGTACCAGATTGGGCTTACACTTCCCTGATGTTCCAATTGAGAACTTGATGAGCCAGTTTGATATCCGTTCACTTCAGGCACGCTTTGACTTGCATGACATCATGTTTCTTTTCAAGATTATAAATGGGATCATTAACTGCCCCGAACTTCTGGGCAAGATTGGCTTTCGGACTCCTATTAACACTAGATCAATGATCTTTTTGTTCACAACTTCTACAGAACCAACTACTTGAGGTCCGGAACCATTGCTAGACTCCATCAACATGGTAATTCAATTCCGGCTGAAGTTGGTTTCTTCTGCGGTGGCCTGTTATGCTTCAGGAGGAGCATCCTGCATTGTATTGCAGCTCGTCATTCCTGTTGATCTCATTTTACTATCAAATCATTTATGTGTTACTGTTATGCTGTAATGTTACCATTTATTTTGAGATTTATTATTGTTATGATTTACCATTCTCTAGTCTTGTAATTTCTGCTAATGTAATAACCAGTACAATTTCTAATTATGTTAAACCTTTCTTTCTAAGTTATTAATTACTAGTTGTTATTCAAAGAAATTCTAATCTTGCTTGTCCTAGCATTTAAGTTTGTTGTATGTATTTCACAGTGTGTTTTTGTTATGTATATTGGCATTGCCGTTGAAAGAACAAATAAATAAATCACTCTTGTTGTACCGAGTGACTCATGACACACCGGCTAACCGATCTGATCTTGGCTGAGATCACGTGAGTCTTTCAATATATTGAGGACAGTGTCACTTCTGGTGAGATCTATGTCAGCTGAACTGACCTTACAGTAAACAGAGCACTACATCACTCTTGTTGTACCGAGTGACTCATGGCACACCAGCTAACCGATCTGATCTTGGCTGAGATCACATGAGTCTTTCAATATATTGAGGACAGTGTCACTTCTGGTGAGATCTATGTCAACTGAACTGACCTTACAGTACACAGAGTACCACAACACTCTTGTTGTACCGAGTGACTCATGACACACCAGCTAACCGATCTGATCTTGGCTGAGATCACGTGAGTCGTTAAATGTTTATATTGAGGTCAGTGTCACTTCTGGTGAGATCTATGTCAACTGAACTGACCTTACAGTACACAGAGTACCACATCACTCATGTTGTACCGAGTGACTCATGACACACCAGCTAACCGATCTGATCTTGGCTGAGATCACGTGAGTCGTTAAATGTTTATATTGAGGTCAATGTCACTTCTGGTGAGATCTATGTCAACTGAACTGACCTTACAGTACACAGAGTACCACATCACTCATGTTGTACCGAGTGACTCATGACACACCAGCTAACCGATCTGATCTTGGTTGAGACCACGTGAGTCGTGAAATATATTGAGGGCACTGTCACTTCTGGTGAGATCTATGTCAACTGAACTGAACTTACATACAGTACATAGAGTATCACAACACTCTTGTTGTGCCGAGTGACTCATGTCACACCAGCTTCAATGAGCTCACCGTAGAGTCATCTTCCTGCCGAATCACTCACTATTTTGGACGTGCCAACTGCCAATACACTCACTATTGGTTGGTTTTGCCGGGTCCAAAGATACGCCAGCGACAAGCTCTTCACCTAGCAATGTCATTTGGGTACAGTATTTTGACCTCACAATTGTTCATAACTATAACTCTCACGTCATCAAGCCTCCATACTAATTATACTAATTACTATATTGGCTAGCTGAAATATTGTTGTTATTCACATATACAGCAGTAATTATCACGTTAAGAGGACGAAATATTATTTCAAGTCACTATACAAATACAGTTACTATACAAATACAGTTACTATACAAATATAGTCTTTAAGTGGTAGACCTCGTATCTACAAGTTCCTGAACCGTGGGAAATAATCAAGGGCTAATTAACGATTAATGTCGTTCCAAAGAACACTCGATCACCAATTGTGTTACGAGCTGTTTCTTTCACCTCACCACATTTCTGACAAAACATTTATACCTGAAAACTAAACATCCGTTGTTGGTTACAGAGAAACTAATGAATGTCAAATAATGTACCAAGCTTTATAGTGGTAACCATCCTTGGATCACCTTAGAAATGAGACGTGAGAAATCCATCATCTTTATCTTGGTCATGTTTTTCCACAACCCATCACTTCTTAAATATTCATGGTTTTTACTGAAGTCCCAACTGTTTCACTTAAGTCTACCACATGTTTGTCCGATAAATCCAGGTATCAACAACTTCCTCTAATGTTTCTGAAAGTTTGGTACAACTGAACCCCTTATGCCAACTTCCAGCCTATATCAGTTAAAAACTGCCAAGAAGCTATTCTTTTTTTCTTTTTTTTAACTTCATTCCTGCAGGCATATGCGTGAACTTTATTCAATGAGTGAAATACCTACCGTTGGTTCAGTGAGGATTCGAACCTTGGACATTGCCTTCCACAGTCCGAAGCCGTAGCCACTGAGCCACCACGCCGGTAACCTTCAACCTTAGTGTATGAAAATAGGTTTATAACATATTCTCCAATTCTCTAACATTAAAATTACGATTAGTGCACTTTCTCTCCGTCATCGCTTTTAGATAATACAAAGAGCTATTAAGTTAAAAAATAAAATGTACTAGTAGATATATCAGAAACCACCAAGATCGGCCCAATGCCATCTCTTTTGTAAACTCAGCCTACTGGAGTTTTACAGTTTTTATCAGAGAGGCATTGACTTCGACACAGTCTATATACAAAACTAACTTCAATACATTCAGAGTTCACAGATCCGTTCGTCCTTTCTTCAATAAACATAACCTTCGATACTAGGTTATGCGCTCACTTCCTCTACGAATCTGGGATGTAATTAATAAATCTTCGGTAGTCACATTATCATTACAAAATTACAAATTGCCCACAATCAGTGCGATGTTCACTGATCGAATTACGTTCGATGACATAGTATCGATTTTCTATTCTGTTGTTGATTAGAAGGAAACAGACCACCTGTAATAATAGTGATCTGTTAAATGCTAAAGACTGTCCTAAAGAGACAATTAGCGAATTAGAAGATATTGTAATCCCTCCCAACTATAGCGGAAGTGAGAGGCAGGTTGGTTAAACGGTGAGGTCACGAGCGGGGGCGGCGGGCCTGCGATGACGTGTCCCCAAACTAACAAGGCTTCCCCATGGCCTGTCCCAACTACAGCAACTGTTCAATACAAGTAGTAAGACCAACTCTAGGATATTCCAAGTGGCATTTTCACAAGCCTGATTTCAAGTACTTACCAGTATTTTAAGTTAAATTAATAACTTTTTATTACCAGGGCCGCCCAGAGACTTTTGGTGGCCCCGGGGCAAAAGTTTACCATGTGGCCCCCTTCCTTCACTTCAAAATAAATTTAATTACTCTGATTGTCAAATATACTATAATTGATATTTTACTTTTAGCACATTCTACGATATTATTACCATCTCTTTCGTTAGGTTACTATTGTAATTAAGATTCTTGTTCATGGACGTTTTCTCAGGGCTAGCTGCGAAGCTCCGGTAAGTTTTTCTCTAATTGTCATATACTTTTTAAACATTTCCTTAAGTATTACCGCTACAATAACATCAATCTCTTATAACAAAACTACTATTTTTTAATATTAAATAAATAATAAGGAACCAAGCAATGCCACAGTCAGTTGCATAGTTGGCGCAGCAGCTCTTCGATCGCCAGTTGAGGAGCCATCCTCGCCAATGATATTAGCTGTGGGTGAGGGAGGGAGGGGCCAATAAATTTGTATAGGCCACTTGGCTTCGCTAGCTAAAGAGCAAGTGGCCGAAAGTTCACGAAGTAAAATAATTTGGCGAGCGCGAACATCTAGTGCTTTAAAAACAGTCAACTGAGAGTTGAGGTTATGTTATTGTTTTCAAAACAGGTTGTAGACCACTGGGTACGTAGCTTATTGATGTTGGACATTAAAACATCTAGTTTATATTCGTGATTTTAGTTTGTCTTTGTGCAAAACTTTAAAACTATTCAATTTTTATTTCACAGGCATAAAAGGCATTTTGTACCAACACAATTTTCTCAGCATAAAACATAGTAAAATTTATGTCTGTCAAATTGGATACTATATCATTGATGTACATCACAGTGTACACGTCCGTACAGTGACAGTGGTATTGACATACCCACACACCCATTCACGAACAGTGGTATTGACCCTCCTGCTCAACAATACACGTACAGTGGTTCAATCTTAGTTAATTTCACTTATCACGCAACAAACAATAAATAAATACTGTATTAATGATTGTCAAAAATATAAATGGCTTACTCGTTCGTCAGTGACAGTAAAAAATTATGAAGACTATTTTGATTGGTCGTAAATTTGTTATGTTAATGAATGACAACATTAATCAATTACGCTATTTGTTTGGGAACAACCCGTACGTGGGCATAATTGGTTTTTAATCAAGAGCTACTCTACTGAATATGATGAGAATACACCCCTGTTCCTGTTACAGTTTCAGGGTAAATTAAACCAGACAATAAAAGAGTTACAACAAGTTAAATGTCACAAAATAAATATTATTCAAAAGGAGTTGTACAAATCTGAACAATGATGAAGCTGTTTTAACTATTAACGGTGTACTCAAGAGCTCCTCTTTTCATTAAGACCTATGTCATAATATATTGGTAAAATGTCTTTACGAACATCCATGTCATAATAACTAGTAAATTTAAAATGTCAAAGGAAACATTACAGTAGATAGAAAGTAAAAAAATGCATGTACAGTAAACTCTGGTTAACCGGTTAAATATGATCGAAGATGAATCCGGATAGTACAGAACGTAACAAAATTATAATTTTTAGACAAGATTATGCCACGCAATTCCTCCCGCGATAGCGTAGTGCAAGTTGAATGTAATGCATCATACACACATATTGTTGCACATCCGGTAAGCGAGCGGTGATTTTGTTGTATGCATATTTACCAGATTTAAGTACCTAGAAATCTACTGTAATTTAGTGGTTTCATCGTTATTTTTTTTTTATACTGTAAAAATATATAATTTACTTTGTACTTTGCAGTATATTACAATACTACAATGAAACATTTATAGTCTATTTTAATTGATTTCAATAAAACGTTACCATAAATTACTGGGCCTAAACTTTAGCTTTTTGTTCTCTCAAAATCTTTAAATGGAATATGAATCATAGCAAATTAAATTAATTGATAAGTATAGTAGTTTACTAGGAAATCCAAAAGAACGCATTAAATTACAGAAATATCACTCTATAAAATACAACAATAAAAAAATGTTTCTTTACTGGACGACAGTAAACAAACAGACTAATGATTGACGATGTCCCCGATCTACCCTTCATGACAATTAATTGAACTCTTCCAGCCACGTTGTTACAACTTTGTATATTTTGCCTGCGGGTTTTTTTGGTTCAAAACACAGTTACTACTGAAATACGACTAATATTTCTTAAATTTAGTGCGTATATTGAAAAATTTGCTGATCAGTGCCGGGAAAGAGTGCAACGTTACCACGTTCGAACGGAGAGCTGCCGCCTACTACCTGCTTTGAAACCAAGTTTGTAAGAACCTTTTCTCATAAGACTTTTCAACCTTTTTAAAATGTCAGATTTAAAATGTTTTTACTGTAATTTTGTTTGCTTATTTAATTGTGTTGTTCTTAGGCTTCCACTTTTTTTATTACAATTTATTAATTTGCATACTTTAGGCCGCAGGTTACTGATCACTCGTTTTCACATTATATACGAGTGATCTATTATTTTGCTACGATGGGTCAAGGGATTTTTGAAACACTAAATCAAGATTATTTGTCTACATAAACAGAATTTGTGAAAAAATACAAAATAAGGATAAAAGCTTAATCAACAAACCACTACAAATACAAATCAATTCGTAATTGCTGTATTATCTTAAGTTTATAATAGTAATATATCATAACTAATGGTTTTGTAAGGATAATAACGTGACCAAGCGATTGATTTTCCTACCACTAAAAGCCAAGATAGAGTTGAATTTAGGACAAGTATAACAATTTTGTTTGAAGTAGTATATACAGTACTTTTGAAATTAAAGTTTAAAAATAAAACATACAGAAACGTTCTTGTCCACCTTATATTAAACACGTCCAAAAACGGAGTTTGTGTAATACAAATGTAAAGTTAGTGGGTCTTTTGACATGTTTTATATAAATAGTGTACGAAAACAGGTCATCTTATAGAGGTGGCCCTCTGTTTACACCACTCAAGTATATTTATACGTTCGCAAACTGGAATTTATATTTTGGTGTGTTCACAAGCTGCATGCCTTTACACCTGTTTGCAAAAAAGACAACTGGCGAGGGGTACAGTTACAGTCACACACCAACCAGAGCGTATGCTGTCACACCACTATGTCGACCGCTGACAAACTTCAAAGACCAGTGTACAACATGATCCAAAAGGCTCCCTGGTTGCTATAAAACCAATGGTTTAGTTTAAACGTTTTAAAGCTAAAACTGGAAGATTTATTTGGCCTAATATAACTTTTGATATTTTGATACAGGCCTGAATCGTTTCTTATCTAGTAGATTATTAAGTATTTTCTTTTTTGTTGCATGAAATGTGGCCCCCCCCTGTGAACTAAGTCTGTGTGGCCCCGGGGCAGTTTGCCCCCTTTGCCCCCCCCTCTGGGCGGCCCTGTTTATTACTATCCTTCACATAAAATTGCAACTACTTGTAAGTCTGAAAAAAAAAACTCTTAAGTCTGGTATGATATATGCTGCTCAGCACTGATATTACAGCTTGATTTATCGTTCAAAACAAAATGTAGCAGATACTTAAAAATACTGTATAAACAAATACCCGTCATGAAGCATGTTATGTTAAATGTGAACATGAGGCCTAATTTAGAGTAAATTTAACTACAGTAGGACTCCAACTATCCGAATCAATTGGGACCAAACCCTATTCGGATAGTCAGAATTTGTCTAAAAGTAGTCCATTTTATTTAATTACTGGAGGCAATTAAATTCATGTATGTTGAAATGGGATAGAAAACAATATTTTAAACGAGACATTCTGAAAGCAACTCGGATAATCGGCGTTTCGAATATTTGGATTTCGGATAATTGGAGCTCCACTGTACATATCTACTATGTTGTGGAAAAAAATAATGTTATTATTAATTATGATATATGGTTTTATTGTTTATCCATAAATCCTAGAGAACACGAATAAAAGAACATTCATAAATTCAAAATATATTTTATTTCATATTGAACTGTATAACAAGACAAAATTTGCTTGAAATTCCTAGTCATCTTAGAAGTAATGATGACTAGCTGAACAATAAAAAAAATTCTCTCCTAGCTTGTTCAGTAGAAGCTTTCTGCAGCACAACCACACATTAATTCTACTTACGTTAATGTGTGTAACGTAATAAAAAAAGATTTTGGAAAATGCTGGAATCAAGAATTGCGCAGGGCAGATGTGAGAGCCTGTCAGTCAGGTCTTATTTTGATTTCCAAACAACCCTCACAAAACTTAATCCAATCCAACAATAAGTTCCTTTGGTGCATTTTCTAAAGATTTATTTGACGGTCCTGAAGATAATAAAGAGTCACACGTATTCAAAAAATTATATTATTTATTAAAATATCAAATTCCAAATAGTTGTTCTTACAACCATTTCTAGCCCTTAATGCGTGATCAGTCAACAAGCATCAATTTCCCCAAACTATTTTGAGTGCTGTGAACTTGAATGTTTGTGAAACCACACTCAAAAGACGTTAACTATACTCCAAAGTTATTCAAAGAAAGGGCAAATAACTGAGTTCTGGTGTCTTACTCCACTTAAATTCACATCACGGAAACATTTCTATTTTTACTTTTTTTTACGATAAAACCTAGATCATACGAGACAAGTGAACGTCAATCCACACAAACTTACTACCAATACTGGTACTTTACAAGTCCAAACAGGTGCCAGGTTTTGGTGAAATAAATCGCGTTGTGTGACGTTGGACACACTTGTTTTGGTACTTGGACCCGAACCATATGTAGAGAAACAATGTAGGTCGCAATAACATCAAATCGTCACGATCTACAAAATGTATTTAAAAATCTTCCACTTAGTTCCGTCGTCGTGTTATAAGTCTAACAATAGTAAGAAATAAAATAACATATACAATTAATAATAAACTTTTTGTCACTTTAGTATGACATAGGCTTTGTACATTATAAAGTATTTCGATGTTGTGGTGAAGTGGTGACGGTAACGCATAACTTATCCATTACCGAGTGACGTCACCAGTAGGCTATTGACCGACAGTAGCAGTCTTCAAGCAGAAGTAGATGATTTGTTTTAAGCTCCACAATATTTAAAATATATAGGTTATAGAACTAGCTTGTTATTTTACTTTGTAAACAATTCTGAACTAACCTCATTTTTTTTTAACATTGGCTGTACTGCCAATATATATTAAAGTTCAGTCACAGTATACAATAAGCACAGCAGCGAAGCTTACTCATGAGAAAAATGCAACCGGCAGGACGCTAGCGGTCGTAGTGTTCGTGTCGCAAACTTATATTAATTAGGTATTGTAACACCACTTTGAACATAAAAAACAATTACGTGTGCCGCAACAGCTGATTACGGCGCCAGTTGTTCGCTACCTCACCGCTAGGTTCGCTAGCATCGATGGGTTGCAAGTAAAACGGCTGAGCTTCGCTAATCGCTACAGTATAACAGTATATAACATGGTTCAGTCGAGGGACAAGAAGCTATAACTTACCATCCTGCCAAAGGGACAGGAGTTAAGCGTTCGTTTTTCACTACGGAATGCAACAATGAGCCACTTCATCGTAGAGCAGAGAATACGAAAAGTGTTCGTGTCTCATGATAGTTGAAAGGAAGATGTTAAGTCACTTCACCGACTTAAGACCACAAGGTCTATTGCTTATCAGATAAAATATTGATTTTCCTGTTGATAAAGTTACTTGTTTTACTTTTATTCGAAAAGTTAAGCCAACAACCAATAGTGGTTAGCCAATAGAATTTAAGCAGTTTTCATTTTATAGATTCTACCAAACGTCATGAGTTTCTTGACCGTGACATGTTGATGTTTGAAATGTGAGTTGTGTCAGTTTCATTTTTTTGTGGGTCCGTCTGGTCTGATAGTAAGCGATCGAAATCTGTTTGTGTTGTCTGACGTTCATTTGTATTGTATTTCTACCAACACGTAATATCCTGATTCAAAAATTTTGTTTGTAGTACAGTCAATTAAGAGCTACTTTCAAAAGGGCGCTCATAGAAATATGACCCACCTACCCACCCTCCTATACATGTATGTATGGTGGTATTGGAATAAATTTACTTTTTTTCGGGAGGAATAAAAACCTTAGTCTGTGGAACACCCTGACAGCTGAATTATTGTTTGACTAATGTTTGAATTGATTTACTAAAAAAAAAAATAATAAAACAATTAATTCCCTATAAATTAACATTATTTCTCGAATGTTGCTAAACCAAGAGAGATACAATTCACATTAATTTATGTCCTGCATACATATAAGAGGTGAAAATAAAGTTATAAACCACCGTATATGCAACTTTACAAAATACATGTATACCTGAGGAATCTGTATTGCATGCTGCAATTTTTAAAACCTTTATAATGTGGTATTTTTAACAAGTTACTGCGAGTAATAGATGTCTGCAATTTCATTTGATATACTGAGGTTTAGTGCAATCATTTTTTGGAGAGGATCAGACCATATAGTTATTTTAAAACTATTATATAAAAACAGAACTTGCAAAACCAGACAGCAAAGTTCACCGGAATGAGCAAAGTCACAGCTGTTCACCGGTATTAGCAAAGTCACAGCTGTTCAATGTGTGGCTTGACAAACACCAATCAGTTAATTAAGTTATGACCACATTCTGAAGGTTACCTACCCATTTCTGCACTTAACTCAAATAAACACAAAGTAAAATCAGCTGATTATTGTTTACTACAATCAGCTGTTCACACAGAAACTTTATTTGAATTAGTTGCACATCATTCGAAATGTGATGTAAATAAATGATGTAGTACACATTTATAGACATATAAATACATACTTTACTGTTTCTACCAATCATACATGTACTGCATTTTTTCCGGATTAAGAAGAAAGAGAGGATATGTATGTTTGAGAAAAAAATATGCAGAAAAATAACTTACTAATAAGATGTTGCAGACAAAATTAAAACAATTTTTTATGTTGACTTACCAAATCAAAAATATATCAAGTTAAAGGAGTGTCAAATTAAAGGTTTAATTGGCCAAAATTTGAATAAAAGAAAAGAACAAAAATATTATAGACAAAAAAGGGGTTTTCTGTGAAATCTTCAATTGGGTGAAGACTACTATAAAATATGGTTAGTCAAACAATAAGATCATCAAACGTATTAAAAAATCTATCACTTACTTTTTATTTTCTCCCATATGAGTTAGCACACAGTAAGTATTGTGATAGTCCAAAAAGTTTTGTACAAGTTGGTTTAAAAATAAATTTAAGGGTTCCCTAAATCCAATAAATCGGTTTATTCGAAAAAAAAAAAATGTTTAGTGTCTGTCCGTATGTGCAGTTCGCTGGAAATCCAACGGATGGATAAATGTTTATTAAATTTGGTATTTAGGTGTATTTAGCCAATATCTCCAGAACATTTTTTCACTTTTTTGAAATTTTAGTTTTTTAAATTTTTATGGACAAAAACATACGAAAATCGAATTTTCTCATAAACGGCTCTAATAATTTTGATTTAATTTTCAGGAAAGATGTGAATTACAATTTAAAATATTTTAGTAAAAACTGCACGTCTCTAACTTGACTAATTTTTCAGTTATGGCAAAAAAACATATTTGTGAATCAAACTGGTAATTTTCAAAGTTTTGATTTTTCAGTGTTTAATATGGGGGGAAGTTTGTGCCAATTCTTTTAAACCATTTATTTTTATCATGATCATCAAAATGTGGGCGAATATGGATTTCGAATGAATATCAGATGAGTGTAGATGAGCGAATGTAGTCATTTTTACACCGACCGTTCAGTAGAAAGTGTTGTTTTAATTAATAGCTCAATGACAAAAGAACAACAACGGTAATCAGCTGATCCCTCTCCAATTTTTTTTACAACTCTGATTGTGATCGAACTGAGAATCTTTAGCTTATGAAGCTGTGCTTTAACCAATTAAAGTACCCACCAATTTGTTTTTTAATGATTGCTGTATGCATTGTTTTAAAACATCTCTCATTCATAAATTGCAGACTTTCACAGCAAATAATCAAATATTTTAGACTAGAGTAGCCATAATAGTCCTTCTTGAGCTAAGTCGAACTTATATAGTAACAATGACTAAACTCGTTCATCTACACTCATCACACTCATTCGAAATCCATATTCACGCATATCTTGACGATTGGCGTCTTAAGAATAAATTAAAAAAAAAAATAAATAAATGAAGAGTTAATATTCTGGAACTCTTCCAAAGTCGCTAGCAATATTTGCAAAAACAAACTATTTTCTTCAAAGAACAAACATTATGAGTAAAGAAATATTAATTTTTCTGGAAATATTTCGAATGAGTTTACATTATCCTCTATTTTAGTGGAGACTGGCATCCACTACTATGGGATAGATGATAATCAAGATTTATTTCACATACCCTACAGCTCATGACATGTGTCAGTAATCCTGGGTAGCGAATTGTGTGGAATTCTGAAGTGACCACAAAAAATATTAATTATACCCTTAAAATAGCTAGGCCTATAATCAATTATAGCCTAAAAAACAAGGACTTTTCAATTTGTTTGCCTCATTATTACAGATCCTCTTCACCTGTATCAATGCATCCAATATAAAAATAATAGCAGTATGTTTTTACCCTTACCTATACAATCAAACGCATCATTTTGTTGACTTAATCAGAGATCTACTGACAATTAGTATGTGTTTTAATGTTATAAGATGTAACAAACACTCCAGTAAATAAATTTTTAATTTTGTATGAATTAGTATGTGGTCGACATTTCATTTTAACCATTTTGAATTCATTGAAATATAAAATGATAGAAATGATGGTGATCCAAATAACACTGAAATTAGGGAATGACACAAAACTAAACCGTGATTAAATTTTTAGTCCTTGCAACAGTAAAATGGTCAACGGTAATAGTGTAACAGTAACACTTTTACTGTTACATGTGTAACACACAACTGTGATATATGTAACAGACGCACGCATGCACACACACAAAACCACTAATATACTGTAACGGTAACAGTATATCAACATTATTTCATATTCCTGGTTAGTCTCGTTTTAAAATTCCACTTAACTTTGTATATAGAAGTTCTATGATTCCATTTAACTTTTTATATAGAAGTTCTATGATTCCATTTAACGGTCTATATATGTTTTCATTTACTTGTTTAGTTTATTTTGACATTGTCATATTACTTTTATCATTTATTGTAACTTATATGCATATATATACATATATATATATATATATATATATATATATATATATATATATATATATATATACAGGGTGAGTCTCTACTGACACAATTAAATTTACCTGTTTGTTGTACTCACAAAAAAGAACAAAAAAGTCCATACTAACCCTTGTCCGATTCTCAACCGTTTGGCTGTAAGGGCTCATATTGTGTATTTTTTAAATTACTTGACATTAACTCACTGATTGAGCTACAAAAACAAAACACCTACCAGATTCTTATTAATAGCATTGAAAAGATCGTTAAATTCTCTATAAATGTCAATTATTTTGCAAGCAAACGTAAATAAAAACTAGATTTCCTAGAGGAAGTTTATTAAACAAATATGCAACATGTCTTGTTCTCCAATTGTTCAAGACGCCATATCAGCACATAAATGTAGTCTAATTTAATGTAAAGTTAAGTAGAAAACTTTTCTCACTAATAAGCTTGGAATATATGTATAATTTAATTGGGTTGAATATCATGAAACCGTAAATAACACCTAAAATATTTCATAAAACATGGTTTACTCAGTTGCACTTAACAAACAAGTTGTCAGTCTTTACAAAATAAAAAAAACATAATAAATGTAATATTTAGTTTTAATAAGTGTTTAATATTTTAATAAGTGTTCAATATGTCCACCATTTTCACTTATGCGGGTATGGACTCGGTTCCTCATCTCCCTTACACTCAACTCCCTTAGATTTATTTCATTTCTAAGGTGTCTAGCAGCCCTCAAGATTCGATGTCTCAATTCTTCGGCTGTTTGTACTGGACTTCTGTACACTTCTTGCTTCAAAGAACCCCAGAAGTAGTAATCGATAGGATTGAGGCCAGGGGACAATGATGGCCAAGCAACAGTTCCACCTCTCCCAACAAACGTATAGAAGTTGTTGTTAACATGTTCACGCACGTTGATGTTGAAGTGTGGTGGTGCTCCACCTGCCTGGTAAATAATGTGCCAACACAATTCCAACGGCAAGTCTTCGAGAAGGTCTGGTAGGATATTATTTAGATATTGAACTCCAGATAATGATGTAGGGAGATCAAGGTAGGGACCTATCAGCTTGTCCCCTATCAATCCAACCTAGTTTGGCTCCGTGATTAACGACAAAGATGTGGGTTCTCAGTGTCATAGAAGTGTTCATTGTGGTAGTTAAAAACACTGTCTCGTGTAAATGTAGATTTTATTTATTTATTTATTCATAAGACGCCAATCGTCAAGATATGGGCGAATATTGATTTCGAATGAGTGTGATGAGTGTGGATGAGTGAATGTAGTCATTGTTACAAACTAAGGCTTACTATTCCTTAGAAAGTGTCATTAATTAATAGCCCAATGACAAATGAACAGCTTTGTCATTAAAACAGATTCGTCTGTCCCCAAGATTGTTTTAAGAAAATCTGCATTATCGTGCTGTAAAACCCCTTGACAAAATTGACGTCTCAGATGAGGGTCTTTTGGTTCAATTGTCTGGACACGAGTAAAGTGGTATGGGCGTATTTGATTTGAACGCAAGAGTCTTGACACAAACGATTGGCTTACTTCAGTAGCAATTCTTCTTGTACTTGTTCTCGGATCTCTTTCGACTTGGGCAAGTACATCTTCCTCTAACCCAACATCTTGTATGATGTTACCAACGGAGCGGTCATTGACAGGAAATCAACCAGTTTCACGCAAACAATTATGAACCCTTACAAATGTTCTTACATAATGAATTCTTCTCTCTGGAAATCAACGAATGTATTCTCTACGACTTTCAGCTCCATTGCCAGAACACAACCCGTACACAAAATGTATATCACCATATTCTATATTAGTAAACGGATTCATAGTTCACAACAAACTTTTGACACAATGCCACAATACAACAAACGATAATACCGTCACTAATTTTAAACTAACAATGCTTAAGTATAAAAATAAAAGTAAGAATAAATATTTTAAAATTGTCCAAAGAAGATGATTTGTGTTTTCACAGACTAATATGAGTAACTATTGTTCAAAATGGGGTAATATTTACAACAGCTGATTTCAGGGACAGAATAATTATAAAAGTGAAACAGCGGATTTTAAATAATAGTTCAATCAGCTGATCATGGAAGTTACATACAAAACAAAAAAAAAGGCACAGGTTGAGTTTGGTAGTTAAGTGCAACCGAATA
This sequence comes from Stictocephala bisonia, assembly GCA_035578905.1. NCBI lineage: Eukaryota > Metazoa > Arthropoda > Insecta > Hemiptera > Membracidae > Stictocephala > Stictocephala bisonia. The sequence continues at coordinate 249,250 of JAQJVL010000328.1, forward strand.
AACCATGTTTTATGAAATATTTTAGGTGTTATTTTTGGTTTCATGATATTCAACCCAATTACATTATACATCTATTCCAAGCTTATTAGTGAGACAAGTTTTATACCTAACTTTACATTAAAAAATACTACATTTATGTGCTGATATGGCGTCTTAAACAATTGGAGAAAAAGACATATTCCATATTTTTTTTAATAAACTTCCTCTAGGAAAACTAGTTTTTATTTACGATTGCTTGCAAAATAATTGACATTTATAGAGAATTTAACAGCCGAAGAATTGAGACATCGAATCTTGAGGGCTGCTAGACACCTTAGAAATGAAATAAATCTAAGGGAGTTGAGTGTAAGGGAGATGAGGAACCGAGTCCATACCCGCATAAGTGAAAATGGTGGACATATTGAACACTTATTAAAATAGTGTCAGTTATAATAAAGCATTATTATCTAAATATTACATTTATTATGTTTTTTTTATTTTGTAAAGACTGACAACTTGTTTGTTAAGTGCAACTGAGTAAACCATGTTTTATGAAATATTTTAGGTGTTATTTACGGTTTCATGATATTCAACCCAATTAAATTATACATATATTCCAAGCTTATTAGTGAGAAAAGTTTTCTACTTAACTTTACATTAAATTAGACTACATTTATGTGCTGATATGGCGTCTTGAACAATTGGAGAACAAGACATGTTGCATATTTGTTTAATAAACTTCCTCTAGGAAATCTAGTTTTTATTTACGTTTGCTTGCAAAATAATTGACATTTATAGAGAATTTAACGATCTTTTCAATGGCATTAATAAGAATCAAGTAGGTGTTTTGGTTTTGTTTTCATAGGTCAATCAGTGAGTTAATGTCAAGTAATTTTAAAAACACACAATATGAGCCCTTACAGCCAAACGGTTGAGAATCGGACATGGGTTAATATGGACTTTTTTGTTTCTTTTTGTGAGTACAACAAAAAGGTAAATTTAATGGTGTCAGTAGAGACTCACCCTGTGTATATATATATATTGGAAAAGCTTTCACTCTTTATATCTGATATCTTGATTAGATAAATTAAATGTTTTTTCTGTATAAATATTCTTTCTTTTAATGTATTTGATAATTTATATTTTAGGCATACCGAGTATTACATACAAAGCAGGTATAAGAAGTTGTTGAATCACAACTTACAGAATGACAGAAGAGGAAAATGAATCAACTTTATTGGTTTCTATAAATAACCAGCTACCATCTACAGAACAATTCAATTTCAATGACTAATGTCCTACATGGATTAAATCATTTGAAAGGTTGAGATTAGGTAGTGGGTTACACAAAAACAGTAATGGAATTCAAATTAGTACACATATATAGTAATGGGGTCACAAGTAGATGTTTTCAACATACTCAAACTATCTAATACTGAATACCTGATGAGGGTAAAGTATACATTGACTACATTGTAGCCAATTGCCAGATGTGTATAAAGTATGCATTGGCTACATTGAACTTTATTTACAGATATAGGTAAAGTATACATTGACTACATTGGACGAGGGAGACAAAGGTAGTTGGACATTTGCCATGTGGAACCCAAACCTTTTTCAAGTGCTAAAAACTAAATCACATCTACACAAACAAACTTATCTACTCTAATAATTATCTACATTTTAACCTAGATCCTAGAATGGGGTACAACGAAATGAACTTCTGCTAAATATAAAAATGTTAACAGGGTTAAATTAATATAACCAATTAGGCGCTGTCAATGTCACGATATCAACGAAAAAATGTTAAAACACAGTTAAATTAATATTCAAATCAGGCTGAAATAAGATTACACGATGAATAAATTCAGCCTGATTTGAATATTAATTTAATTGTGTTTTAACATTTTTTCGTTGATATCGTGACATTGACAGCGCCTAATTGGTTATATTAATTTAACCCTGTTAACATTTTTATATTTAGCAGAAGTTCATTTCGTTGTACCCCATTCTAGGATCTAGGTTACAATGTAGATAATTATTAGAGTAGATAAGTTTATTAGTTTAAGAACGTAGTTAAAAATTATAACATAAATTTGATGTGTAGATGTAATTTAGTTTTTAGCACTTGAAAAAGGTTTGGGTTTTACCAAATCGAAACGTCGTAATTGGTAATTTTCACGTAATGATGGCAAATGTCCAACTACCTTTGTCTCCCTCATCCGATACTCCATCATTAACAAATTTCAAAAACAAAGTTGACCACATTGTTGTAGAATGCCAGATGCAGGTGAGGTATAAATTGGCTACATTGTAGACAATTGCCAGATGCAAGTAAAGTATACATTGATTACATCGTTGTTGTTTGCCATAAGTTGCTAATCAAACTATTATACATCAACTAAAATGCAGGAGATTGCCAAATGTAGAGTTAAAAAATAAAAAATGCAATTTAATAATTTGAATAGATGAGATACTGAACTTGGGACACGAGGTCTCCTTTCAGGCCATTTGACCCTGAGCCAAATCATGATTGTCTGCACTAGATGATTAAATTCCTTCAAATTAAGGCCCAATTGTGGATAAGTCGTCTCTCGTAATACAAATATACTATTTTTAAATAGTTAAAGCCATACTTTTGAATATATTTGAATTTGCTACAATTGTGTTTTGTACACAGCTACTTTATTAAATTAATAAAAATTGAAGATAGGAATTTTTCATTCTCATTCAGTTAAGTATAATGTGTAATTTCCCTTCTGATATAGACGTTGTCAATAGAGTAAGATGACCAATATGCCACTGACTGTCATGTTTTTTCATGCAAGCTCTGATGTTAACACTTCATCCTTACTAAGCATGTGACACAACGTACAGCAGTAGGTGGATTTGGATTACCTCTCACACACAAATATGCTTCCAATACAAGATTCTTGATAGCAAAAAGGAGTGAATTTATGATTTTCAACATCATAATCAATTAATCTATAGCAAACTATAGGCTATACATCTTGTCAAGGTTATTGAGTGACATGTGTCTATACACTTGGCCTTGGGTGTGACACAAAGTATACAACTAAGCTTGGGTGAAATTGTATCCAAAATTCAAAATTAACAACTTTTTAAATCCTTATTTGCCATTTCACATGAGCCTGTAAGCATGTGTATCAACTTTACTCAAAAAGTGAAGTACAGACTGTAAACTAAGTTGGGGATTTGAACCTTGGATCTTAAGACTCCGTTGTCCAAAAACTTGACCTCTAATACATATTCTTACAAACTACGTATTTACTTAAAATGTTCTTATATTCCCTGTTCAAACTAGAATTTGCTTTGCCCAAAACGTTGTTTCAATTACTAATTATGTCATGATAGTCAAAAATCGGCAACCTACAAAGTCATCCCCTCTACATAAGTAGGCCTAATATTCTTTTTCAAGTTAAAACTTGAGCTTCCATAGCTCGCCAATATCGAAAACATACCTGAAATTTTTCTTAGAATAATGTTAATATAAAATATAAGAAACAAATTACAAAATTATTCACACCTAGCCTATACTTTTAAAACTTAAAATAATATTCTTAGTAATAAAATTATCAACTATCTACAAAACAATTAGATTAAAGCTAAAAAAATACCAGTAATGACAGCTTGATTGTGAGCTTTCTATGTATCAGTTTATAAGTCAGATTCATACAACAACCTTCAATTCCATTAATGCTTTGAATCACAATACTTTGAGAACAATTATAAGCTTATATTTCAATAATTAATTGACACATTAATTTTTAACTACATAAGCTAAGACTCGAGTCAAATTCTTTACCCTAACTCCCTTGACTTCGTAAACAGATCACAAACAATTACAAGATTAGTATAATTTCCAGTGTAAAGGCCAATGTAGATAAACACGTTATAGATAGGTTTTAATTGGCTGTAGTTAGTTGCAGCATGAATACTGTTTGTAGGGGAAAATGCCACCCAACAAAGCATCCGATGACGAAGGTAGTAAGCTCGAGAAACACGTAGGCTATATTGAGTATATACAAAAATTAATTTCTAGAGTTTCTCTTCAAGCTTGATTACTATAATTCTTTTACTAAATGATAGTACGAGAAAACAATATTAACATTTTAAAATTAGCAACAAACAATATTTACATATTTATATAATTATATGGCGGCAAAAGATATCTTATCCACACACTTACCTCCAATATCGCTTCTGTATCCACAGTTGAATGGATCGGTTTTAATCAAAGTCTTCACTTCCTCAACCACTGTGCGCACAAGATGAGCAATAAGAAAAGGAGGGCATTTCCTGAGAAAAAGCAATGCCAAAATCATACAGTTATTTTAGGATAACTATGTACTATAATTAAAACCCTATTACAAATGAATTCAAAATAAACATAATTCAGTTCAAAGTACAAAATTTTATGAGGAACATGTTATTGGATGATTATCTGAATAGGTTTAGGAAAAACAGTAAATCAAATTTATTCAGAGTTGCAATTAAAACCATTACTTATTCTACTTACGAAATATAAAAATTGTTCCCTACTTACATTTAATATATTAAGGGGTTCGAAGATAAAATTTTACTTCATATTTAAAGCAGAAAAGTCAATCATAACAACTGTTTGTAATACAAAAAAACAGACGAACCATTTGTAAATATTTATTTAAAGAATTACCATGATTTTAATTTTTTTAAAGTTTTGACAACATGTATTTTGTACAGTTTACAACTTGATCATTCATATGAAACTAGGCCAAATTTTTAACTTAAAAATACAAAAAAACTCACTTACGTAACTCTTCAGAAAAGGGCCCTTTTACATGGGAGCCTTTATAATCTTATTGAATCCTTAAAAATAGACTATTATTAATCCAAATGAAAAGAGTATTTTTTTAGCCACCATTAAGAAACTGTAAATCATCATGTAAAAGAATCCCTAGAAAACAATCATTCTGAGTGATACAATAGAAAACTAACAAGCTTGATCAAACAATGTATGTAAGTAACTATCCCTCATTTGACTGCTGAAGTAAAGGCATTCACACAGATTTATGGAATATTATGTAACCTTTTAGGAAATATCAATAGAAAATGTTCTTAAATACCAACTTCTATTGTATAGTCTTTCTCGAAAATGATAAAAAACTTTACACTCATCACACTGAATCAAAATTCATATTCAATCATTATCTTGACAATCGGCGTTTAGAGAATAAATAAATATAAATTTTAAATCCTGAACAAACTTGTTTTTTTAATTCTAATCTACATGCTGTAGCCCAACATTATTAACATGTTTTAGAATGTGTTAAAGAAGAAAAAAAACCACTGTATTACTTTTCAGCTCAAACTGATCAAAGAATCTCAGTGCTTTGGTCAGTAAAAATAAAATGTTACTTATACTAATATTTTTCAATAGACAAATATTGATATTGGAATTCCTCAAGGCCCTACACTAGACTTGCTGATTTTTATATTGTACATCACTGATCTATTACCACTTGCTAATTAAAGGTGCACGAATATAGAAAAACAATTTTTTTAAGTTATTTGTAAACAATTTGATTTAAAATTGATTAAATTTCAATAAGGCAGTACTTGGTATCTTTCATGTTCAACGTTCTATAAAAAATTTCAAAATATAAGATTTTAGAAACGTTTAGTATTCACATGTGACAATACTTGTTTATTATATAATAATAAATAAGGTTCAGCTACCTATATTAATTTTTACAATTCAATTTATTAGTATGTTTCAAAACATTACATTCCAGTATTTAAAAATTAATAAAACAATTTTATTTAAGACAAGAACATAACGAAGAGAGTAGAAAATAATAAAGTGAACAAAGAGATCTTGTTATTTTACTATCATGTCAGCTTTATTTTTCATGTTCACAGATAACATACAAAATTACCATATTACATGTTTTATTTTCTTATTAAGGTTACTTTACTTATCCATTTCTTGTTCAAACTTAAAGAACATTTGTACTTTAACTAACAATCGGTATAAATTATTCTTATCAGAACGCTACATTATTTTATTATCATAAAGGCAGCGTTCAACACTCATTTAAATATTCCTCGCCATCGTAAATATCCTCAATAAGATGTGGTCTTAAGAGTTATTCAAGATCTAATATTCACAAAGTTAATCATTTCATAAAGTAAAAGGAGTGAAAATAGAGCTATTTAAATAAAAATAAAAAATGGAAGCGAAATTGACATTCTAAGCAAAAAGAGGTTCTAAAATCCATTCAATGTCACCTATTGAGTTTATTGGAAGAAGTATACGGGCAAATTTTGGATGAGTCCCTCCAAACAGACTTAGTATGGGAGTATATGGAAATAACTTCTGGAAATAATTGGTAGAAAATGGAATCCTATACAGTAAATCCGTAGTATGTATGCACTTGTTGAACAGACGTGAGCCTCACAGGCCCTTCAGGGTACATAAGAAACAGGTTCCCGGCCAAGGCATTGGACTGTTTACCACCACTGGATAAACGGAAGGTACTAAAATACAGTTAATTGACATAAAGCATTGACATATATCTAACTGTCAGACATTCATCGAAAAGGCAAGCTGGGAGCAAGGGCATTTGAGTGTATATTTTTAAATAATGACAAGTGAGAATACTCGTAGGTTACAGGCAAAGATGTGTTATTCCAAGAACATGTCTTTCCCTCAAAGTCATGAGGTAGCGAGTTAAGTCATCTAATGTAGAAGGAAGAAGTTTCACCTCTCTGGGACTTGCAGGACCAAGGGAGCATTCAATTTCAAGAGATAACAAAATACCAGGAGAAATCTGGAACTTTACGTTTAATCATTGTTTGATATTTAACGTCTCAAATGTATGGGGTGAACCTAAGTGGTGAAGCTCAGGCTGGGCCCATCAACATCTTGAAAAAATATCTTTCTTGGAAAATGATGTAAAGACCTAAAAACTACAATTGGATGGCTTTAAAGTTAAGAGAGAGGGGGGAAATTTTTAAAATGCAAACCTAGGTTGCTTGCTCTATCAAGTTCCCCAACAAATTTATGGTTTAGTCTACTCTGAAACCTCTTGGTTCTGTTGTAAAAAACATAGTTTAAGAATATTTCTTGCAAAAGCAGTGAATGAATATTGTTTTTTACCATCTGTTAAGAAATATTTTAATAGCATTCAAACAAGAATCATTAAGAAAATATATGATAATTATATACTATGATACAAAGGATTATGTGCTGCAGCTTAAAAAAAAAAAACAATTTATGAACTTGGTAAAAAAATGATATGATTACATTCGTAATGTCTTTTTAAATTCAAAGCTCAAACAGAGAAAACCATGTTTTTACAAAAAAAATCTGTAGATACATTATGTCGACGATATGCTAGTTTTAGGATATAAGTGTAAAAGTATACAATCTTTGATAAATATTCTTAATTTTGAGATGTTTCTTACATAGCATATTAACACCATAGATTTAGGTGAAAATTCAAAAGCCATTTAGGAATATGTTTTAACTTCGTGAAGAACATTACAATGATGAGGTATTGCAACAATTCAACATGAATAACTGTCACGGTGCATGCTCTTTTAACCCACAGGTGCTCTGAAACATGAGTGTGACCAAAGACCAGGATTCCGTTAATCAGGGTATCGCGAGGCAATTAATTGGTGGACGTGGTGAGTCAGTCTTGTGAGTACCCAATATGATGACTGGAAAAATGTTCATATATGGGAACCATCTCAAAAAAACCAAAATTTACTCATAGTGTTTATCAAAGTTAGTACAGCTTATACAATTGAACAATGATTCAATCAATCAAAATTACTTTATTCATGTCATACATTTGAATGATGTCACAGTTTTATACATAACAATGTTACTCGAATAAAAACATGTACCTAAAATATTCACTTATGGTGTACAGAGGCTTACAATAGTCTCAATTTCATTTGGTAAATTGTTAAAAGATTTAATTCCACAATAAGAAGGTTTACTTTCAAGTAAGGTGAGCCTATGATAAGAAAATGAACAATTAACCTGACTGCGTGTATTATAATTAATTATGATGATTGCCTAATTTTGGTATTGCAGAAGCATTTTTAATGTGGGTGACATGATGTAAGGCACCTCCTTTACATTTAAAAACTCTTATAGAGGCGCCGAGTGGCACACTACTTCCGTATAAGGGACTACTTTGGCTTCATTTTCCCTTTTCCTAAAAACATATGATAAAAAATTTAAATGTCAGTGTGACACTCACATTTTTAAAGTGTATACAATTAATAGTGATGCAAATGTTTTGCCTCAGAATCTAGAATTAAAACTTTTAAAAATTCACTGACACAATTAAAATACACTCCTTAGAGTTTTAAAAATTCAGAAACTACTTGATCTTTACACAAAGTATTGAAGCTAGAATTCTTGCAATCAGAAGCCAAAAGCGCCGAATTGTCATCTGCTCTGATAAAACTTTTCCCAGAGTCTACCCAGGTCTAGTCTTGTTAGAAAATTCCTAACTGATAGACATTTCTGATATTAGCATTTTAAGTCAGCATGTAACGAGATACTGAACGGTGTACAACTACGTCCCTCGGTCCCTCCAGTTATTTAAAATTGTGTATGCTTTAAATGGAGTTTTGATTTATGATGGTTAAACAATTAAGCGATGCAGAGTACTACAAACGTAAAAAGATAAAAGAAGAAACCTAACATAACCTGCTAATAAGTGAAAAAGGTGCATGCGTATTTTAAGCCATCAGCATCAAAAAGTGAGTCACCAAGTTCATCAGTTACCAAAGATGATTCTTGATTGAAAGCACATCTGAACGTAATGAACGGTGAAAATAATGCCTTGAGTCTGGCTAATAAAATCAAGTCAAATACCTACATTTCGTGCCTAGTGTTGTGGCACTTGATTCCTTTTAGAATTATTTAAATGAGCAATATTTTACAAGCGCCACAAATCAACATCGGCAGAGCTATTGAACTTAAACTAAAGTAAGGTCATATTTCATCGAAATAAGAACCAGTGAGGAGATTGAAAAACTTCTTGTTGACTCCAGATGATGAGCAGAGACTCTATAAGTGGACCAATTTTTGACCAGTTTACTAAAGTACGTCCTCGGAGGGTGACAAATCTTGATTATGAAGCTTCTGACGACTCACCTGATAATACAAAGGATTTGTTCAGAAAAAACGGTTTTTACTCTTTCATACTCGATCAGGCCATCGCATGTTTAACTGAAAGGTTTGAACAGTTTCTTAAATATAAAGACATGTTTGATTTCTTGTTTGCACTGCATAATTTTGAAGGTGAGACGCTTATTAAAAACTGCAAGGATGTCATCTTTCCTTGACAAGTGGAAAAGACAGTGATGTATATAGAATCCAACTACACAACGAAATTGAAACGTTCAAAACAGATTTAACAGACAATGAAAAGAAATAAATTAAAACACCATTTGATGTTCTAATTTATTTTTTTAACAGAAATATTGAAAATTTCCCTTACTCAACCATAGCTCTACGAAGTGTGCTGACTTTTCACGTAACTGTAGCTTCAGGAGAATGATCATTTTCCAAGCTGAAAATAATTAAAAATTATAAACGGTTAACAATGTCCCAAGAGCGCTTGGTTGCCTTAGCAAAAATGTCCACTGAATTTGACATTCTAAATGATTTGGACGTCAACTCTATAATCTCTGAATTTGCTAAGAGAAAAGCAAGAAGAGTTCATCGACAAGAAATAAACTTTTTGGATTTAACGAACTTGTTTGGCAAGGTTTTGGTTCCTAGTAGGCCTACTTTGATATCTTAGTAATAAAATATGCTTTGTTGTTTCATTATAATTATTTTATTTAGATCGATAGAGCGGTGGAGAGAACATCATTATCGTTAATAAAGGGCTCAAATCTGTTGTAAAATAATTATCAATGTAGTAAATTTTTTGTATGTGTCATGTAGCATTCATTAAAGAATATGGATACGGATACTGTACTGTTTCTTACTAGCTTAAAAATCTACTAAAACTAGAAACAGTTGTAAATGTTGAGTTTTCCATGAATGTTGCCATATTAACACAATTTGTATATATATAGCTTAACATCTTTGCTAGTTTTTTATTTTGTTTAGAAGTGTTTATTAATAACATTCTTTGTTTTTTTACTACTATATTTAAATTATTGTATAAAATTATCATTGTATGTAACTTTTTCCATGGTTATAGTATATGTTTAAAGACCGAAAATTCACTCAAGCAAAATATGTAAGTTTCATTTTGGAGAATAGGTTATTATTACCTTTGTTTATGGTACAGTAACATAACAGTAATAAGTGATCAAGCGGGAATTATTTATGAGGAATAGTTTATACAATAAGAACGTTCATTTAGAAAGTATTAATAAATTACTTTCCTGTTTTTAATGGAGTTTGCTTATTTGTTGCTTTTAAAATTTCAGAACAGCTATACAGATAATATTGCTGTAACTATTCAAAGATGTCAAAACTCAGCATTTTCAGAACGATAAAATGAAATCAAGATTTTCAATTACTCAAGATTTCAAGCTCTACCTATTCCATTGTTTTTCATTATAAATATTTGGTTATCAGCGCAAGCTTTTTTATGGTTTAGGCCTACCACAGTTTACCACTAACGGTGCCATCTTAGCAAGCGCATCAACGAGCTTGGGTGTGAAATCCAGGCAAAGCGTGCACTTGACGTCATGCCAGTTTTTTCATGACTTATCCTAAAGGGAATAGGGACTAGCAATCGTTGGAAGGGGGAGGAGGGGGCGAAAATGTTTGGTAACTGCGGCACTAAAAAACTTGCGAGATATTGTAAGTAGTATATATATACTCCTGCCCATGTTGTTTGTGGCATCCTCAGCAGCACTGATGCCATGAGAATCTGAGACCCCTTGAAACCATAAAAATCTAGGCCTAAATCAAAATAAATGTTATACTTGTTCCGCCTGATTAGCTATGATTTTTTATTTATTTATTTTTGTCTTCTAACGCAGTGGCATTTATACTGAGCAAAGCCAACATTCATATGTGACAATGGCCCAAACCTGAAGCAAAATTTAGTTAAAATTCCCAAAACTTAAACCCATGACCCTGCATTGAAGTCAGAAATGTTGCCCAATAGGTTAGAAAGAATGAAATGATGTTAGCATAAAATATACATTGCTCAATGCTAAAACACCAACAGGTTAGAAAGAATGAAATGATGTTAGCATAAAATATATATACTGCTCAATGCTAAAACAGACTCATCATATGCAAATCAGGTCTCTAGTATATAACTTTATAATTATTATACTGTTACCTTTGTTCCAAATACTGCAACGCCCAATCTCCAACTGCTCCTGGTATTTCACACTCAGTTAAATTATAACCTGCTACCTTAACAGGTAGCTGATCACTCAGATCAACAGTATTTGCAAATCTTTCAAAGAATTGCTTAGAGACACTCAAATGTTCAACGAACACTTCACCCATCGTGTAAACAAAACTTAGTCTGCTCTAATTAATATCGTTGTGATCTTAATTTCACTCAAATAATCACTTTTGCACTACACTTTGCCTATATACAGCATAACAACACATTAATTAAAAAAGTACAACCAAACCTTTACTACGGCTAAGTAAAATACGCAAATACAACAGAAATATTCAGCTTCACTGTCACGAACCAAACACCAAAAGTTTGTTTTGTTTGCTCATAGGCCTACAACAACACTACTTTACCACTTTACTACTTTGTGTGTGATTCAACTTTCAAGCAAAGCAAAATACTTACTACAATTACAATAACACTATAAAAAACAAAACAGAGAAAGAAGACTTGATCTGCTGATCACCGGCTGTGGCGCTGAGCAGGTTAGCCACTACACGCAGTTATTATTAGCCATAGGCACGTAGTAATATGTAAAATAATAGTTCTTTGTGAGTGAGTTTTATTGGTGAGCACAAAAGAACATAACTATAATAGTAAATAGCAGAATAGTATAGCTTCTAGATGTTTATTAAATTACTTTCCACTTACAGTCATAGTTTCAATGTATATTTCTTTAATTATTTTCATATTTTATATCAATTTTTATTGTTACTCTATATCTGTAGGAAAAAAATATATGCAGACAATACTGAACTAAGCGAAACGGGACATACTCATGTAAGTTGTTTTGTTTTTGTACCTACATACTATCACTTCAAAAAGGTTTGTCTCTCTTTATTATTTCTTTTGCCAGGTTTCTCCCTTTGCGAAATGATTGTAGTAATTTCTAGTAATTCTTCTCTTTTACAAGAATGATTTAAATCACTTTTCTAAATCAGGTGAGATTTAAATCATTCAGGTAATGAGGAGGGGTTGGAGCAAATTTTTTGTTTGAGTGTATTCGTAAGAATGTAAGAAAGAAAGAAAATTGCTTGTTATTGGAATCTTGTATCCAGATATAATTGCTTTAGATACACTAGTTGCCAGCTTTACTCTTTGTCTTTACAGCATGGTACATTTGGAATTATAGACCTAGGCCGAATATAGACTCGAAATGTGTTTAAGAGTTACTGGGACTAAGAAGTAGCAGTCGTAAAAATATTCCTACACAATTAAATACGTGCGTGGATGTGAGGGTGCACATGAGAATACGTCACACCCCAATATTTATAAAATAACACTCTTTTTCAATTCTTGGACGTATTTTGATTTTTGCTTGTAATTTTTAAAGACAAAAGCTTGTCTTTTGCGGCCAGCTAACTCGGGACATATGTTTAACTTAGGACATTTTGACGTCAATTTTTTGTGACATTACTGAATCAGTTGTTTGTTGAATCAAAAAACAACTTTAATCGTGTTAAGTTGTTGGCAAGGGCATTGCTGGTCATATCTAAACAGTTAACTGAAAGGTAATATTTGTTAAAAATATTATTACAGCACTTAAATTGTCACACAATAATAATTATTATATCGATTGAAACTTTACTTGCAGCAGCTTTTAATTATATTTGTATCAGTAATGTTTAGGCACTATAATCTTCATCTGTGAAATGATTAAGTTTTTTTAACCTTCACATTCTTTTTTACAGTGCTGGGTACATCAGCTACTTAATATATATAAAAGTGTATAGTTATCTCAAATTATATAGTTTTCTTATAGGTTTTGCTTGATGCATGGCAAATCTCCAAAAAAAAATTCCAGAAGGAGAAAAATATCAAGATTTTACTTACAAACAGTTACAACAAAGCAGTAGAGTAAGTCAGCAGTAAAAAAAATTTCATTCAGGAAAACGGCAGACAAATTTTGTGTATCCAAGTGTACATTAAAAAGGGTACTTGAACAACAAAAATACAGGTAGTGAGCCGCCCATTTATGTATGAAGAGAAAGTAAACATTTAATTGCTCAATGTATTGCTTTCGCAACTGACTGGTGAATTCCTTAGCATAATTTTGACATTCGTATAGAAGTTTAAGCATATGTGGGCTAAATTGGTATTATAAAGAGAAGATTATAAAACAGTATACCAGGTAAACATTTGGGAAGATAGTTTATTTCTAGACACAGTAATATTTTGACGAATAGATTGTGTTAAAATGTTAGGAGGTGTCGGGCTACAGTAGATTCTGAAATGATAAAAGCTTCAAATGTAATTAACGTAGAACCAAATCTCATTATTAATTGTGATGAGACCAATACACGAACACAGATGACTCTGGGAGGAAGAGCGTGGCATCAAGAAAGAATAATTATTGATACTTCAAAGTCAAGCAGATGCTAACCATTTATACTTCGGTTATGTTTGCAGCAGACGCTGATGGGACTTTATTACCCACTTATGTAATCTATAAGACAGCAAACTTCTATAATTCTTGGTGTGAAAGCCGAGAGGGGACCTAAGGGGACTGTTTTCAACAGATTCAAGAGTGGATGGTTCAATATTGAAACTTTAGAAGACTGGCTCAAAGCTGTAATATTACCCTACTACAATAAATTTGATGACAGAAATCCAAAAGTCCTTGTAGGAGATAACGTAGTTAGTCATAATTTTCTTCGGGTTATAGATGAGTGTAAAAGAAACAATTTTAGATTAATTTTACTACCACCTAGTAATACAGGGTTATGCCAACCACTCAATATAGCCTTTTTAAGCATCTTAAGGTACACTGGAGAAGCACATTGAATGAGTGGAAATATAAGAATCGAGGATGTATTCCAAAAGACAGATTTACTTGGTTGTTGAACCAGTGGCTTCTTTCCATGACTCAAGGAAAAATAGTTCAGAATATTACATCAGGATTCAAAGGAGCAAGTACATTTCCTTTAGATTGTACTCAAGTGCTAAAAAGGATGCTTAATAAGCATCTTAGTAACACTTCTGATGCTAACAGTAGTATAATTTCTTCAAGTGACAGTAGTTTGTAATTTTGAGATCTTCTTGGAGGAACAGCTCTTTTATAAACACACAAGAAAATGGTAAATATTAATCCAGGACAAAGTGTTACCTAAGCTATGTTGAAACAACATATCATTTTAAAGGGGTTTTCTAGCAGAGGTGAATACCACAAATGGCACTAAAAAATATTGATCCATGTAGATGGCAATGGCAAATGGCAGAAAAAGATTTTTCTTGGTTGTTGAAAGACTTTTATTATGAACCACAACTTAAGCGCATTTACCAATAAAAAATGCTACTTTGAAATAAATATTGCATTCTCTGTACATAATGTGTTTTAACATTAATCTTAGCATAAGATAAGGCAACATTAGAATCAGAATTGGGGTAAGGTTTGATACTGTGGCATTTGACCAGTGACAATATGAGGCTAATAGTTAATGGCATGGAGAATTGAGGGCCCATCAGAATAGAGACAAGGTTTAATACTGTTGTAGCTACCACCAGTGACAACCTAAGGGTACTCATGGCACGGTGGCATGAAGCTCCATCAGAATCACAATAGGGACATGGTTCGATTCTGTTGTAGCTAGCACTAGTGACAACCTAAGGGTACTCATGGCACGGTGGCATGAAGCTCCATCAGAATCACAATAGGGACATGGTTCGATACTGTTGTAGCTAGCACTAGTGACAACCTAAGGGTACTCCTGGCACTGTGGCATGAAGCCCCATCAGAATCACAATAGGGACATGGTTCGATTCTGTTGTAGCTAGCACTAGTGACAACCTAAGGGTACTCATGGCACGGTGGCATGAAGCTCCATCAGAATCACAATAGGGACATGGTTCGATTCTGTTGTAGCTAGCACTAGTGACAACCTAAGGGTACTCATGGTACGGTGGCATGAAGCCCCATCAGAATCACAATAGGGACATGGTTCGATACTGTTGTAGCTAGCACTAGTGACAACCTAAGGGTACTCCTGGCACGGTGGCATGAGGCCCCACCAGAATCACAATAGGGACATGGTTCGATACTGTTGTAGCTAGCACTAGTGACAACCTAAGGGTACTCCTGGCACGGTGGCATGAAGCTCCATCAGAATCACAATAGGGACATGGTTCGATTCTGTTGTAGCTAGCACTAGTGACAACCTAAGGGTACTCATGGCACGGTGGCATGAAGCTCCATCAGAATCACAATAGGGACATGGTTCGATACTGTTGTAGCTAGCACTAGTGACAACCTAAGGGTACTCCTGGCACTGTGGCATGAAGCCCCATCAGAATCACAATAGGGACAAGGTTTAATACTGTTGTAGCTACCACCAGTGACAACCTAAGGGTACTCCTGGCACGGTGGCATGAAGCCCCATCAGAATCACAATAGAGACAAGGTTTAATACTGTTGTAGCTACCACCAGTGACAACCTAAGGGTACTCCTGGCACAGTGGCATGAAGCCCCATCAGAATCACAATAGGGACATGGTTCGATACTGTTGTAGCTAGCACTAGTGACAACCTAAGGGTACTCCTGGCACGGTGGCATGAAGCCCCATCAGAATCACAATAGGGACAAGGTTTAATACTGTTGTAGCTACCACCAGTGACAACCTAACGGTACTCCTAGCACGGTGGCATGAAGCCCCATCAGAATCATAATAGGGACAAGGTTTAATACTGTAGTAGCTACCACCAGTGACAACCTAAGGGTACTCCTGGCACGGTGGCATGAAGCCCCATCAGAATCACAATAGGGACAAGGTTTAATACTGTTGTAGCTACCACCAGTGACAACCTAAGGGTACTCCTGGCACGGTGACTTGTGCCCCATCATAATCATAATAGAGACAAGGTTTAATACTGTTGTAGATACCACCAGTGACAACCTAAGGGTACTCCTAGCACGGTGGCTTGAGCTCCATCATAATCATAATAGGGAAAAGGTTTAATACTGTTGTAGCTACCACCAGTGACAACCTAAGGGTACTCCTGGCACGGTGGCTTGAGCCACATCATAATCATAATAGGGAAAAGGTTTAATACTGTTGTAGCTACCACCAGTGACAACCTAAGGGTACTCCTGGCACGGTGACTTGTGCCCCATCATAATCATAATAGAGACAAGGTTTAATACTGTTATAGATACCACCAGTGATAACCTAAGGGTACTCCTGGCACGGTGACTTGTGCCCCATCATAATCATAATAGAGACAAGGTTTAATACTGTTGTAGCTACCACCAGTGACAACCTAAGGGTACTCCTGGCACGGTGACTTGTGCCCCATCATAATCATAATAGAGACAAGGTTTAATACTGTTGTAGCTACCACCAGTGACAACCTAAGGGTACTCCTGGCACGGTGACTTGAGCCCCATCATAATCATAATAGAGACAAGGTTTAATACTGTTGTAGCTACCACCAGTGACAATCTAAGGGTACTCCTGGCACGGTGGCATGACGCCCCATCATAATAGGGACAAGGTTCGATATTGTTATAGCCAAAACCAGTGACAATTTAAGGTTTATTTTATTTATTGGCATGGAGACATGAAGCCCCATTAGAACAGAGTCAAGGTCTGCTACTGTTGTAGCTACCACCAGTGACAACCTAAGGATATTCCTGGCATGGTGGCATGATACCCATCATAATAGAGACAAGGTTTGCTGTTGTGGGTGATGTGGAATGCCAACAGTGACAACGTAAGTGGCATGAAACCCCTTCAGAATCAGAATACGGGCAAGGTTCGCTACTGTGGCATGCGACTAGTAAGAGCTCAAGTATTATATTGGAATGGTGGCATGAGGTGCCGTCAGAATAAGGTCAAGTATTGCCTCTCTGGAATGCGACCACTTTTATGACCGTATACCACCAGTAACGTCATTGTTTGTATTCCACACTTTCTAGTCTGTTTGCCAAGAGCTGAGAACAGCTTCTCAGAACTGCTATTAAACATGTTTCACCACGTTTATTGTTTCAGTTTAGAATAAAATGTGGAAATTTAAATCATATTGTATCGTGTATAGTCACTTAGACATTTGTAGCTGTCATAGTATGAACGAATTAGACATTCTGTCAAATTTTAGAATAACAAATTAAATTATTAAGAGGTATAATTTCGATAGGACTTTAAACAAACATAAATGAGCCAATTTAAATATTGTGGATTTCTGTTATGAAATATGAACATGCCTATATTTTAAAATGATTAAATATTTTATAACTAACCATCCAACAGTTCAGAGGCCTATACGATTATCATAATGAAATTGTAATGAAAGTATGTTTATATATTTCAACGTTTTCTTTTTGGCTGTACTAAACGCTAACAAAACTCCGACAACGCTTTATTTATAAAATAAATGTCTCTAAACTTTATGAAAATTGTAAATGACAATGAGCTAAAATCTTTAGTTACAAACCAATACCGTGTATAAATATCAATTTTAATATCTAAAACAAGCCACGTCCGGGCGAACCTTTTTTGGCTCCAAGGATTTTTTTATTTTAAAATGGATATAGGGGATTTCGACCACGATAAATCCATTGGCACCGGTCTCAACCCCGGGAAAAGTTTTATTTCTGCTCCAAATGCTCCTAGACTTCCCGTGTATCACGACGAGGCTGCGCAGTGGACTGTGACGGCACATGGGCGAAATCAGCTGATTTGTTCATTCTACTAAATACTGGTAACTAAATCTACCAATTACATAGAAGCATTCAGCTAACTAGTAAGCAAGTTATGTATCCCTTATCAGCTGGAATTGTAATTACGGAAATTAGAACAGCATTTTAGTGTTCCTTTTTCCATTTAGCACATGTGACGTCATGGGAGATGCGTGTGATACATACCGTCTTCTTTTCTAGGTACCGTAGTTTTCGTGTTTGTTGCTATATTTACTTAGCAGTATAATGTTATTTATTTTGCATTTTGTAGAATAAGGTTAACAAAGATACAAAAGTAAGTAATGTTAAACTAATACACCCAAGTTGGGTATGAAATTAAATGTATTCTTCTCTTACTTACAAATATTCCATTAGATTTTAGAAAAGACTATGTTTATCAACTCCACTGCCCCAAAAACCAAAATTCATGGTCATGCTGATGAAGAATCCTGGCGAGGCCGTAGGCCGATCTTCCTCATGAGGCAACATGCCGAGACCCACAAATAGGACTGTAGCAGAGGACCTCGGTGAGGCCGCAGGCCGAACTTTCCCCCGCGAGGCCGTAGGCCGAGGTCTTCAAAGGGGCCTGTTGCAGAGCGTTTTGACGAGGCCGCAGGCCGAGTTCCACAAAGAGGCTAAAGGTAAACATGGAAGACCTCCGAAACGAAATCTTATTAATAACTTAGACCAGGCCTGATACATGTTATTAGGATTAAAACAAGACCAAGTTATTAATTTTGCGACCTCTAGAAGCCAAGAAAACAATGTTTCAGGGAATCTATAGAAACTTTTTCTCGTAAATTTTAACGTTTATAAAACTTAAAAAAAACATCCTATCAACAAGGTATAAAAATATAAATATAATAAATTGACGGATTTTTAGTAATAATGGTGTAAACGTGATGTACAGTGAAAAATAGTAACAACCCAGTACTTTTTTTGCTGCAACTAGGATAAAAATTATTAAAATTTTTGATAACATTTAAAAATTCATATGTCATAACGTACAATCAAACGAGAAAAAGGATCGTGTTATTAAATTTCTCGTAGGCCTCTTAGTTACTTAGGAAACAACCTTCAAACTCGGCTGCACATAATTTCTGCGCCGATTAGGTACTCCATATCAAGTAAGACCAAATATGTACATTTATTACATTAGCTCATTCAATGCACCTAATATTAATATAAACACCTACTATTATTAATTAGCCTATTTTAAAAGTACGGGCATATGTATAATTGCATATAAAAATAAAACATGATAACTCTATAACCTCCTAAATAATGTAAAAATCATTACATTAAATTCAATTCATTAATTCAAAAGCTGTTAAGTTTTCATAAATATCATTACTGTATTTACATTTGAACCGCTGTCAATATTGTTTCATTTAAATCTCTCTCCATGTTATTCTTATGACGAAAACACGTACTTTGAGGCTTCCCTCGCCCTTCAGGGTGAACATATTGAAGAGTGAAAACCTCTATCAATGAGGCAAATTGTTTTTTACACATCACTTGTCAAAATAAAAAAAAAAAAAAATTAAGAGGAGTTACTTTAGAAAAAAAACTGCTTCGCGTATTAAATTCAAGGAAATAACCGAGACAATTTGTAATAAATTAATGTATTATATTAGTTATAGTTTTATATAACACTGTAGTAATAATGCGCATTATGGTTACTAGATTATTAATTTACAGTACAAATATAAATAATAATAAAAATACAACTTAAATAATAATATAATACCAAAAACTCTTTTATAAAAATTTTAGATTTACGTCACAGTTACAAACACATCGTAATGAATATATTGGTATTTTAAACTACTTTATAAAAGACAACAAATAATTAACAAACAAACTCCTCTTTGTATCTTCAGTTTGTTATCAAAAACTCCACTATCTTGTGATATCTCCCTCCCCCCTCTCCTAACTACATCCGTGCGCAAAGACGGTTTATCACTAGCCTGCTGTGCGCCCACTACCCCACCTCTACAACACAACAGTCCTTCCCGCGTCCTTAGTGCGACACACCGAACAGAGGACTATCACTTCCAGAGGTTAGTTTTTTGTAACGGGCTTAGTGTTAGAACACAACAATAACAATGGTTTATTGTTTGAAGACAATGATAAATAAGAAATGACTAAATTATTTAATATTGTATAGTGCTTTGTAGTATGAATAATACAATACATTTAAATTGTTTACTCTACGATAAATTGTTTTTTTAATATGTTTAAAAAAATAATAAAATCTGAATTTTTATAATTCTTGCATTCATACCATCTCGCTTTAAAGTATGCTTAAAAATGGTGGTGTAAATTATTCCTGTATCACTATATTATCCTGTATAAAAGATATAGAGTCAAAATTAAAATACAGCAATATTACATAGGAATGCGGGTGGTAGTTATATTAACTACAAAAATTATACGAACCGCTATTTTTACTTTGAAGTTTAGGCAGGGTTACAAAAATCACCATTTACAAAGTACCTTTTAAACAGTTAAATTGAGTAAATATTTTTTATTCAAAATAAAATCAAGATAATTTTCAACTGTGAAAATAATATCACGCAACTTAATGAAATTCTCTGTTGTTTAACGGTCAAACAACCAAAACCCAACGTACAAAAAAATATCAAAAAGATCAGTGTTAATGTTGATACATTTAAGTTTTTCAGGAGACATTTATTTTGACTTATGGTTTGAAAAAGTTACTAATGTATTTAATAACAAATTTTGTTTAACTTAACATAGCTTGTTTTTTGTTTATCTCTAGCTAAAATATTATTAGAGATTTTGTAAAGTTACATTGCTTTTTTTCTCTCTTTTTTCTTGCTATTTTACAATATTATATAGTGATCTGATGTCAAAGTAGATACTTTGATATTTTATTACATCTTTCACTCATGGCACGAACACAAAATTGTAATTTTATGAATGTAACCGTTTAATTCATTTACAGTTTTATTATTTGAGAAATATAACTGCAATAAAATTAAAGAAAACAAGTGTAAGTTTAGTTTTATAAGATTTTACTTAACACGAAAAACATTTAATTTCTATATGACTTTGTGTAGATTATTAGTTTGACGGAGGTTTACTAATCTGACGGATCTCGATCAACTTATGAATTTGAGTGGGTTAGTACAAGTTTTTGACGGATCTCAGGTAACCCTCAACTTTATATAGGTTAAAAGTTTTACGTATCTTGATCAACCCTCAACTTTATGTAGGTTACTAGTTTGACGGATCTCGAGCAACCCTCAACTTTATGTAGATTGCAATTTGACGGATCTCGAGCAACCCTCAACTTTATTTAGGTTACTAGTTTGATGGATCTCGAACATATTCTGGACTTTATGTAAATTGACGGATTTCTATCAAACCTCCACTATTGAACCTTATGCTCCTTACCAATTCAATAAATATTTAATGCCACTCATCATAGCAACTTTATTTTCTTTATGTCTATACATTTTACAATATTAATATCTGCTTAGGACTGATCCAAGATGATAATAACTAAAATTTCCATTACCGTACTCTTAAAAATGCTATAAACAAACATCTTTGTTTTTGTCAAAAACATTTAATTTTGTTGTTGATTTCTTTTTAAGTTTTGAACCTGTGTGAATAGGTTTGAATACCGATCTTGACAAAAACTGTTGGAACCTTTTTGCGTAAAATGCTGGGTTCTGCACGGAGACTGTATCCCCACTTTGTACAATCGACTTGCACACGTGTTCTATCCTTTTCCTTAGTGTATAGCTTTGTAGGATGTCTATAATTCCAATAAACAATAGTAATCGTTCCCCATTGGCCTGTCTGGCTGGCAGTCCAGAGGAAAATACATTCGTATCATGTTTTAAGGTCAAACTATTATTTTTAGTTATGGATTTAAAATAATTTAATTGGTCTTCCGTTGTGTTATTTTCTTGATAAAACTGTTTCCCGTTACCATCTCCTGGAACCGTGTTTGTCATTTCTTCTTCTGAAGACGTTTGCTTTGTCAAGGTCTGAAAGCGTTCCTCCTTGGCTTGGTCTATATAATGAATTCCAAGTAGTAAACTATAATCCATAATTTGGAAGCTTTCCAAAACTCTACAGTCCCTCTCTACTGTTGACAACAGTGTTTTGTATCTATCACTATCTAAATATATACCTTCAGGATGATGTTTGATAAAATCTAAATCTTTAAACGTGGGCAAACTCTTCTGGCATTCGGCTATTGAAGCAGTTCGGTTGTAAGTAGATCCTTTCAGGTCGTATCTTTTGTGAATCATAATTGACGATGGAAGGACGTTATTCATTACAACCAAACGCACACTTCTGGATCGCCGTTGGTAACAATAAAGACCAAAGAATTTTGGCAACAACGTTTGAGGATTTTGGTTTAGATTCAAATAATATCCTGGCAACAGTTTTTGTAAAAATTCCGCTTCACTGTGTTTGACGGATTTTGTTATAAACACGTCATTTTGAGTTAAATACATCATTGAACCACTTGCTCCAGGGTTTGGAAGTTCCATTAAAGGCTCATCACAAAAAGACGAGACGAAGCTTTCAGGGTTGATTCCGAAAAGACCTCTGAAATATCTAAACGCTTCTGGAGCATATGTTTTAAAAACGAATTCAGTGTTCATGGTCGATCTTTCTGTGAAGTTTATCGACTCTACAGTCATGAAGTCAAACATCAAAATATCACGTTCTGGCTCAGCTGATAGTTTACCAACAGACCTTCGAATGCCCAGTTGAATTGAGTCCATGATGTTCGAGGACTTTGATTTCGTAGTAGAGGCTTCACTGTCAATACTCACTTGTGAATTGAACGTTTTAGTTTCTTTTTCGTTCTTTTTGCATAAAGCCGATCTATCAGCTCCATCAATTTGGTCAGTTCCATCTCTTGGTTCGACCGATTCATTGGTCGATTTATCAGAACTGATGCTATAATCACCCTCTTGCTTCACAATCTCAGGGAAGTCAGTTGATTCTCCTAGCGCAATATATTCAGCCATTACAATTTAAAACTTGTCCCCATTTTCAAAATATTTACGAACATTTTGTTTTAATTTTATATCTTAACCATTCCTTTCAGACACATGCATACCAGTTATTGGATAAAATGAATTCTAATGTTATTACTTAACCTAAAATGTAAACACAAGTAAATGTCAATAAAAACAAATAAAATCACGTTTGATGTTTAAACTATGCAGCTGTTATTATAACGAGATAAAAAATAAGTCATTGGTAGATTTAGTTGCTGATATTATTAGAAAAAGCAAACCAGCTTCTTTCGCCCATGTGACGTCACAGTTTATTGCGTAGCTTTGTCTTGATACCTACCGTCTTTTCTATTTACCGTGTATGGACACAAAGTTTAACTTAGGTAGGGTTAAGACATTTATTTTATTTTACATACAAATAATTTAGTTGTATATTTTAAGATTGCATTCACTAACATTGAAAAGAAAAAAAATCCAGTCCTAAAATCTTAAACAACGATAGGTTGTTCGATCACAAATCGCAATTACTAGTAATGAAAATTATGAAAGTGACCCAACTACTGGATTTATAATTAACAATAAGTAGCAGCCTATGCCCTTCGTATGTAGAAATTACTTTTTTTTTATCAACCAATAAAACACCATTCCCACTCTGCTGGAAACTCGAGCGGTCCTAGAAGCGTGTACAATACAAAAATGTTAAATTATCAAAATATATTTTATTAAAAACCCTATTGTTCCTTTATACATTTACGAAATATCTGTGTATCGGTAATTTTAGGAAATGTTCTTAAGATAGAAAAGTGTATAAATTCATTAAATTTCATAGTTTGAGGTTCAGAACTGGTTATTATTTTGAAACAATTATACTGTAATTTTCTAAACCACTAAATCACGATTCTAAAAAATATGTTGAAGTATTATGCATTTGTTTATTGAAAGATACTTAAGAAATTTTTTGAAAAATAATTTAATGTGATAAGGGGTCATGACTTGGCCTAAAATATTCCTGCGTAAATTCAACAATAGTAATTTGAATATTGGTCAAGATGTTTTTATAAAAATAATAAAGTAAACAAATAACACTTATTCTAACTCCAGATTTTCTTTCAGTAAATGAAGCTGTTAATTTTATGTACACGCAAAAAGTAATTATTCATTAAATTTAGTTTTCATATGTTGTAATATACCTAGTATGTGTGAATTATGAATGTATGTTCATACATACAGACATTTAGAATAAAATTAAATAATTACTGTTAAAAATTAAAGAAAGGAGGTAAATTTTATAAGTGTTCAACAATTAATATTGAAGATTGAGATAAACAAATCAAAACTTACTATGGAGAAAATTATTTTACTTAAAAGTTAACATTTTCTAAGACTATAGTAAACATTGAATGGAGCATGTAACAAGCATGAAAAGTGGAACGAAAAACGCTAAAATGAGATGGTAAGTTAACCCGTCATCGGTCGCACCACTGTCAAAATGCCAGCCCGGACGCCATTTTTGTTTATAACTGGTGATGCGTGTGCCCTAAATACACGAGGCTCCTTGACTTTTATAGCGTGTCCTTGAGGATGAGGGAGTGGGGGTTAACAGCCTGTCAGTAGCAGTTGGTGCGTTGTTTGAATAAGTTTCATGCGACTACTGTCATTTTGACCATTTGCGACCGATCGTGTTTTGTGTTATTAATGTCGTTTTGACCATGTGCGAGTGATCGCGTTTACATTATTTGTTGTGTAATCAACTTGTAAATAAGTTTTATTTTGTATATAACAGTTGTAAAATAGAAATTGTATATAGTTTTTCATGTAAATATGAATCCTTCTGACGAAGAAAGACTTGCTAGATTATTAGAAAGTGTTGAAAAGGAAGATAGGGAAATAAACAATTCCTTGCAAAATAATATAAACTCGTTACGTAGACAATTATTTAGTCAAGAAGAGGATAACGTTTTTATTTGTGAAGAAGACGATGAGGTGGATGCTATCGTCTAAGCGAACATAATTCAGATACTGAAGAATCAAATAGCGATAGTGAGGAGAGACAAAGTGGAGATGTTGCTCCCAACGAAACCCATGCAAACGAAGATCGTATTGAAGAGAATAATAATCAAGGTGAAGAGGCAGCAAGTTTATCTACACGTCAACCAGCTCGGAGAATACCACAATTAGCAAGACGACAACATCCTAGTGTGAGAAGTGAATTTACAGCTGATGGTAAGCGTTACCTGGGGAATGATGGACTCACTGAGTGGGAAATGGAAGGAAGTAGAGGTAGAATGGGACGTACACCAGCCCGTAATGTTGTAATACGTTTGCCAGGCCCCAAAGGTAACGCCCGCAATGCTCGTTCTCCACTTGAAACATTTTCTCTCTATTTCCCTGACAGTTTATTAGACAAAATCGTCAATTATACTAATATGTATATAGAGTCTATAAAGGATAACTACACCCGTGACAGAGATGCCCTACCAACAACTATTGAAGAATTAAAGTCTCTTATTGGTCTCCTCTTTTTGGCTGGTGCATTAAAATCGTCACACCAGAATATTAGTGATCTTTGGAGTTCCGATGGTACTGGTGTTGACTTGTTTAGATGTACTATGAATCAGAGAAGATTTAGTTTCCTTTTGAGAGCTTTAAGGTTTGATAATCCTAACACTCGAGCAGAAAACGTCAAAATAGACAAACTCTCAAAAATACGGGAGGTTTTTGAACCTTTTGTAGAAAGCTGCCAATCAGCATACAATCCCAGTGAATATACGACCATTGATGAAATGCTGGAAAAGTTTAGGGGAAGGTGCCAGTTTCGCCAGTATTTGCCAAATAAACCGGGCAAATACGGAATAAAAATATTCGCCCTGTGCTGTGCCCGGACATTCTATACGGTGAAGATTGAAATATACCCTGGAACTCAGCCACCTGGACCATTTCAACAAAGCAATAAGGTAATTGATGTTGTTGAAAGAATGGTGAGCCCTATTATTGGAACTGGAAGAAATGTGACTATGGACAATTGGTTTGTGTCTGTACCTATGGCTAAACATCTATTAGATGATCATAAACTTACTGTGGTGGGAACTATAAAAAAAAACAAACCTGAGCTACCGTTAATTTTTCGATCTATGACTGACAGACCAATTCATAGCAGTTTGTTTGCGTTCCAACCCAAATGCATACTAGTATCGTACGCACCAAAGAAAAAGAAAACAGTTACATTGCTGTCAACAATGCATCAGTCAGATTCGATTGATCCCACAAGTGAGGCCAGCAAACCTGAAATACTCACTTTTTACAATCTAACTAAAGGAGGAGTGGACGTCGTTGATGAAATGAAAAATGAGTATTCAATATCACGTGTCAGTCGTCGGTGGCCACTTACACTGTTTTTTTCTATGCTAAACATAGGAGGAATTAACGGTTATTTGATTTTTAAGGCAAATACACAGTCAACAATACCAAGGAAAGATTTCATAAAAAAATTGTCATGGGACTTGTGTGAAGTGCAAATGAAAAAACGGGCTACGATTATGTCGATGCCAAAGACAATAAAGGAACGAATACGAGAAATGTTTGCCGTTCGAGGAAATGCCCTTCCTGACCGTCCTGTTGGAGCTGCAAGACCAAGACCTCCTGGACCAGGGAGATGTGATCCTTGTGGTTACAAGAAAAGCCGTCGGACCAACACAACATGTGCAAGATGTGGGATCTTCATTTGCCGGGAACACAGCACTCCAACCTGCCCTAACTGTAGCGATGTACGCCCTATCGAAGATGACAGTGAATGAATGGCGCATGATCATATCGTAAGACAATCGTAAACATTTATGATACAGTACATCATTTTTACGCTATTTCATAATTAGTCATATAATTTCTTTTATTATATAAGCAATATTATTCTTTATTTTGTAATTAGTTCATGTTTTAATATCCTTTATACTTATATCTACATTTTTATACATTATTTCAAGAATAACTTATATTTTCCCATAGATAGACGTTTTTGTAGGGTAATAAATTATAATTTAAATAATTTAAAACACTGAAATTTTTTAACTTCTTTTTTACTCTAATTTAAAAATGATATATTTTCATTTTTCTCAATCACATTTTTGAAAAACGTGTAATTGATATAAGGTTTGCTTTATTTTACTGTTATTATTTAATAAATATAACTTAAAAAATATTACAAATGCATATCATCATATAACTTGTAAGTTTTTATTTATTTTTACCCTTTTTCAAGTGTATGGTCAAAATGACCATGTGCGACTGATGAAGTTTCAAAAATGTATGCGACTGATGACGGGTTAAAGGAAATTAAAGATCTGGAATCGTTTGAAAACCGTGTTCACACGTGCAAATATACAGTATAACTGAAATATTAAGAATGGATTTTCTTACAACCACTGTGACAGCTGCAATCACATTTTCTACTTGACGTGTGGGTCTACACCGACGACAGTGGTGTAGGACAGGTTGGCCTAGACCTACTTGGCACCCCCATTACACGACAGTGTACTTAGCTCGCAGCAGGTCATCACACTTTATGGACGTGCTAGTAGCTCGGTCAGCTGCTGAACAATGACCGTCACTTTGCCTCCTTCTTGACGCTTCAGAGTTATGTGGGTCTTCACTGATGACAGTGGTGTAGGACAGGTCAGCCTAGACCTACTTGGCACCCCCATTACACGGCAGTGTACTTAGCTCGCAGCAAGTCATCACACTTTATGGACATGCTAGTAGCTCGGTCAACTGTTGAACAATGACCGTCACTTTTCCTCCTTCTTGACGCTTCAGAGTTGTGTGGGTCTTCACTGATGACAGTGGTGTAGGACAGGTTGGCCTAGACCTACTTGGCACCCCCATTACACGACAGTGTACTTAGCTCGCAGCAGGTCATCACACTTTATGGACGTGCTAGTAGCTCCGTCAGCTGCTGAACAATGACCGTCACTTTTCCTCCTTCTTGACGCTTCAGAGTTATGTGGGTCTACACCGACGACAGTGGTGTAGGACAGGTTGGCCTAGACCTACTTGGCACCCCCATTACACGACAGTGTACTTAGCTCGCAGCAGGTCATCACACTTTATGGACGTGCTAGTAGCTCGGTCAGCTGCTGAACAATGACCGTCACTTTTCCTCCTTCTTGACGCTTCAGAGTTATGTGGGTCTTCACTGATGACAGTGGTGTAAGACAGGTCGGCCTAGACCTACTTGGCACCCCCATTACACGACAGTGTACTTAGCTCGCAGCAGGTCATCACACTTTATGGACGTGCTAGTAGCTCGGTCAGCTACTGAACAATGACCGTCACTTTGCCTCCTTCTTGACGCTTCAGAGTTATGTGGGTCTTCACTGATGACAGTGGTGTAGGACAGGTTGGCCTAGACCTACTTGGCACCCCCATTACACGGCAATGTACTTAGCTCGCAGCAAGTCATCACACTTTATGGACATGCTAGTAGCTCGGTCAACTGTTGAACAATGACCGTCACTTTGCCTCCTTCTTGACGCTTCAGAGTTGTGTGGGTCTTCACTGATGACAGTGGTGTAGGACAGGTTGGCCTAGACCTACTTGGCACCCCCATTACACGGCAATGTACTTAGCTTGCAGCAGGTCATTACACTTTATGGACGTGCTAGTAGCCCGGTCAGCTGTTGAACAATGACTGTCACTTTGTCTCCTTCTGGTTGCTTCAGTAGTGTGTAGGACTACACTGATGACAGTGGTGTAGAACAGGTTGACCAGACCTACTTGGCACCCCCATCTGCCAAAAATATCAACTACAAAACTTTCATGTTTAAGTCCTGTAGTACTTTGTGGAATTGTTCAATCTTAAAATTTAAATCATAAAATTGATTCTGATAAGGGTAAGATTCTGATAAGTTATACCTTTAAAAAGTGTTGTATACAATTAATTTAAGAGTTCCCATTCTTTCCCACAAATATACCCTGAAAGTAATTTTTTTTACCGTTTAAACCTATATTTATACGTTCTGACTTTTAAAAATAGTTTATCTTTTTAGTAATCACTTCCCAAACATGATTTAAAATATGAATAATTTTGAGTTTGACCAAGTAATCCTACAGAATTACCTACATTTCATCTTAAAATAGTTATTGAAAGCAATTGTATTGCCAACAACTCTATGTTACAGTCTTGGACATATTGAATATAAGATTATCAACCAATCGTACAAGATCTGAAGACTAGTAGTGTTTGGCGATTGATCGGCGGAAGGACATTTATACATAATTATAAAATACTTGTTGCTTGTACAAAAATTCCAAGAGGTTACGTAGATTTGACAAGTAAACTATAGAATAGGTTTTTGGACGAGATGGTACTAGTTAGCGGGTAGATAATTAGCCCACCTGGATAAATGATAATATAGATAAAGATAATAATCACCTGGACGAAATGGGCATGACACCGCGAATAAGCCCAACCAGCTGCTCAACAATAGGCCTAAACGTCATTTTGCCTCCTTCTAGTCGGTTCAGTGTCGTGTTGGTTTATATGATGATAGTGGTCTAGGAGAGTTCGACCTAGATCTACTTGGCACCCCCATCTACACGACACTGTACTTAGCTCACAGTAGGCCGTCACACTTTATGTAAGTACTATTACATACAGTCTGCTGGACAACCATAAACATTATTACTATCAGCTGTACAAGTGTATGAAACGGTCTATAGTAAAAAGTCATGTAGTACATTTTTAATGCGCGTAAATGTTATGATTTCTATTATGCATATTGCAATAATTCAAATAATAGTAATAAAATCTAAACATTTAATAGATATTGTACCACAATTTTCTATATGATGATTATGATTAATTAGTTCCTCAAGTTACTTGGTTAATTTTCCTACCAGAGTAACTGAACACTCAAAAACTGCAATAGATAACTTTTTAATAAAAAATACTGACTCTAGTTTTATTAGGGTAGAGGGTCTAATAACTTGCTTATCGGATCATGATGGCCAATTGTTGAAAATAAAATCAAAAGATTCAATCAAAAAAGAAAGTTTACCTTTAAAACAAGAACTACGAAAGTTTTCGCAAGAAAATTTAAAATACTTTTCACAATTGCTATCAAAAGAAACGTGGGATGAGGTATATTTTGCCCCAGTAGGAAAAAAATATGATAATTTTCACAATTTGTTCTCTTACTACTTTAACCTGGCATTTCCTAAAACTCTCATAACAAAAAAGAAAAAAATGAGTAATTGGATTACAGAAGAACTTAAATCAGAAAAACGAAACATTATTCACCTAATCAATGATTATAGAAAATATAAAAGTAGAGATTTGAAAATTAAACTGAATCAGGCAAAGAAGGACTGTAAGTATAAAATAAATCAAGCTAAATCAAAATATTTCCAAAAGAAAGTTAACAATTCAAGTAATGTCCAAAAAACTGTATGGGGGCTAATTAACTCAGAAGTTGGAGCAAAAAAAGAAAAGGAAAAATATAAAACTATTGCTCTGAAAATGGGGACAGAAATTATTACAAACCCTGAGAAAATAGCAAATGTATTTAACAATCATTTTATAAATGTTGTAAAAGATGTAGGTATAAGTCAAAATGTAAATTTTTCCCTAGATGAAAATGTTCATGGAAACCAGTTGATAAAGCCAAAATTTTATTTAAGAGCTATAGACAAAAGAGAGGTGGAAAGAATTATAGAATCATTAAAAAATAAAAACTCCAGTGGTAAAGATGAAGTTCCAGCCTCAGTAATTAAGGCTGTGAAAACTAATCTTAGTTCAATTTTATGCCATTTAATAAATTCTTCTTTTGTTTCAAGTATATTTCCAGTTCAACTAAAACTAGCAAAAATAATACCCATACACAAAAAAGATGATAAAAATAATATTCTCAACTATCGACCAGTATCTGTATTACCTGTTATTTCAAAAATTTATGAAAAAGCAGTGTATTCACAATTTTTAGAATTCTTAGAACAATATAATTTACTGGATAAAGAGCAGCATGGTTTTAGATCAGGGAGATCAGTAACGAGTGCTGCTATATCATTTGTCGAATCGATTATTGATTCAGTTGACAAAGGAAACCATACAATTGGCTTATTTATGGATATATCCAAAGCATTTGATAGTGTTAAACATGATAGGCTAATAGAAAAGTTACAATTTCTTGGAGTGGCAGAAAACGCCCTTAATTGGTTCCGATCCTATATCTCTGACAGACCACAATATGTAGAAATAACTTTTTTGTCAAAATACAATAAAATTATCAAAACCTCATCGCAGATTCAAAATTTAAAATTTGGTGTACCCCAAGGGTCTATTTTAGGGCCTCTTCTCTTCCTCTGTTACTTGGTGGGTATGGGTAACACACTATTGCATAAAACAAAAAGTAACCTCTGTTTATATGCCGATGATGCAAATCTGGTGGTATCAACAAAGACCCTAGAGGAAACTGAAATTTATGCCAGTGGCGAAATAAAAAACATCGGATCTTTTCTTAAATTACACAATTTAGTCTTAAACACTAATAAAACAAATATGATGAATTTTAAAACTGCACAAAGCAGGAGACCGAATGAGCTTACAGTAACTTATGAATCAAATCACATTGAAATGAAAAGTACTGTAAATTTTCTAGGATTAACTATAGATAAACATTTAAATTGGGATGAACATATACATAGACTGTTAAGTAAATTAAATTGTGGAATCTATGCGTTAAGAAGAATGAGTTATATTTGCGATTTAAAGACATTAAAAAATATTTATTTTGCTCATGTTCATTCTCACATTTCATTCTGTATTGCACTTTATGGATCAACAAAAAAAATTAATTTAGAAAGTATTTTAAAACAACAAAAAAAAGCTATACGTATTATGTTAAAACTTAAAATTGACGAGTCGGTGAAGGACCACTTTAAAAATCTAAAAATCTTTACGGTATACAGTCAATATATTTTTGAAACCATTCTCACCGCAAAATTCCAAAACTCGAACCTCAATAATAGATTGCCCACTCACGCCTACGGTACCAGAGGAAGGAATGAGTTTTTCCAAGACCACAGATTAAAATTCTTCGAAAAGAAACCTACATACATTGGTAACATATTTTTGAAATCCATTCCAAAAAATATTAAAGATGAAAAAGATCTCAGGTTTAAAAATAAACTAAAAGATTATTTAATAAATAGAGCACTTTATTCCACAGAAGAACTTTCCACCCCTCTCTAGATTTTACATTCTTAATTAAGTTTATTTTCTGTTATTACTAAGGGTAATATAACGTTGTTTTATATTGTATATTGTGTTATATACTGTACATATGAACAACTATGACACTATTCATTGTACACCCTGTGCATAATATGAATAAAGATTTTTGACTATTGACTATTGACTATTGACAAGCTTAGTAATTGTATGATGTTGCTGTCACCAATTAAATATTATAATTATTACAATGATTATTTGATTATGATTCTGTAACTGTATGGGGTGACCTGTTGAGATTTTTTTTTAAATTTCAATGCTCAATCATATCAAATCAGCAAAATCTACCCCTGTCATCAACTAAAGTCTAACTTGGGCATGTTTTACATGCGGAAGTCCCAAAACCTGAACAAACAGTTGCCTTAATGAGAGAAAAGGAGGGGAGATTCTATCTCAGAACATTTTGTACCTTACCATTGCGGTACAAACCGACAAAACCCCATGAAGTCAGGTTTTAAAGGGTCCATTTTGGAATCTAAATCGCAAAACGGAATATTTTCTCTTCTCATATTTCATTTTCATCCTCCTTTCTTCTCTCCTCCAACACATAAGACACTCCTCTCCTCTTCTCACTACACTTTCGCTAGTCTTGTCAATCACCTGTTCTGAGGGACGACCCTTATATCTTTCCTCCACTTCTTTCTCATACAATCTCACTGGTGGTCTGTTTTCTCCCATTTTTTCGCCTGTTTTCTGCCCATACCACTTAAATATGCTTCTTATAGTGGCTCCTCCTCTAATCACATTTCTTATATTTTAACCCCTCATGAAACTCCTATAGGTACTACTTGTTAGAGCTCATCTCCCATGCTTGTATTCTACTCTTATCATTGTGTAGATCACTGCACCATATGTCCTCAGTATCGACAGATGGTATGCCCTATACATGCCTTTCTTACTTTTTTGAGGTACCCGTCTACTTCTCACCAGTGGTCCTGTTGTCCCCATGTAGTCTCTCGCTTGTCTTTCCCTTCCAATTATCTTTATCCAGTTTACTATCTTGATGTATTATATTTAATTTCGTCAACATGTACAATATTGAATAATATGATGCAAAAATTCCTAACTCTATATTTATGAAAAGGAGAACTGGCACTTCTTATGTTTTAAATGGAATTCGTTGTTTTAGCTTGCGCAGGGTTGGAGAGGGCGTTGGGAAGAGCATTGGTAGGCACGTTCGGAGAGACCTTTGGAGGGTTTTAAGGAACTGTTTGGACGTTAACATTGGCTAAAATGCAGTGAAACCAGAAGAAGGTCTTCTTGGTAGAGTTACCTTTAGCCAATGTGATTTAAGTTTTGATTTAGCATACTGTACTTATCTGAGTTTATTGTTAATTAAAACTATTAGTAATCCTGATATTTTCTCCAGTGGCATTACTTCCAAGAATTGTCAGTGGCCTACCAATGTTACAAGTTAGCTTAGGTTAAGCTGCAAAAATAACATTTGTATAATATTTACCTGAATAAGAGCTATTAACCGTCCCCTCTAGGCAGTAACTTAACTTATTTAACCTCTTTTTTCTGCAGAATACGGAATGAAATTTATTATTATTTACCTTATTTTCGTTCGATTAAACTCAATTTTTGTTTACAATTGCAGACAACTCAATTATCTACGTATGATGATGACCTTAATATCATAATGCAAAGTAATTCAGATGTAACACTTTATATATATATATATATATATATATATATATATTTTTTTTTTTGTTTAAATCTTTCAATAATCAGTTTCTAAATAAAAACAATTTGTTAATGAATGCTATGAAAACCAAATACATGGCTTTTTTCTACCAAAAACAAGGTATTATCTACAAAAAAAATCTAGTAAATGATACGCTATTGGAAAAAGTTGATAGTATTAAATTTTTGGGACTTAAAATAGACAGTAATCTCAATTGGAACTCACAATAGCATCAACCTATAACAAAATTTCATCTGGTTTATTTGCACTTCGCAGAATGTCACTTATTTCAAGTTCTGATACCTTAATATTAATATGTTATGCATTTACAGTATTCACATTCATATAGCTTTTGGAATATCTCTTTATGGTGCCACCAGTCACACTAACTTAAAGAACATTTTAATACAACAGAAAGAGGCACTAGGTTGATTCTCAGGCTGAAAGTTCATGAATCAGCTAGAGGAAATTTTAGTAGAATTGGTATTCTATTTGTTTTCAGCTTATATGTGTATGATAAAATTATGCATGTAAAGAAACAAATTAATAAAATAAATACCTTAGGTGATTTGCATACATCCATTACTGTACAAGAAATAGGAGTATGCCAGGTCTTGTTTGACATAGATTATGTTTTTATGAAAAAGTCCAATTTATAGTGGTGTAAAATTCTATAATAAGCTTCCTTATCATATTAGAAAAATAACTAAAATCACAGAATAAAAAAAAACATATGATCAATTTATAACTATATTCAATACAGGGATATTTTAATGGTATAAGTTAAGTATTACAGTGTTACAATATGAGACGCCGACACAACGTTGTTGGTATTTTAAGGCGAATATGAATGATTATATGAGTGTAGGATGAGTGTGGGTGAGTGTAGTCTGGTTACTAACTGAGTTCAACTGTTCCTCAGAAAGGGTAATTTATTAATAGCCCAACAGCCAGGACAACTAAGGGACCTACGGCTTTTCGTGGAATCCGAACCACGTAGTGCTGGTCTGATTTTCAGCTAATTGACAAGCCTGATACTCAGTTATCTCCCCCACACAACATCCGCACAATGACTACCACCCAACATGGACACCCCAGACTTCTCTAGTAGTGTCCACGCCGATAGCAACCACCAAGCGGACGCTATGTCAGTATTAAGAGGACTGAGCATCCAACCTATCGCCTACAATCTCCCAAACACTTTGCCCCCATGTAGCTGGGTTACAGCAATAACTTTAGAATATTTTGGTTAGAAATTTAGAATATTTTGATGCCATTCATTGTACTTGTACAATATTTGAATAAATAATTTAGTTGTAAGTTAATTAATTTACTCTCTGTTTTAGGTATGGTCTGGTAGAGATTGTAAATTAACAATTCTCCAACAGTGAGTCACTCTCTCAATTTCATCTCATGACCCCACCTGAGCAATGAGCATATGAAACTAAATATTTGTGGAAACATTGGATAAATAAGTTAGATTTTATTCATACAAGCCTGGTTTCCATATTTCTTTAGTGATGAACACTTTATGGACTCTGTTGCTACTTGCTGCTGAAATTGTTGGAAGTCTGGACAACTTCCTTGACATGGGAAAATATCACAGCTACTCTGAGATGACTGACATCTTGCAGCACTTGAATCACACTTATCACAACTTAACTAATCTATATTCAATTGGAAGGTCCAGTAAAGGTATTGAATGCAATCATCTTTAGTTTTTACTACAATTTTTAGCATTCACACTACAACATTTTTTTAATTTTTTTTGTTTTTATTTATTCATAAGACGCCGATCGTCAAGATATGGGCGAATATGGATTTCGAATGAATAAGAATATATTTTTAAGAATAAGAATATATTTATTTTCTCGAAATATATACATAAAATACATATAATTACATTCAAACATAAAAAGGTTTCTTCTTAATTCTCTATTAACAAAATAAAACTTATACTACTAGAACAAAACCTTTCATAAATTACATATTTCAAGAAAATACTAGGACCTCCTAAGGCAATGCCTGTTTTAGAGGCTCCTTCTTTTCAAATAAATCTTAATATGTGCATGAGCAAATAATATTAATTTAAAATAAAAAATCCCAATTCTTCAAAATATAAACACTAATATAAAAACATAAATAGCTTAAACCTTAAACATGAGTGTGATGAGTGTAGATGAGCGAATGTAGTCATTGTTACAAACTAAGGCCGACTATTCCTTAGAAAGTGTCATTAATTAATAGCCCAATGACAAATGAACAGCCGGTGATTATCAGCTGATCCTTCTCAAAATGTATTATGACTCTGATTGGGATCGAACTGAGAACCTTTAGCACATGAAGCTGGGATTGAACCAACTATGCTACCGACCAATTTTCCAAAATTCCCATTCAAACATACAATTTTTTCATTCATTCACGCTCGCCAATTCTGACCACTTCTAACAGCGGTTTTAGTGTGCCGATTGTGTGTTTTCAACAGTTGGCAATTAAAAATAATTTTAACATTCAAGTAATACTGAGAACAATTTTTTCTTTAACTGTACCGTTGCATTTCTAAAATATTTTTTCTGTGACTGAGACTATTCTCTGGGTGCATTTTTTAGTTTCCCTTGTTTGTTCATTTTCAATTATTCTCAAACTTTGATGGTTTTATTTTGATACTAATCTATTACTGAAAACATAATAGATAAGTTACATTTTCTACAAAAAATAAAAGAAAATTTTGTATAAGTTCTTTGTACTGTATAAAGATAAGTGGGATTGAGAAGTCAATGACAACATTTGAGGCCAAAGTTAGAGTAGGTATGTAGTATTGGACAAACCTCCTCTTTAGTTTTGGTCTTTGGGCTATCTTTAACAATTTTAGTGATATAACACATCTGGAATATTAAATCATGAAACAATTTTCAGGTAAAGAACTGTGGGTTCTTGAGATTTCAGCAGGAGATACCACAGGACTCGTTCGACCAAATGTGAAACTAATTGGAAATATTCATGGAAATGAACCTGTTGGAAAAGAATTATTGTTACAACTAGCAAAGGTAAACATTATTTTTTGTACACTACAATGAAAGATTGTACTATTGTGTTTTAGTAGTTTATAAATATAATTCATTAATCATAATGTGAATTATAAAAGATTTCATTTTAGTACGAGGGCGAGGTGAAAATTTGAAGCCTGACAATGAGACTGTGTTTTGACAATAAAAAATTGATTTTACTTTTTAAAATAATTTCCCTTGACTTCTACATACCTAGGCCAGTGTTTCACCAATATCTGTATTCCTTCCTGGAAGTGAGATTCTGCATGGCTGTTTAAATTCTCATCTACCATGGCACCCACCTTGCGCAGAGCTTGCTCATACCTAATTTTTTGTGCAAGATTTATCGCACACTTTCTTCGGATATGTCTATGGATTCAGCTATCTCACATAACTCTACTCTCCTATTGTCCAAAACGATAATGTTCACCTTTTCGATAATTTTTGTGTGGTTGCAGTTTTTGGCCGTCCTTCACATGGGTCGTCTTCGAAATTGCAACCACGTTTAAATACAGCTGCCC
Organism: Stictocephala bisonia; assembly: GCA_035578905.1. Classification (NCBI taxonomy): domain Eukaryota; kingdom Metazoa; phylum Arthropoda; class Insecta; order Hemiptera; family Membracidae; genus Stictocephala; species Stictocephala bisonia. Next base: position 286,867 of record JAQJVL010000328.1, read on the forward strand.
ACTTTTTAACAGTTGAAATTGAAGGAGCAGACCCTATGAACTTTAGTCAACTTTGGATGAATTTCCTTAGGGGTTAATCCATCCAAAACGAAGAACTTAATGACTGCACGATATTAAATTTTATCCATTTTAACAAAACATGAAGGACGTGCACTGCAAAGACACAAACTACCAAAGCGAACAAGTTGAACCTTGTCATATGAACTAATGACCACTGTGAGTAGGCAGGAAACGTAAAGTTTCGCTGATTGTAAAGCTATCTCAGGGTCAGGCCGAGAACTTTTCACCTTAACCTTGTAGTAATTTAAGGAACTTGTTTTAAATTGTTAATTATCATGACAATACTAAATTTATTTTGGTATAGTCAAGTCATGCATATTTTCAACTGGTATTTTGTTATTTTGTCATGTTTTCCTCATATCTTGTCATGTTTAATGTTTAATAAATGACTATTACCCTCCCTAAAGATAATGAAAACTCCTGGCAATTGGGAGCCTGATGCTTTTCTAAGGCACAAATTTAATTTTATAATAGATTTAATAATATGCAACATTGACTACAAAGTAGATTGACTTGAGAACAGAAATGTTAAAATGTTTAATTGTAATTAACATTAAAATATGGCAGCATTAACAATTGTATTACCTATGCTTACTCAACATTCAAGTTTTACATACAGGAAGAGTGTTGAAACATGTTTTCTTGAAACTGTGTAAGATCAAAGGGGATGTTATTTATTTTGAGTATTTTGTTTCTTTTTTTATTGGTATTCATTTATGGACATATTTTGAATGTATTTTTTTGTTACTGTTGGATAGGAAAACCAATACTACCTTAAAATAATAAATTTGCAAACAAAACGCACTCCAGTTTTACATTTTAGTACATCAATGTTTCTATGTTATAAGAGTGAATGCCATGTTAATTGCCTTTGCACATTGTTGCAAAGTAGTGTGTGTACGTGACAGTGTAGTTAATAACTATATTACTAACAAATATTACTATAATAGATATCAGCTGAGTAATAATAGATATTCAACATTTCTTCAAGACAACTGTTTGTGTAGACCAATGTTTTCACGCCTCTTCACTCTTCGCCTATGTCCAGCTGTCACTGTCCGTGCACCCAGACTAACTCTTCAGTCAGTATGTTGTAGCCAATTGTCTGATCATGTTCAGATTACCTCCAAAAAAAATTACTCAGGTTTGGTAAATTAAATTCAAGAATTGTAAAATATTTGCAAAATTTTGCTAGTGTTGGTGTCGGAATGAAAAATAATTTGTACACAGACATTAATGAATAAAATACATTATGTATGAGATGCATTTAAGAACTTATTACATGGATGTTGTTGTAGTACTTGGTAGAAACCTATAACAAGGATAGACAAGTAACAAGACTTTTGGATTTTGCCAGAATCCATCTGCTTCCAAGTCTGAACCCAGACGGACATGAACTTGCAATGAGGTCCTACAATCCGGATGATTCTGCTGATTGCATCTCCAGTCCTGGCAGGTACTGTAGTTACTAGAAATCTCATTATTTAAAAATTAAAGATCACTTGTCTGATTTGACAATAAAATAGATTATAATCGTTGATTCAATCTGATCATCAGGATAAGAGACAGGTTGTTTTAAAGACATGTATTTTACTTTGCATCAGGGCATAAATGCAGCTTTACAATGTGTATTTTGCAGATTTGTATTTTGGCTGCGTATTATTAGCAAAAACAGAGTTGTGTCCTCGTTGTGTAGATTTTTAGCGCAATATTCAGTTTAATTTTCAAGCAATCATACATTTTGCAAAAAATTTGTGGTGTGAAGATGCTTATTTAAGTAAAATTGGTTTGTGCATTGAACACGGTGATGGGGAGTTACTTTCAAGACAAACCAGAAGATCTTACTGGATTCATCCTTATCACGTTGCAGGTTATCCAAACGAACCTGCCTTTTACTACAGTATTAGAAAATACGTTATTAGGAATAAAAAATTGAACTGGACCCATTTAGATTTTAACAACTTTAAGTCCCTGCAAGTAGCATAATCTGAAAGTGTAACCACTAGCTCAAGAATTCTTGTGTCTCCTATAATTTTCCTGACAGACAGACATTGAAAACTGCATATTGATATACTTATTTTCAGCAACATGAAGCTAGTTTGTGATATAAATAAAAAAATATTTATAAAATATTGTTATAAATAATATTTATAATAATATTATTATTGTTAAGAATAAATAAAAAAAATAAATAAATAAAATAAAATATTTACGTATAATTGTGAACTCTCAAATTATAACAAATTGTACAAAAAAGACATAGCTGGAATATGTATTTGCAGAATACTCATAGTGTTGATCTCCCTGAGGCTATTTTAAAGGTATGCAACCAAACAATCCATTGCTAAGTCGACAATGAAATTCTATTCCTATTAAATCATGGTGAAGCGCTGTGACCCAGTTACTTGGGGGCAAAGTGTTGTGGAGATTGTAGGCGATTGGCTTTGTTCTCAGTTCTTTTCCTACATACACAATACAGTTTCTACACAATGGTTGACAATGGTAGACTGGTAAAGAAATCTGGGATGTCCATGTTAGATGGTGGCTAAGGATCTGACGTTGTCTAGAGGAGAGAACTATGAATCAAAACTATACGGCAAAATTAGCCAAAAATCAGACCAATGGATAGAATATTAGGTTTAAGGTTCCTTGGTTGCCTTGCCTATATATTACTAAATGGCTCTTTCTGAACACAAGTCAAACTCATTTAGTAGCCAGATTATTGTAGTGTATTTACTTAAGTTGATATTAAGGTCGGCAATATGTTTTGCACATTGTATGACATAGACATGAGGTGATTGAATGAACGATGCTGGTTTTTATTTATTATGATTAACGGTATAAGCCTTTTTAACAAATTTGTATACAAGAAAACTTTGGCTGAAAATAGAGAACAGAATGTATAAATAGAGTAAATGCTGGTCCAATTTCTTCCAATCCACCCCTACTTAGTTGGTACTTGATCTTTTGTACTTCTTTAGTTTTGCAATTTATTGTTCGGGTTGGTTATGGGTAACAAAGAAGGGGCATGCATTGTTCCAAAATAGCAATTGATACAACATAAGTAATAATTGACAGAAAGTGGAAAAAAAAAGATACATTATTAATTTAACACAGGTACGGTAACAGTTGAGATATGATAACGTGCAAGTTTATAACTACTAGTGCATAAGGCAGTAAGATACAGTACCATAGTGGTTGAAATACAAATATAACATGAGGCTAATAAATAAGGTAATTACCAGTGCTTAAAGAATTAGTTGGATAACATCAAGTTGACATATACAATATACAATTGAAAACAATCAAGTTAACATGCACAAATAAATATATGCAATAAATATACAATAAATTCAACAATTTGTATTGATATAGTATAAGTGATATAAGCGATAACAAGGATAAATATTTTGTAAATGTAACATAAATAATATCTAATAAATATGCAAATTCGAATATGAACCTGTAAATAAATACACATAACATGATGAATGGTTTGACAATTGATGACGTTTAGACTGTAATGGGTTGACTGCCTCGCATCAGACCACTCGTTCCAATTCCAGCTCACCCCTTTTGCCATGCCACGCCAGGCTACCCCAGTCTGTCTGTATTCAATCTCTTTCCTTACACCTCGCAGTCGGTGGCCAGCATACCAAAATTTACCAATGTGTTTCATTACTTAAACCTTTACTATTGTGTTGGCATTACACGTCACCAACACTATAACTCAGGTCATCAGCAATCATCCTACACTTGTGTAGTCATCATATTCACCTTAAAATATACACAATCTGTTAGCGTATCATAATCTGAATCTGAGTGTTGACATTTATTTCCCAAAAATTAATCCACCCACATTGTCTGAAAAGTTTAATGGGTGGTTCTTTTAGATTCTGCGTAACAACAAATATTGAAGGATCTGATAATTGATTAATGAATCTGAATCACGTCACCCACACACTGCTTGGAGAACAGATTGACTGAGGTATGTAACTGACTAACTTAAACACCTCCTGGGATACAATGATTGAATTACTGTATATCAGATAGGACTAGCTTTGTAAAATGATCATAGTTTCTTAGTGTTGAACCTTAAAACATCAGTTTTCGTTATACAACTGGGCAGATGTTCTTTTCTGCTAACTAAAAACATAGCTCTCAACACTGTACCTCAGCCTCCACATGCAAATTTACATTGTAATTAATTGTCCAGTTATATGTAATTATTTCACATATTTAAGGGTAAAATATTTGTCATTTATTTTATTTAGTTCATATTAAAACTTTTGGAATTTGTTAAGACAGATTATTAGTTTAATGATTTTCAAGTGTTTTTATTTTGGCTGTTATAACTTTTTGATGTAAATTGATACGAGGATGGTTTGAAAGTTTACAAGAAATGAGAATAAATTCAGCAAAAAAATGTATTTTGCTCATGAAAATTTATTTCTGAGTATTATAGCCTATCTATGGCCTACGCACTAAGCCTTTTTGTTGTGACAAATAAATCTGGCTGTTGTGTTAGTATTATTATGTAAAAGCTAATTCTTATGTAATCAAGTTCAATGATATAAAAAAATTTGTTTTAGTGATTTATTTTTATAATCAGTGGATCGAATATGGTAGAGGACTTTGCAATGCTTTTTGAAAACCAGCATGACAATCCATGATGCTTAAAATCGAGAGATGAAACAGGTGGTGGAGGTTGTTTATGAGAGCAAACAAACATTTGGTAGGAATACTTATAACAATTGAATGACGCAGGAGATTCATCAGTTATAATTGTGAAAATAATCTGTCTTTTTATAGTAATAAGCTAATCCATACACTCTTCACCATACGTGAGGTGGAAATTGAAAAGGGACCTCTTGTCGGCAAAGTAAAATGTTAAGTATACGAAACTACCGATATTCGTTTTTTTATCGACTATCAAATTCTGGTTTTAGAACAGGCCTGTATCGGTTATAAAGTTGAGTCAAAGCACAAAAACATCAAATAAAATGTATTTAGATGTCAATGTTTGGCCTGAGAAAAGGGGCATCTTGTCGTAATGACAAAATAAAATAGGCCCGAAAAGAGGTCCCTTTTCAAAAACGCATTAGAAAAGAAACATTACTTTAAAAACTAGTCTCCCCTGAGTTCTAGCATTGGTTTAGAGAACTGCGGCAAATGTTGCTTAGATGCAGAACAGTTTCTTGTTTGCATAAAAGCATTGCGACAACAGGTAACTTTTCTAAAGCAGTATTGGCAGCATTTGAAACAGCTGTTTCACTAGGAATCAGCTGTGACTGCATCACTTTTAGAATTGTACTCAAGTAGATAGACTTGCAATTTTATTTTATATTGATAAGATTCCATTTAAAATAATTTAGACAAGATAAAAGTAGTAAAAACGTCTTTAAAAGTGTTTTTATTACTAATGTCCTGTCTGAGAAAAGGGACCTCTTGTCGTTATGGGAAATAACAAGAGGTTCCTTATAAAATTTTTAATTTTGTGTTACATTACTTTATAAAAACGAAATTTTAATGAATTCTGCTGGTGTTTTAAACAACTACGACTGTTATTCTGAAAAAGGAAGTGTTTAGCTTTGTTTTGATGTTTGATATATTTCTTAAATACAAAAAATGTGGGTTCTATGTGAGTTTAAAGTTTTAAAACCAGTTTTTCTCAAAATGCCGCTTACAATTTGTGAAACTTTAAACGTTTATTACTTAAAGGAAAAAATGGTAGAGACGTGAAATTTACACCAATTTGTTCATAATTTTATGCTTAATTTAATAATATCAATAACTCAAAATCGATAATTGCCGAAAAGCGGCCCCTTTTCACTTTCCCCCTCAAATATACTGTTTAAGTATTGTATAGTTTAAGATAAATACATAAATAAAAACAGTTGGTGCAAACTTTCAAGATAAAAATATAAAGCAACCAATTTTCTTTGATTATGATTGATTCTTGGCTCTGTAGTAGTTAATATAACAGTTTTAAAAAGTCTAATTTTTGCCATTTCATTTTAATACTGATCTTTTTGTATGAATCTCAAAAATCACCTTTTACAGGACCAACTATCACAATTTTGATCTCAACCGAAATTTCCCTGACCATTTTGAACCTAACGATGGTCCACCTCAGAGTGAAACATTAGCTATTGAACTTTGGCTGGAAAAAATATCCTTCATTCTGTCGGCTTCTCTCCATGGAGGAGCCCTACTTGCCAACTACCCCTATGACAACAAAGATCAAAATGGTATGCACTTTATATTGAGTATAGTAACCAAAATATTGTATACCGTGTCAGTTTCATGAGTCAACTTTGTAGATAAACTCTAGATTGATCAGGGTTATTCAAAAAGAAATATACACTTTTTAATGAACATAAAAAACGGGTTTAGTCAGAAGAAAAAATACAAATAGTATCTTAACAAAAAGGTCATTTCGAATTATTTTAACAACTTATAAATGTTCTATGTGAGCCCCACAGGTCACACGGCAGACATCAACTACAGTCAAGTTCTTAACGGACTTCTCAAGGGTATTGACGTCAACACTCTGTACAGCTCTTCTTATGCACTGATTTAATTTCAAGAGGCTTAATGGTAATGGGGATATACCAAACATTTTCAACATAACCCCTTAGAAAGAAGTGGCATGGGGTCAAGCTGAAAGGTGAAGTGGCCAATGCATGTGTGGACACATGTTGTCAGTTGCACGAACAATCCAGCGATGCGGCAATTGCTCATCGAGGTAATCTCTGACATCATGTTGACAATGTGGCGGAGCACCATCTTGGACCAATATGTAGTCATTACTGTCTTTGTCTATTTAAGGGGCAAGCCATTCACTTATAATGTCCAAGTAGAATGTGCCGCTGACTATATTTTCTTCAAAGATGAAAGGTCCGTATATCTTTTGCTTTGATAAATAAGACATTTAACTTAGAAGAATCCCTCTCCTGTTGAAAAAGTTCTGTTCCTCAGATATGCATGTTGTGTTTGTTAACCTTTCTGCTGATATGAAACCTTGGATATCACCAAAGACTAGTAGATCAATGAATTCATCTTCCTGAATGAGTGTCTGGATGTCAACACAGAATGTCAAATGTTTCTCTTTACATCACATATTTTTTGCAGCAGCTGTAGCCTGTATGGTTAGACGTTTTCTCAAAAATTTCCAAACAGATGACTGTGGAATTTGAAATTCTACACTTTTGGACTGTGCAGGATAGAAGCTCCAACCTGTTCAACACGACTTTCTTCTAGTGATGGCCTCCCAGAAATGTTTGATTTCCACAAACAACCTGCATTTTTTAATTTCTTATGCTAGTCATAAATAGACTTTCTACCTGGTGTTTTTTTTTGAAAATATGTTCCAAAGCGACTTTGCTCTTTAATAATCGAATGAGTTCTCTCTATTTCAAACTTACATAAAACCTTCTCAAGGTTGTCATTAGCCATTTTTAAATAAACAAAATTGAGGGTTATATAGCAGCAATATTCCAACAATCAGCTGTTGTAGTAAAACTTTAGTTTATTAGCTACCAATTAATACTAACATGACGAGTATAAATTATGTTGTTTCAATTTTATTGATATATGAAAGTGTATATTTCTTTTTGAATAACCCTTGTGATGTCAATTTAGTCCACAAAATGCTAGAAAAATAAAATGTTTTCAGCTTAACTTATTAGTAATTATAATAACAGTCATAATAGGCCAGAGGTAAAATACATAGGAAGATCAAGAAATCAGAAAGATAAGTACTGAGACGTACATTGTCAAAATGCTTCTATTTTGTCCACCAATTATAACATGATTTTGCAGTAAAATGAGCACATGGATCTGTCTGCTATCAAATAGTCTGCTGAATTATAGAATAATTCAATGATTCAGGATATTTAAAGTGAAGATAAATTCAATAATTCAGGAATAAATAGGATTAACTGTAATTATTGTAATATGTTTTACATAGGTCCGACTATACATTTTAGCAAAAGATATAAAAACCATGTCTCTGCTTTTAAAAATAAGAAACCTGGAAGATCTAATGTAGCTAAACACCTTCTGAATTGTGCCCACAGTTTGAATAAAATAGATGAAAATGTAGATATTCTAAAAGTTTGTAAGAAGAATCGGATTATGAATGCTTGGGAAGAGTTATTTATTGAAGTTATACTTCTTTGCGCCCGTTAGACACTTTGGGATGGGATGTTGGTCGAGAAACCGCGTCACGCTGAAAAGTAAGAACAAATTTTTAAGAACTATCGATTAATCGATTGTTAATCGAAGAAATTTAATCGAAGAAATTACTGATAATGATAATATAGGTGTATAATATAATAATGAAGTCACGTATAATATATTGAAGATAAATATATTGAATAATATTGAAAAATGTCTTATATTTCATTTATATATCCTGTCTGTTTGTGTGCGTGAGTGGGTGTATGAGAATGGCCAAAGAAGTATAACTTCCACCGTGTGGTCCGACGCACACCCAATTGTTTTTTTTTAAAGAAAAATGTAAGGATAGTGATAAACTAATGAATGAACAGGTTAATTTTGATTCCTAAATAGTTTTTAATAATGTATTTTCAGCGATTAAAAGAACAGAAGTAACAGTCAATAGGGATTAGCCAATACTATCACAGCAGCCGCCATTTTGACGATTCCAGCCAATGAGTTCACGTGATCATAGGCCTATAAATTGAGTTGTTAAACACCATTTTCTATTCTTTAGTGAATCCCTCTGGTCTGAGGAAGGTGAGCGTGGTTCACTGAAATCGATTACCATAATATTTGTGCATTTTGTACTTGTATTGTAATATATTTGTGCATTTTGTGTTTATATTGTAATAAATTTGTGTTGTGTGACATTTACTTGTACTGCTTTAATTCTCTTGGAAATTAGGTGGCGGCCTTTACCCAGGTAAGTCTCGCCAAAACGACACTGTATATGGCACATTCCAGGGGTTTGAAGTTTAATTTTCTCCTTTACACTGTGTAGATAATCTTTAATTTTGCTATGTGGCTTAAAGAATTTTGTTATATTCTATTTCCGTAATGTTTTAGTTAATTTATCTGTAGTACCCTTGGAAGTACGGCAATCCAATCTAGAGGCTGGTTTTCTCCTTCTCCAGAAAAAGTTAAGGATAAGAAGCTCTACTGAATGTAGTAAAGAAGTGTTTTACGCATTTGATGTATATTTTTAAAGTTAGTTTTAAAGTGAAGAATATTTATTTGCTACTTGATTTACAATTAATAATTATTACAAATCTTACAGTTTGGGAAGAGTTCTTCAATAATCACAACACCTCGAAACTATCACAAGAAGAAGTTTTGTCCCTGTGGAAAAATTGGCGGCCTGGTTTGTTTACATGAAGTAATTCTAATGGAAAACATTCTAACATTGTTGGTGGTGGATTGCTGTTTGCTAGAGTGAATGCGCTGCTTCTTTGTGTATTATGATTGGTTATTTATTTCACATTATCGTTTGAGTTGGCTTGACATGTTTTTGTTACTGCAATTAATACAATATTCTTAGCTTTGTTTTTATTTGTTTTAGCTTGCTTTGTCTAATGGCAATAAAACTTCATTTTTTGTTGACCTGATAATCTCTTAAACTAGTGTTTGAAGAAATTGTAGTAATTTTCGTATAGCTGAATGCTAAACTTTGTACTATACAATTTCTTTGTTGGGAAAGTGTTGACTATGGGAGATAATTTTCAACATGGATGATGATAATGTTTTATTTTCATTTAATAACAATTATATGTTTATAAATAATTGAATTAGACTTATAAATTATACCATGCATAGTTGTCTTGCCTGTTAAACGTCATAAAGGTTGGGTACAGATTGAAGGATTAAAAAGGAACTCATTGACACCTTCAGAAGTTTCAAGGACTTTCACTGTCCAAAAGTTAAATGAGGCAGTCACCGCTCTGCTAGATGGTAGGTAGTCGGATTGGATGACATCTTTATGGACTTTTTTTAGCAAAAATGGTGATACTAAAGTGAAACATGGGCTTTTTTATGCCAGATTATCAAGGGGCAAAATGCTTAAAGCTTTCAATAGAAATGAAATAAAAGCTGCTTTGAAGCCAGGTATAGAATCAGAACGAGTCTAAAGCTACAATCCATAGCTCTTAATTAATTTAATGGTCACTTACATCATAACTTTTGCTGTTTTACTGATGAGGTTGTTTGGTAGGTTGATTAATAAAATAATAAAAGTTAGTGCTGGCAAAGCACACATTTTAATTTTAAATTCCTCTAACATTTTGTATAAAGAAATGTCTGTGAGAGAGGCTTTTAGCAGTCAGTTTAGGACATATCTATAAAAATATGTTCTTATATATTTTGGAGCAGCTGTAACTAAGGGGCTAAGGTGGTGGCTTGCCACGCAGCTGGTTGTACAGGTTTGATTACCGATATGAACACTGATAGTTTTTGCCCTGTGTGGTTTCTGTATTCGGAAGACATATTACCGTTGGTTCCCAGGTTAAGTGTTAGAATGGGCTTCTTAGACATAGCTGTGCCCGGTAAAATAAGACGAACTTTAACTTTAACTTTTTTTTTAAGTGAATTGGCCCCACGAAATTTCTGAGCCAGGAAGAAGATAAGATAGCTTGATTAATTTTAAAGCTTAAGAGCCAAGGATGGTTGGAAAAATATCAGAAACATAACAAACTTACCTGGGCCTCGCCCCACTGGCTGTAAAAGATCCAATGATTTCCTATCCTATATTAATACTAATACAGTAACAGCGGTTTGTGTTTTTAACACTGCATTGGTTGTGTGTTCTACAGTAGGACAGGTACTATTGTTAGTAGTTAGCAACCCCTATGACCTTGGGGGCCACTGTACCTCTCCTCCTGGTACAGTACTATTGTACGTGTGTGGGTGGGTGGATGGGTCAGTACTATTGTACGTGTGTGGGTGGGCAGGTGGGTCAGTACTATTGTACGTGTATGGGTGTGCGGATGGGTCAGTACTACTGTACGTGTGTGGGTGTGTGGATGGGTTAGTACTATTGTACTTGTGTGGGTGGGCGGATGGGTCAGTACTATTGTACGTCTATGGGTGGGTCAGTACTATTGTACGTGTATGGTTGGGTGGGTGGGTCAGTACTATTGTACGTGTGTGGGTGGGCGGATGGGTCAGTACTTATGTACGTGTGTGGGTGTGCAGATGGGTCAGTACTATTGTGCCTACTTAGCTTAAATTCTAAAACTCTAAGTTTTCTACTATTTTAGAGCTTGCGACCAGTGACGTACCTGTTGGTTTGACTAAATTCTTTGTACATATTGTATTTATTTGTCAATTTATTGTTGTTGTACATGTTTAGTTTTCTTTTCGTGTTGTACATATTCATTAATTTGTAATTATACTATAAATTCTCAAAGATGGGTGTGCCGTGATCACCCTAAGAGCGTCTGTAACAATCGTTATAAATAGACAATCAATGGAAAAGAGAAAAAAAATGTTCTCACAATGTGTTACTAGCCTACATAATTTGTTCATTTTATTAATAGTTTTATGTTTTTAGACATTTATTCAAATTTGTATACTCTATTAGTTACAAATTTCAATATGATACCATTGGTGGCTTTAGTGGGTAGACAGCTTCTTACCTAAAAATTTAGGTTAAAATATTAAAAATTGCAACATTAGTTAGATCGTGATGACGATAATGATGGTCGCCCGAACCTATGGTTTTATTCCCGATAAAATCGCTCAGATGCGGCTAAAGAATTTTCACTTCAAAAGAACTATGGTTCTGTATGTTATATAATACATGTTTACTAAATAGAAAATCAATGTTTACTAAATGTAAAAATATACAGGAACTTTAAAAAGATCTCTGCAAGTTTGATCTTTCATATACTGAACTAAAATACAGAATTTCAATAATTGAGTGCCTGAGAAAGAGAAGGGGCTATGCCACAAACACATAGTTTTGAAAAAAATTAAGTTTTATTAGATTGAGTACAAAATACATAAATTTTGATTATTTGTATTGGATTATGGCATCTTTGCTTTCTATTCTCAACAGGGTAGTTGGGAAAATTAAAAATAATCATTATTTAAATTTTTTATTAAGATTAGAAGTTGTTTCCAACAAAAATAAGATTTCAAAACGATACTGACACTGTAATAGAACTGTTCATTATTTCTAATTGGATGAAAAAACATTATTTTTATACAATGAAACAGTCATTATGTTTTACTAACTAGTAGAGTTCTTAAACATCTTCTTGTTCCTCCACATGTCCTACTGCCTTTGCTGGTTTCAAGTTCTTGTACAGATCATGGTACACAGGTGGTAGGTAGGAGCGATAGCAGGTCTCGGTGCTTCAGGGCATTGATTTCTCTACCTTGTGGATACAGTTTTGGCACGTTTTCCAAAAGCTCTCTCAACATTCTTGTAGTCAGAGATTCTTCCATTTGATTTTTTCTGGGACGTCCTGGTTGTTTTTTGAATATTCTGACTTTAGTCCAATTTTCAAGTTCTGAGTAGGCATATTTAAGAAAAATGTAGCCTGGGCTGCTTTTAGTAACTTTTACAGCTGTGGCATCTCTGATGCCAACTTTTTTGTTGTCAACACTTTTTGGTTTCTTTGCTACTGTATTTTTTAACAGTGTTTTTAGATCTACAAAGTCTGAACCGTCCATGTCAACGATTGTGAAAGGATCTTTCACTCTACATTCTTTGACAACTTTTTTCCAATCATCAAGACAAAAAAAGTAGTCTTGTTTCTGTGCCTTTTTTTATATTATACCAAAGTCGCTGTCACTAGGCATGAAAGTGTGTCCAGGAACAAGAAAAGAATGAAGGATCTCATCAAATTTTCCTGTGTGGACCAAAATGTAGTACAAAGTAAAAACCACTATGTTTTTATTTTGCCCACTGCAAGAATCTGAGAAGAACCACAACTTTCTTTTGTTTTCAGTAATTTGAGTTTTCAATAGGGCTTTGTACAGACAAGACCCGATTTCACACGCACCACGAGAAGCTGTATCTTCTGTCCACATACACATGAATCCTTTGTTGTTGTTGCAAACATGAAAACCTAAGTTATAAATCCATAACTGCCTTAGATAAAATAGACTACTTTTTCAGTAGGAATTTTTGGAAGCGGCATTGCTTGTTGCAAGTCATAAGTTATGACGCAATACTCATAAGTAGGACTTTGAGAGTTCTTTTTAGCTTCTAAGAGCAACTTATACCCTTGTTCTACTTTAAGCTGATGAAGGCGAAAGGAATAAGGAATAAGGTCATGGTCCACAAATTTCCATTCATCACATACGGTACTGCACAAGAGTCCGTTGTGGGAAGTTTAAATCCAATGTTAAACTTTGTATTGACAATAGACAGGTATTTTTCATATTTAACAGGCGGCCCTATATCATCACCAGATTGGTTTTCGTATTCTTTTAGATAAAGTTTGTACATTTCACTGACAGACGACAGACTTCTTATAAAGCTTTTGTTTGGATTTTTTTCCCTACTGTAATGGCTTGTATAACGAGGGAACATTTTGATGTGGTTGATAACGAAATCAGTTTGAGAGTCTGAAAGCTTTTTTATATTGCCGTGTTTTCCACGTTTGTCTGTATGAGGTAAAATAGGCCCACTCGATTGACGTGACAAGTTTTGATCTTCATTTTCTTCGTCACTTAAACCTAAGGGACTAGGCTCAGTTTCTGTAGGCTTATCTCCAGCCCTTACAACTGCTACTCTTTTTTTAGAGATAGAAAAAGTGTCCATAAAGGATTTTAAGCACACCCTAACGTCTTTTCCGTCTCCATTTTTCAGAAAATAAGTAAATGTTTGTGTTCTCCTTGACTTATTTTCATCAGTGCGTTTGTTTATGTATGCACGTTTACAGTCACTTTGCTTGATAAGTCCCCACAAAAAGGAATTTTGCAAGTTATAGTCACCTAATCTATAAAAACCTACAAAAAGGTTGTCCTTGTCAAAATCAGTCAATGTATGAAACTCACACCAACCTTGTTTGGCTTGTTCATCCTTCATAACACAGTCGCATCCTCCCTTTCGTCTTTTTGCTGCAACGTGTTTATCTGTTTTATCACTTACATAACTTTCACCACTGTTCCTCAGTCGTTTAGCAACATTCCTCTTCCAATCACCACTGTTTTGTAATTTTTTTTAGGTTTAACTACACTAACATCTTCATTAACGTCAACATTCGCCATTTTAAAGTTAGATACAAGTATTACACACGTTTATAACCTGTAGAGAGTGAGCCAACTGCAGATCAAAACAAAACAGCTGAGGCTCCCCCCACCACTGACCGAGTGGTATAGCCCCTTATCTCTCTCACAGAACAGCTGGCGCTTGAACTTCTCTATCTTCAACTGTCTGTAAAAAGAAAAGGGGCTATGCCACTTGTCCAAATAGTTCAGCAGTTCCTATCAGGTAGATAGGAGCACTAACAGGATCTGTAACTAAATTAAAATTTGAGGTTCTGTGGCATAGCCCCTTCTCTTTCTCAGGCACTCAATTGTTTTAGTAATGCCAGTAAGTTCAGTTTCAGCGGAAAGAAGTTTCTTGACTATGAGGCGTATTAAAAGCTACATTAGATCAACAACGACAGGGTTACGGGTACACAATTTGGGAGTGATTCCAACAGAAAAGGAGCTAAGTTATAAGCTCTTGTGCAACCCTGATACAGTAGTTGACGAGTTTACAACTCAAAAGGATAGACAGTTGCAGTTGTTATTAAAATGAATTCCTTAAGAAAACTCCAAGACTTTTCATTATTTGAGTTTTTGTTAAATTTGTTGTTTGTTAGAATTTGATGTGTTTTAACACTTAAAATATTAATTTTCTTTTTATTAGCAATTAGTTATGTTATTCTTTTTTTTTCATAAAACAAGTTCAATTTTTACATGTTTGATACAAGATAATGTAAAATGTAAAAAAATTGTACAAGATGGGAATAAATATGTAAAATAATAGTAGTTTTTTAACATGTTTGGAATAAGAATTTTGTTACTACAATGATTACCACAGTAAAAATTTGCACAACAAACACAAATAGGCTACAGTTGGTAATTTTTTTTACTGTCATTCCTTTTGCTAGTTTTGCATTAGCGTCTTAATCGTATAAAGTCGTGTTTTAAAACACTCCTAGAGGCAGTTGAAATCCCTCAGTGGCAGGCAATTTTTAGCCAGTTTGCAAGTTTTTTTAATAGCTTTAAAATATAGAAAAAATAATTATTTATAAACAGTGTTTTATGTGTTATTATTTAGAACAAAACGCAGAATAAAGTTTTGCAAGAAATGTATACATCTATTTATAAAAAAAACAGTAAAATACATATATATACCTGGTTTACATTCTAAATTTAAGATTTTTAGATAGCTTAAAATTGTGTTCTGAAGACCTCATTTCTCAAAAGATTCTTTGGGGAGGTCTCCGAACTCCCCTTTTGATGAGGGATATTCCATACCCCCAGGAAGGTTGCCTACCCAAAATAATTATTCTAGGGCCGCCCCTGTATGATACTTAGAAAACCACGAATTGCGTAATTTTATAATTCTGTGTGTAATTATAAAAATAAAATATTTTGTTAAAATATTCTTAGTTTTAAACAGTATAATTTACACATCCAAGGTCATAGAGTTTGAAAGTAATTAAAAAAAGGCAAACAAAAAAAGAAAACGGGATTCTACAATAGTAGAACATTCAACCACTCACATAATGCTGGAGGGCGCGACCAATGCAGTGATAATACTGAGGGCTTGTGCTGATATAAACATCCCTAAATAAAACTGTCAGATTTATTAAACAAAATTACATAAAATATTTATTGTATCACTTTTGATTGACTTGCAATTTTTAGGGAATGCAAATTTTGTATAAGAGATGTATTTTGTATCAGACATTTTAACAGTTTTATTAGAAATAGGCTTTAGAAGGACCATTTTATCTCATCAGAACAATTAGCATAAAAGAGATATTCACTACCAACAGGAATTACTGAGGCTGAGGTAACACAAGTTCAGTGACTAACTGTGTTGGAACATGAAGTTGTAGGGGTATACCCAATTTTGTATTGTGTTTGTAATACAATATTTTTAGTGTAGGATTTTGTGTTTCTAAAACATAATAGTCTTAACCAATTTAAGTAGTTTAATCTTATTTCATTTAACAGTTGAATTATTCATTTAGAATTTATTGTTGTCATGGTTGTTCTAGAGCATGGTGAAAATGTCGCCCATCTAACCCCAGATGACGATGTGTTCAAGCATCTTGCATCTACCTATGCCAATGCTCACCCTACCATGCACCTAGGGAAACCTTGTCCTGGCACCAATATTGGATTTCCCAAGGGCATCACCAACGGTGCTGCTTGGTATAAATTGAAAGGTACTTATAATATGGTAGTCATCTTAAACAAGTTTGATCAAATTGATAATCACTTGCTTTTTTCAGTTTTGATCCAACTGATCTTCTCCAATACATATTATTGTTTAGTACTCGTCTTCAAAACTCTACTCCAGTGATTGCTCCAAAAATTATATTTATAATTCTTTTACAATCTATTTTATTTTTTGTTCATGATAACCTTCTTATGAATCAGTTGTAAAATCTTCCATTTTTTATTTTTATAACACACTTGCAACCTAACCTCAATTTTGATGTATCAAATTTTTTTGTTAAAAAGTGTCGTCATATATACTGAAGTGGCCATGGCTAAAGGGATGGTGGTGAATTGCCACATACAGTAGCTATTCTGGGTTTGATTCTCTGTGCAACCATGAACTTGATATCTCTGTGCCCCTCCAGTTATTCAGAAGAAGTCACGCTAAGCTGTTGCCCTAAAGCAGTCTTTCTCAAAGTGGGCGATAACGCCCCCTTGTGTGCGCTGGAGGCCTATAGGGGGGGGGGGTAAAGGGTAAAGAGAAGATTGGGGGGCTTTGAAGCGGTTTAGGGGGGCGATGGCTAATTTAAAAATTCTTTTTGCTTTTAACACAAACTTCACCACTCATATACGCATAATGCGCGTTTCCTCGTGTAACGCCATCTAGGCCCATACGTTCAACAATACTTTGAAAAACAATAAATAAACTAATAAATATATATAAAATTGTAAATAGTGTGCATTAAAATATAAAAATAAAATATTACTAAAGGAAATGATTTACATAGCTTCATAAATTTAAAGGGGCAGCATTTGGGAAGATATAATGTAGCTAGGGGATTGTTGTCAAACGGAGTGGTACTGCTGCTGTACCATAGATGGCGTTAAGCTCGATGGGAAGCGGGAAGTGACTGGAACATTCTCGAAAGCACTAGGCCCGCCCGCTGCCTCATATAAAAACGTATGCGCCATCTAGTCAGTCAGTGTCATTTGACGATATTACGAAAACAAGTGAATTTAGTGACGAGATAAAGTGCTGTACGTACGTTGCCTAATTTGCTCAGTAAGAATACTGTGAGGGGTGTCATTTGCAAGTTTTTAATACTCGATTCTTTACTTCGGCATTTTTGAAGACAAAATTAAATCAGAAGCAAAAAATAAGAAACAGCAGTATATAGCGCGAAACATATAAAATATGGATTTATTGAAAATCCCATAAATCCATCTTCGCCTTTGTGCCTTCTTTGTCAAAAAACATTTTCGAATGAAGCGATGAAACCCTCATGACTACAAAATCATTTGAATAAAATGCATTCAGATAAAAAAGACTAAAATGTGACTTATTTTCAAGACCTGGAAAAGAAGCACGCAGCTCAGCCAACTGTGTCAACACTTTTTTCAGCGGCTTCTAAGCAAGACGACGACGGACTCCGAGCTTCCTACAATATCTCCTTGCTAATTGCCAAACAGGTAAACCTCACACTATTGGAGATGATTTAATTTTACCGGCAATAAAAGAAGTAATAACTACTGACCTCCATAAACCAGCGGCAGACATTATCCGAAAAATTCCTTTCAGCAATAGTTCCGTGCAAAGACGAATTGATGAGATGGCTGAAAACATTGAATAGTCATTGTGCAATCATCTGAAGACTTCTAAATTCTCAATTCAGTTAGATGAGTCCACTTTACCAACCAATGAAGCATTGTTGTTATCGTACGTTAGGTTTATTAAAAATGAGAAAATATGCCATGAACTACTATTTGCCAGAAAGTTAGAGACGGATACAAAAAGAGAAACCATATTTAATACACTGGAAAAATTTTGTGATGAGAAAGAAATTCCACTGAAGAATATTATATCAGCTGGTACGGATGACGCTCCAGCTATGACAGGATGTCACAAAGGATTCATAGCATACTTAAAAAATAAAATTCCAGATGTGCACGCTGTACATTGTAACATTCATAGACAGCATTTGGTTGCGAGAAATTTGAGTGAGTGTCTCTCCCAATCACTGCAATATGTCATCAAAGCAGTCAACAAAATCCGAAATAGCTCTTTAAAGGACAGATTATTTAATCAGCTTTGTGTTGCTAATGATGAAGATTTCAACCGATTGCTATTTCACACAGAAGTGCATTGGTTATCAAGAGGTAACTGTCTGACTCGATTTTACAATCTGTTTGATTCTGTGATAGAGTTCTTGGAAGACAAAGACAAAGAATTGCACGACAACCTCATCACTTCAAAGAATGATATTGCGTACTTGACAGACCTATATAAATTATTTAATGATGTCAATCTCCAACTTCAAGGTGACGACTTGAAAATTATTAAAACAAAAAATGTCATTGCAGCTTTTGTAGCCAAACTGCTCTTATACAAGAATAATATCGGCAGACATGAGTTTCACAATTTCCCTAATTTGTCAGCAGTATCCTTCAACATCAACAACGACGACTTGCTTGTTTACTGCCATCATTTGAAGAACCTCCACAGTGATTTCATAGGACATTTTAAAATTTGAAATACCGGACTGGGTGTTGGATCCTTTTTCAAATGTCAACACAGCAGGAACACCCCAACTGGAAGAAGAACTCATAGAACTGATAAGGAACAAGGAAATAAAAATAAAATTAAAAAACGGATACCAAGAATTTTGGCTACAAAAGCAATTGTACCCTGGATTGTGGTCCATCGTTCAATGATTTTTGATAGCATTCCCATCATCGTATTTGTGTGAACATGGATTTAGTGCTGTGGCAACAATGCTAACTAAAAAGAAAAATCGGTTGCAGATTACCGAACACGGTGACTTACGGCTGTGTTTGAGTAAATTCGAGCCTGATATTAACAAACTTATAAAAAATCATCCGATTCATCCTTCACATTAGATTAGTTTTAAAATTCAAATTGAAATATTTGTTTTAATAACATGAATAAAAGTTGTTCTAATATTACAAAATGGTGTTTTAAATTACTCTCATCAGAAAGTTTTATTTTCACATGACACACATAGTTTAATTATTAAAATAATGACTGCGATTGTGTTTCTTAAGATATAGTAAAGTAAAAAATTTAGGGGGGCACTAGAAAATAATTAAATCTTGAAGTGGGCGGTAGACAAAATAAGTTTGAGAACCTCTGCCCTAAAGGGCCTACAAAATAAAGAATAACCTCCTCACATCAGGCAAGAGGAATGTGTGATCAGGTCCTCTCTTCTCGCCAAAAACCACTAAAAATTTTACATCACTAATAGTGTGTTTTTCTTTTCTTAACTTTTTAAATTTTACTCGCCAGTTGACACGGGCCTACAGGCCTATTCTTTATTTTATTATTCTTTTATTCTATTATTATTCTTTACAAGGCCTGCTAACTTTATTCAATGAGTGAAGTATCTACCATTGGCTCAGTGGGGATTCAAATCTTGTTGCACCTTGCCCTCAGCAGTCTGAAGCCTTAGCCACTGAGCCACCACGCCGATAATATTTTCACTTTGCATTTGTCTAATATTGTTAACCCTATTACATCTTCTATCTTGCTAATCTTCAGTCTGGATATAACAGTATGCATAAGTAAATAAGTAATATCAAAAGTTACTATAATCAAAGGGGATGTCTATTTTAAACCCGAGGTTCATTTGTTAAAATTACCTTCGTTACTTATTAATTTATTTTTCTTAAAAAATTCATTATTAATTTATTTCAGGTATGTTTTACAAACTATGCCTGATTCTTATTTTTATATTATAAATTCCATTTTATTCTCCCTATAAGTAATGATAACACTCTTGCCTTTGATCAAATTGAAACTGTATTTAAGAGTGTTTCTGTGATTTGATTAAACATAGACAGTTGTTGAACGTCATATCTTAAATCATCAGCAAACATCACTGATTTAGCATCTCTCAAATAAAGGTGTGATAAGTGTAGTCATAATGTAAACCATTAATTTTTAACAGGATTATTGGTATCTTTTAAAATTCCTTAAGCAGCAAAAATACATATCAATATTAGAACTAATACAAACAGGATGAACTATACAAATGACAAGTGCAAAGATGACATTTCAAAACGTCATCACATCAATAGACAATATACATTATTCGTCATCAGATAAATACAGTATTCAAATGGATTTTGTCAATACATTTAAGATAAAATTTTCCTTACTATACAATGTACAAGACTTACATAAATATAACACAATTTTATTTTAAACAACACTATCATAATTAAATAGTTTACAAATAAGTTTACTTGACAAAAAATAAGAAATGCAGTATTGAAAAAAAAATTATAAACCTACTACGGTACTGACATAATTACGAAAAACAGACTTTACTGTTATAAGAAAATACAAAGATTACAATGACATTGTTAAAATTTAATGCTAAACAAAATCTTAGTCTAAAATAAATAATATAACAATAAAAAATATACTATAATAAGGCTACATTTTCATACATTAATGACTATTAGGCACAACTTACAGAGAAGAATAGAACATTCAACAATATTTAGACTATTATAATAATAACACCAACATAATCATAATCCTACAACTATTAATAATAACAAATTATTAATGTCTCTATCTATTTATTTCAGATCAATTTCTTTAAGTCTCTAATTTTTTAACTGACAATATTTTAACTGTTGTATTATTCAACTTATTTCCCCTTTAATATCATCTACTTAAAACTAACACTAAATCTATGTTCAAATCATATATAATATATTACATTTTCCCACAGTCATATACTCTGTACAGTGTTTTAATAGATTCTACTGAATCTATCAAATAAAGAGACAAAATCTCTCCAAAAACAGTCAACAATTGTAAAAATGAAATTATCAAGCCATTACAAAATTTAATAAATAAGTCACATTTAAAAGGTGTTTTCTCAGAAGAACTAGTTTTTTAGTTAAAATATTAAGTGTTAGCAGAAAATAATAATAAAAAAAAAAAAAAAAAAAAAAACAAGTGAATGTCATAAAACACAAATTTATTATAATATAGGGTTTGGCAGAAATAACTCCCTGATTATAAAGTAACTTTAAGCAGACACGAGATGGAGCAGAGTAGTGGGGGGCACGTCCTTGAGTAGCTGCATACTTGCTGTTTTCAGTGTGTTGTTGTTCAGGAACTGAGTCAAAGAGACTGTGGTGTCCGTGTAACATTGTGCCAAGACCTTCTTTGGAACATTCACCCAGAAGATGTGATTTTTTTCTGACGAGGCACACTTTCACCTTTTCGGAGCAGTGAACAACCAAAATTGCAGGTACTGGTCTGAACACAACCTCCAAGAACTCCATCAACGACTGCTGCATAGCCTCAAAGTAACAGTATGGTGTGCTGTTTTTAATTCTGTAGTGATTGGTCCGTACTTTTTGAAGGAAATGGTGGGATAACCGTAAACATTGAACAATATTTTGCAATGCTCCTTAAGTTCCTCCAGCCTAAACTAAGGCAGCTTTTTGATGACGTTGAGAATATGTGGTTCCAACAAAATGGTGCTACAGCCCCCACAGCGCGGCAGTTACTGGCACTGGTGAAGGAAATGTTTCCTGGATACGTTATCTCTTTGCGTGGTGACATAGGCTGCCACGACATTTGCTGGACTTAACACAATGTGATTTTGTTATCTCAGGGCTATTTAAAATCCAAGATTAACGAACATCGTCTTCAAACTTTATAAAACCTAAAAGAAGTGATATCATGAGAAGGTGAAGTCATTGCATCTGACATGACTTGTAAAGAAATGGAGAACTTTAGAGAATGACTCAACCAGTGAGTCAACAGTGGAGGAAACCATTTGAGAGATGTATTTAAAAAAAGTAAATTAATGGTACATACTCTTAAGCAGCACAATCTGTACTTTTAGTTAATAAAAATAAAAACTTCCTACCTTATTTCGTTTTGTTTTCATTACTTCCCTAATAGGGGAGGGTTTTCTGCCGAACCCTATAAGTGTAAAATACTATGGTAATCGATTTTGGTAAATTGAAGGGAATTGCTTTATGAAACCTACTAGTCTAAGGAAGGTAAATTTGGTTTACCAAAATGGACCACGATAATATTTTGTACATTTTGTACTTAATAATAAATTTGTATTCTGTGACGTTGACTGGTTTCGTAATAGAATATCAATTTTACTTTAAACGTTTGATTTTATTGACACCAATCTGTTCAATGTATATGAATAAAGGACATTTTTTCATGACTGTCAAAACTGCTCTTATAAAAAACAGCACTCAAGGTTCACATATTTTGAAAACCTTTTTTTTCTTTTTAAAAATATTTGAACTATTTATTTAACCATTTAATAAATTTAAATCTCTTCTTACCTAAATAATTTAGTTTTATGAGCAAAATTACTTTTATGTTGCTATAATTTTAGGTTAAGCTATAGGGAAAAAGGCAAGTATCTGTATCTTTAAAGATAAAAACAGAAAAGTCACATTAAGGGTTGACGATTAACATTTTTAATCCAGTAATCACAATACATAGACTATATAATTAATAATTCTGCAGTTTAGTTACGAATCAATTACTTTTACAATTTGTAATTGAAATAAAATTTGGATTACGCTTGCAAAATTTACAATATGATTTTCTTTCAGGGGGTATGCAAGATTTCAACTACATAGACCATGGTTGTATGGAATTGACTTTGGAGATATCATGCTGCAAATTTCCAAAAGCCACAGCATTGCCTCAATATTGGGAAGATAATAAAATGGTACATAGCACAAGTCTTGTAAAATTGTAATGCCTTATCATGTTTGTAGCTTTAATATTTTGTCTATTTGTTACATAGCGAATTGTTTTCATC
Organism: Stictocephala bisonia; assembly: GCA_035578905.1. Classification (NCBI taxonomy): domain Eukaryota; kingdom Metazoa; phylum Arthropoda; class Insecta; order Hemiptera; family Membracidae; genus Stictocephala; species Stictocephala bisonia. The sequence continues at coordinate 310,167 of JAQJVL010000328.1, forward strand.
ATGTGACACTGTATAAATATTGTAAAACACTTTTTAAGATTTTTAGGGCATTGACTTTAATGTCAATGTTCTAGTATACATGTAGGTTGATTCTAAATTTGGATTATAATAATGATACTTTGTATATGAACATTAAGAACAGAATAATTGACAAAGATAAAATAAACTGAATTAATTTAGAGCTAAAATTAACTAAATATTAAATTGTTTTCTTTGCAGCTTCAAAGAATTCATTTAGGTTGTAAAAGAATTGCTCTCAAGCCATTTATGTAGTAGATTTAAAAGTGTTTTCCTCTCATTTCTTTAATGTATTTTGAAAAATATGTAGTTATATTCTAAACGTCCTATGTATGATGGCTTTTTGGTGTATAGCGTAGTTTGATGATTTGGAAAATGATTGGCTATGAATGTTTTCATTTCTGGGTAAATCAGTTTCTTCAACATGGAGAAGAACAGCCTCTATGTAAAGTGCAATAACTGTCCAGATCTTGAGATACTTGAAGGCTTTCTAACAGAATGTCCCTTGGTTGGAGGTTAGCAAGAGTGCAGATCACTCTTTAGGGGCCGTCCCAAAATTACATAACGCTAAAATTGGGCTTTTCAAACCCCCCTCCCCCCGTGTAATGGACTTGTAATGGTAATACCTAACACCTCTCAATTTCTATGTAACACTGTTACCAACTCCCCCTCCAATTTTTGTCATCTACGAGGCAGATTGTTATATTTATTATGATAGTCATTGTTTTAATTTTGTTTTGTTTGTTTTATAATTGGGGAGGATATATTACTAACTTTAATCTTTCAAGAATATCATGTATTTTTGGGAGAAACGGTCAAATTGTCTGAATGAATTCAAACAAATTGTTGAGGTTTAATAGTTATGTAACGCTGTGTAGAAACCCCTCACCCTCCCCCCTAAAGGTGTTACGTATTAGGGACGGCCTCTTATTGCAACAATAGAACTCTGTATTTGTTTCTTTCGGAAATGCTTCCCCATAGGGTAAGTCAATATCAGATGTGGATTCAACCAATCCATAATAGGCTGTTTTTGCTGTAATTGATCCTTCTAATGTTTGCGTCCATCTAATAAAATAGATTCCTGTCCTAGTTTCTTGCATAATTGTTGACATGGCTTGTCCATGAAAGGTCAGAGTCAACTATCATTGACAATAGTCTTGCTGCTTGTTCAAATTTTAAGTTTGGAGTGGGTGGTATGGGTTCTTTCTACGACTGAAATTTAGTTGAATTGATATGTTACAGCTTCTTTTTAGGTAATTTTTTGAGGAAAGTCCATTGTTTAATTCAGTGTCGCAATCATGCTTTCAGAGAGATATTGGGCTGATTTATTTTTTTGTTATTAGTGTAGTATCGTCAGCATTCATAATACATTTAGAATTAGTATTTCCATTTAAAATGTTAGGAGAGTCATTTGTCAACAGGGGAGTAGAATAGGACCAAAAACTGATCCTTGAGGTTATAGGTTATTTATGGCAGAGTTGTCTTCTCCTCTTCTTACTGGTAATGGTTGTGAGATAGTTGAAGTCTTTACTGAATTTAACACTTGTTGCACTTCTACACTTTGAGTTTGACCTATAAAGTAGGTCCTAAACCAACCTATTCTTGCATTTGACACTCCAAGACAGTCAAGTTTATGTAAAAAAACTCTATGAATAGAAAGTTTACTGATGAAACGCAATCAATAAACTTCCAGGCTGATTTCAGGAGTAATTTTCAATAAATCACATTTTATAATGCTTAATTACTAATTGAATTGGTTACAACCAATATCCTGAGAATTCCTATAGAGTAACACCTCGATTGGGTTTCTCATATACTCGCAAATTGGGTAGAAAAGCTGTGCTCTGCAGTTTTTTCTTTTGTCTTTAAATATAAAATCAATGTTATTGCATTGCAGTGACACTGAACAATTTTAGTGTACAGAGATCTATGTCCAACTGAATAGGGTCATGAGAGTTATATATGGTACTCTCATCTCATGTGACATCCTTGCCTTGGCTTCTGTTGTGTAATATAGCTCCTCCAGAGATACGTCTAAAGGATGCTCTGTAGACACTCAACAAGATATTGAACGCTCCGCAACTCCTCATTATCAAGATTTTCTTCATCAGGAAGGCCAATTATAATCTCTAAAAACCCCTTTACGTTCTGCTTCTCAGTTAAATGAAAAACATTTACATCACCAAAACAGAACTGACTAGTGAAATATTTCGGGGCCACTGGCCCCTTCTTCAGTAATTAAACAATTGTTATTTTATGTTAACATCAGGCAACTGTTTAGTGAACAGTTTTTTAGTGACTGAAGAAGGGGCCAGTGGCCCAGAAATACTTCTCCAACCAGTTCTGTTTTTGTGATATGAATGTATTTCTATCTACAGTTTACCCAGGTATGTTGCTTTCCTTTCATTTCATTTACTATTGAAATCCTATACCTACTGATCTAAAATTAGCTTGTCAGTTTAATGAAACACATTTTTATCCAATGTTGGCCAGATGTCATCAAGGGTCATGTGACTTTGTGTGGTGGATATAGCTTTTAACAAGAGGTTACTTGTTTACTATTTTTTCAACATAAAGTATACATATACAATATCATAGTTCATATCATCAACCTCTTCTTTCTCAACAGATTCAACAAGGGAGCTAGCAAATATTTTTATCATATGCATATCATTCTGCCTCTTTGAGTTTGATCATCTACAAATTTCCCCTTTTTAGAGTATTAAATTAAGAAACGTTCATAAATATAATAATCTCTATTCCTTATCCTCTTGAAAATGTCATAATTGTAGAGAAAAATATGCATACACTTAATCAAACTTTTTCAGTTAATCTCGATTAAAACAATAAAAGAACATTGATTTTTTACAAGATCAGACTTTATTTCTTAAGTGTCTAAATAATCAAATAACATCTATGCCTCAAACACTCATGGAAATATGTTACAACTCCCCCCTCCGCTCCAGACATGTTCATCATCCGATTATTGCAGATGGTTGTCTTCCCAATTCAGGCTAACATCAAGGTATTGATAGATAGCTCAGATAGTAAGGTAAATGGTTTCAAACTGATGATGTGTGATTTATATCAGTATTAGAGAAACCAGCAAAAAGCAACTTGTCATTGTTCACAAGCAACAATAATAATATCTCTAATGCTTCCTTCTAGGGGTACTATTTATTCTATTTGAGGAAAATTGTCCTAGGTAAAATAAAACACTATGGAAAAAGAGATGTGTCCAATTCTTAGTAGGGATGCTGCGTTTTGTGAATCACTGGGTGTGCTCTGACATTTGACTAAAAGCCATGGCAGGTAGGAGGGGTGAGGAGAGTACACTGTATATTCAAAATTAAAATATTGGGGGTGAATCACCCTCCACAATGTTTTAAAATGTTGGTTATTAAAATTAATATTTTAGTTTAATAATTAACTGTAGGCTTTTAAGTTTTAAAATGTAGTTTCACTAGATATAGGCCTACTACATAAAGCAAATCACTAAGTGATCACTTTCAATAAGTACAGCAATATTGTTGTAATGAGTGACAGATCAGGAACTGGTTGTGATTGTCTTTCGCGGATACTACATGACTTTTTACTTCAGAAAGGACAAATTTCTCGGTTTCGACAAATGTTGCAACACTAACTACAAATGTAGTCTATAAATTAGTGGTGCTTCAGTTAGCTAAACTCATCACAATATGTGACTAATTCTACGTCCAAACAAGTGAATAAAACAGGGCTGGATTTAGCATTTTGGCACCCCTAGGCCCAATATTTTTTTCCACGCCTAGTCTGGTTAAAGTTACTTTCCTAAAAACCTTTATTACAAAATTATATGTTAATTGCTTAAATACCACTCCACGATGGACTGTTATCATTGCAAGTTTATTAAGGAATTTACATGGTTCTGGGCTTATCAAAACACCGTTAATGATTTAACAAAAGATTGGTTAATCGGCATGTTAACAACAGACAGTCACGACATTTGTATTTGAGTGCTGTGTAGCTAGCAATCTAGGTAGCCTGCCAGCACAACTACTCTGCATTATAGTTAAATTCCATTGTGTCTTGCAAAGAAGTAGAATAATAACAAAAGAATAAGTTTTATGGTCAATTCTTGTCATAAAGAATTCTTGACATTTGACACAAAAACTGTGTTTTAAAGTAAAACTAGATATTTTGTATGTACAAATAGTAAATTGTACTAATATAAAAATTACCTTTTCCCTTCGATTACGAGATTGTCTATCTAAAATAATACAAACAAGTATTTAAAGGCTATGAAAATGAATAGTAGAAATAAAAATTATACTTACGACATAAATTGAAATTAAGGAAACTAAGACGGTCACCCTGCTCTATAAGAGGGACATGGGAGTTGCGTAGGGCTGGCAGTGGCAATATGATGCATACCATTCGACGATTCCACGACACAGGAGCACCTCTTACCTGCCTGAGGGGTTGTCATAAATAATTTTCGCTAGGGGTGCGACTCAGGAGCGCCTTCCTGCTCCTTTCCGGAGGCGCTCCTCTGTCGCACCTAAAACTACCTATCCTCGACACTCTACCTGCTATCAAGCTCAGCTTGCGGGGCCTGCTAAATACCTACCAGTCAAATATCACAACGGCTACTATCATACTGACTTTGTTAAGTGGATTACATATTTTGTAGGAGTAAGTGTAATATTGATTATGTAGTTGATAAAGTGTAAGGATATTATGTAAATACCATGTATGCTTATTTTAATAAACATATGTATCAACTAAAATTAGATTGCTCTCAAGTTAAACACAATCTCACCATAGATATTAAGATCCGTTAGTTTTTGAACCCTTGTCAAACCCTTGTCACACTGGACCTGCGAGGGTACGACAGTGGAGTGCCTGAAGGTCAGGGGCTCCACTGTCGCAATTGTGCGATTTCCTGGCTGACAGTTTGATATGTTTACAATATTGATTTAAACACGGAAGAATTGGCTGTAGGGATGTCGTCGAGTGGGGGCGAGCGACAGTGATGCATAATGTTGATAACGACAGTGATAACGAAGTTGATGCATAATGTTGTAAAATAGTTTAACTTTAACAACAATTATTTATTCCAATGAACTTCAAAATCAGAATGCTTTATTAGCCTGATTTTTTAAAATCAATTCAATAAATATGCTAAGTTATGGGAATTTTTTAAATTTCTAGATATTTGTTTAATTTTTTTCTCTTGGCCGTGCGCCCCCTGGGAGCTAGCGCCCATATGCCCGGGCCTACCGGGCCTATCTGAAAATCTGGCCCTGCTTTCAAAACATTGGAAACACAAGTATGACTGCAAAACTTATGATTGTGTTTTGTTTGATATGTAAAGAAATTACTTCAGATAGAAGCCTTGTCGTTAAAAGTATGAAGCAAGAAGAAGCTTTCATGGATGTTGTATTTAAATTACAGCAGTAAACTAAATATATAAAAAAACTTACAAGTTGGTATTGGTATCAGCTTGTCAAACCACATCAGTACTTGTATACATTTGACTGGCTAGTTCTAGAAAATTATAGGCGATGAAAAAAAAGAAGACTTAAGTTAAAATAATTTTGTGTGTTTATGAAGTAATGTTCTATTTAAATTTCTCTAGGCTTTACTGGCATTTCTCAATGAAGTTCACAGAGGAATAAGAGGAGTTGTGAAGGACGAGACTGGAATCCCTGTGGCTAACGCTACTCTACAGATTTTGGGCAGAGATGTTCCATTCCGTACCAATTCTGAGGGAGAATTTTGGAGGATTCTTTTACCTCATGTTTATATCCTTGAAGTAAGTGACAAATATTCAACACTGAAACTATAACAAACTTTTGGATTAAAATTTGGAGCAAAATTTCTCATTAGTTACTCAAAGTTAACAAAAGACACTTTTTATTATAACAGATTTTAAATGTAAAAATCAATCCAGCTACAAAACCTGGTACATATAAGTTACATATTTTTTAATTCAATGAAATTGGAAAACTATAATTTTGACTACATTCTTGAACTATTTTTAGTAACATTTTATAGACTAAAGGAACAAAATATGAGAATCAAAAGATATATTTTAAATTAAGACCAAACTTAAATGCTTTACTTCCAGCATTTTAATATTAAAAAACATACCTTAAAGGTTGATCCAGTAAAAAATGGTTGTTAGAATTTTAATTAAAGACACCAGTTTGCTGACTATTAAATTTTATTCCTCTAAGGTAAAATTAAATTATCCTCATCCATTAAGTTTCAATTAGGAATTTACTTGCATAGAACACGTTCCTCAATGATTTGTCATATTTGTACATAACTTATGTTATATTAATTTCTAATATTTTGATGACATTGTTTTATCCGTTCAAAATATTACCTGAGTAGACTTTAAAAACATCTATTTCCACTTTGAGATCTCCTGGTAATTTATTGAATATAGAATGTTCAAGAGGTATCACAACAGCTTTATATTTTTTGAATCACTGGAAACTAAACAGAGAATCTCAATATGTCAATATTATACCTAACATTTATTTTTTAAGCAAATATCAAATTTTCCCCACTTCAGGGGAGGGGAATGATCCAGAAGTAGTCAGAAGAAACCACAAATAAGAATATAGGTTGAATTGTACTTAAAATAAAATGTCTCACTTAAGAGATTTTGTGTGGTAGATGCCATAGTTTGGAGATCACAAATTCATAACATTCGAGCTACCAGGTGCGGCTCCTGGATTTATTTTTTGGGTAGACACAGTTTAAGGATGTCATGACTACGGCGGGGGACTGGGAGAATACCGCCCTACCCCCAGTAAGAGTGGGTATTTTTAAATTTATAAATGCAAATGGTGGTTTTTAAGGCTTTTTTGAGGCACATACTTACTTTTGTTAAATTATTAATCAACATAAATTCTAATCACACTGTTACTTTTATAGCTATGGAGCAAAAAATACTTTCAGGCAATGCACGTATGAACAAGGATTATTAGCCATTTCTTTGATTAATAACTGCAACCAATTAAATCTTCCCAACATAACAGACACACAAGCTTACATTGGTGGCTTCCACATGCAGACTGGCTTAAATAATTCTCAATTTTAAGCCAAAATCAATTTTAATAATCTATATTCCAAAACATGTTTTATCTTGATAGCTAGAGATTCAGCAATGCGTTCTTGAAATTCAACAAATGATTCAAATGATTTATTCAGCCATTAAATTTTTACAAACAATAGTCATGCAATGTCATACAACACTTTTAAAATAAAATAAAATAAATTATGCAATAAATGGATTCATACATTCATCAAGCATGAGAGAAATTGTTTTAACTAACTAGTAAAAGATATTAAAATATCATTGTTGCAGGAGATATCAACATCGATGTCTCCAAAGTTTCTAATGCCTGCATAGCTTTAAGGAACATCCTGAAGGAATTTAATATGCATTATCTTGTTGACTTCCCCGCCAGAGTAACTACTCATTGTCAAACCTCAATTGATAATTTTTGTACAACTATCGACAAAAGAAAGCTTTCAATATCAGGAGTAGTGACAGGTCATGATGCTCAATTATTAGAGATATTAAAAAGTAAAACTGACACATCTCGTGATAAAACAATAACTAGAAAATGTAGAGCATTCACATCTGAAAATTGTGAAGCTTTTGCTAGTAGTTTAAAAAATGAACTGTGGTTGAAGATGTACTCAGCTAATGTGGAGGATAACTATAATGCTTTTTTAAATATTTTTAATTATCATTTTGACATTTGTTTTCCAGTAATAAAATCTCGTATAAAATTAAGTAACAAAACCTGGATTAGTCCAGAATTAAGGAAAGAAAAAGACAATATCAATATTGATACTAGTCAAACTATTAGAATTACCACTGATAGCATACTTAGGGAGTTATTAAAAGAACAACAGAAAAAGTATCGTACAAATATTAATATGACCAAGAAAAATTTTATTGAAAAAAATATAAAAAAAGCTAATAATGTTTCAAAAACAACTTGGAGTATGATAAATACTGATATTAAAAATAATATTGTAAATATCAAAGAAGTTAAATTACTGGTTGGTAACAAAGCGTTTGAAGATCCATTAGATGATTGCGAGTTGTTCAATGATTATTTTGTTAGCTCTGTAGATGATTCATTGATTTCTAACAAAACATCCCAATCGCCTCCAACCCCACTATCACCCGAGAATGGTACAAAATTTAATTTAAAGTCTGTAAATGAAGTCGAAATAGACAAAATTATATGATCCTTTGGAAATAAATTCTCCTCTGGGTTTGATGAAATACCTATGCTTTTCATTGATAGCATTCATAGCATTGATAGTGCTAAGCAATTTTTAATCAAACCACTTACACATGTAATAAATTCTTCGTTTATTTCAGGAACTTTACCTGACAAGCTTAAAATTTGAAAAATCAAAACACTGCATTAAGGTGGCAATGAGAAAGATCCATCTAACTATAGGCCTTTATCTATCTTACCTACAATATCAAAGATCTTTGAACGCGCAGTTCATTCTCAGTTATTAGAATTCTTAGAGAGTAAGAATCTATTTGATGATGCTCAACATGGGTTCAGGCCAGGTAGATCCGTTACAACAGCGGGTATTGATTTAGTAGAAACAATTATTGATGCTGTTGATAATGGTGAAAACGCAGTTGGAATATTTATGGATCTTAGCAAGGCTTTCGATAGCGTATCACATCCTATTTTAATTTCAATACTACAAAAATTTGGTATTGCTGACTGTTCTTTGGAATGGTTCAAATCATATCTTGAAAATAGAACACAATATGTTGAAATGTCTCGGATTAAAAAATTTAACACTGTAGAAAATGTTAGGTCATCTTTAAAGAAAAGAAAATTTGGAGTGCCTCAAGGATCCATTTTGGGTCCTATTCTGTTTCTATGTTATTTAAAGGGGCTTCATTCAGCAGTTGTTGGAAATAAAAGTAAATTGTGTATTTATGCTGACAACTCAAATTTCATTACTACCGGCCAGACATTAGATGAAATAGAAGGTTCTGTTGCAAATAATCTTTTATCAATTCAAAACTATTTCAATAGTATCAACTTAAAATTAAATTGTAGTAAAACTAATATTATGTCTTTTGGTACTCATCAAAGAAGAAGTTTAACCCCTATTATTAATATAAACAACAATCAGATTGAACAGGTTAAACAAACTAAATTTTTGGGATTATATATTGATGATAAGCTTTCATGGACCTACCATGTTGATCAATTAAGTGATAAAATATCATCAGGTTTATATGTGTTAAGAAATTTATCAAAATACTGTTCATTAGAAATGTTATTAAAGGTTTACCACGCCCACATACATTCTCATGTATCCTTTGGTATAGAGCTGTACGGCGCAACAAGTATTATGAATTTAGATAGCATTTTAATTCTCCATAAAAGAGCTCTCAGGACAATGTTGAACTTGGATTATAATCAGTCTGTTAAACATTATTTTACTAATTTAAAAATTCTTACTGTTTATGTACTATATATATTACAAACTATTATGCATATTAAGACATCTGAAAGTGATATACCCAACTCATGAGTATAATACACGCTATAGAAACTATCCATCATTTCAAAAACATAGATTGAATATTTTTAAGAAAAAGCCATCAACTGCAGGTATTAGATTTATGCATAATCTACCAAATCACTTTCATTTAATTACAGATTTGAAATTGTTTAAAAGAAAGTTAAAAGTATATCTAATTAATAAAGCTCTCTATTCTCTAAATGAATTCTTTGAGAATAGTTTTAATTAGTTATTAGCTTTAAATTAGGTTTAATACTTTTGTAAATTGTGACACCATTCTGTATTTACTTATGTAAATCTTGAATAAATAAATAAATAAATGTTTCAAAATCATGCAACTAATTACATCGTTCAAAACAAAACAAACCCTGCAAACATACCTTAGTAGAAATTTTCACTAATAGCCTACAGATACTCATTCAAGCGTTTGTGGTCCAAATCAAAACTCTCATCCACACTTTTACTTATTTTTGAGCCAGCCATTTTACTTATTTTCCAGTCATTAAATCCGTCAGAATTGAGGGTTTCCTTTCTTGTGACAGAGTAATGTCAGTAGAAGAAACAAAATATTACATAATTTCTACTCGAGAATTCTATCCAAGAATATTTATCATACCATTTACTTTGGAAATACAGTTTTTTCGCCAATATTTCATCTAGGAAAATTAGACTTTGGATGTTTTGGTTCATCATTAGCATTTACGCTAGGATCAAGTGGTTGTTTCATTTGATTAGATGTTGAAGGTTAATATACATTTAGCTTTTAGGGTCTTCTAAGTTAGAGTTATCAACGCTAAAACTACTGGAAGACTCACCATTATCACAAGTATTTTATTGTTCATTGTTCGTCTTTGAAGAATAATTTTCAATCTTCACTAAAAACTTTTCCTCATTTACAAAAGAAAGAAACATAACCAAGCCGAGAATAGTTTATTTATGTAACAGTAGTTTTAGGTTGTGAAAATTCCGTCTGCTGTCGCTGTCACTAACACTGACGGCTATCTTCTCACTGATGGCTATGTTCTCACTGACGGCTATGTTCTCACTGACGGCTATGTTCTCACCAGCCATTAAGCTTCTATCAATGATTGCTGCTAGACTGCACTACAAGCAGTGTTGCTACGCTATTTCGAACAGCTTCAAGTAATCACTCAAAACTTGCACATGAAAATGTTGCATACTTATTACAAGGGTTTAACATAAATTGGGTAAAAAACCAAAAAATTTGTTTTGTTTTTTTACCCAAACGATCAACAACCACTGGAGCTGCCAGATTTGTTGATCGTTTAGAACTACCCAGGAATACATACATCTTTACAGATTTACTCTGGATACGAAAATCATTCCTCTCTACATACTACACAATATTACTTTTGGATCTTTATTTAAATATACGTCACAGCTTTTTTAAAATTAATAAATGGTAGCTGACACCATGTATATACTTAGAACATACAATGCCTCGATTCCACCTCAAAGTGTACACTGTAGAAAATGGTAGTGACTTGAATTTGGTTTGGTTTCAACAAAAGGTGAAAATTTGATGTTTGCATAAAAAAACTACTTTTAGGTATGGTATCAATATGTTGCGTTTCACAACAGTTTCCAATGATTCAAACAACGCTGTCTAGCTTTGTGAACAGCCTATATAATGAAGTAAACAACTACAAATTACATTAATACTTTTACAAACTTCCTTCAACAAATTTTTATTATTACTGACTGAAATCTACTTTAATTCAGTAATAATGACTTATTTTTTATCAGTCTATAAACTGTTAAAATTCTTTAATAGGTCACTGCTGATGGATTCCAAACTGCAACCATGCCAATCAAAGTGAGAGACCCAGATCACTCCAAGTGGTCACCATTCATCATAATCACTCTTAATAGAATTGGATCCAACCATGTTCAGAGTAACCCAATCATTTGGTCAAATGCTTCAGTTGTCGATGAAAATGAAGTAAACATGGTTACATCAAGATTTGCAACACCAAGTATAAATGACAGTATTACGGAGGTAGCTGTGAATATTACTCCAAACACTAGGGAGATATTTTCAAATGATCAACACAGATCAAGTAGCAAGGCTGAAACAAATTCAAGATGGATGTTTGTTTTGTGTATTTTTATATTTTGTTTTGTAAATATTATCACAGTATAAGATATTTAGAACATTTCAATGCTATTGTTGGCTTATCATATCACAGACCTCTACAATAACAGTAATATTATTCTTAAATAAGGAGGTCCGGTGGTGGTCAAGTGGCATTTACACTCCGGATTGTGGTCATGGCTGTCGCATGGTGGGAAATTGGAAAATTTACGCCTCAAGTATTATCCAGCATCACGAGGGAATTTGGAACCTATGATCAGTAGCAAATCCTTGTCTAGAAAGCTTGAACAATGAACAAGATAAGACTTGCTGAATACGTGTGGTTAAATTATAAAAACCGTCAAATATTGCTTTTCAAGAACGTTGAGCAGCTGATTGAATTTAATTTTAACCCTAAGCCTAGCAGTCAGCTCAAGATTGAAGACTAGTATATAGTGCTTGATTGGCAGTACTAACATTTTGGATATTGTAAGCACAGATTTTTATTTATAATGCAAACGTCTTCAATAACCATGTGAAATGTACCTCTGGAATGAGGGAAAGACTGTAAGTCAAATAATGTGAAGCGATCTATGTACTACTGGAATGGTAGAGAAACCTAATGGTGGTAGTACGAGTTACTTCAGCAACAATAAAGTAATTAACAGATGGTAAAAGTTGCATCATACCTTGTCTTTGTTTCCATACGTTGCCAAATAATTAAGAATTTGTTTTAATAGCTTTGAAAGCATTTTCTATTCAGTTAGAAAGTATTTTAGTGTTTATATAATATTATATTTGTGTGTATGTATATTGTGTTGAATTAATAAAGAAATTGAAATTATTTTAAGTTCACTTATTTAGGATTTTTATTTTAGCAATATTTTTCTTTAGTACCTGATTAAAACTAACAAGATAAGTTATAATAAATAAATAAACAATCACATAAGCTAAGTTTTATAACATTTTTTGTGCTTAGAATCATAGACAGTATATATGATTTTGTATTCCATCGATTTGATTGAAGTCCATTGAATATACAGACTCCAAATCTTCAAGGATTATAGTAGTTATTACATAGTAATTATTACTACCAATGCATAAAGATGTAGATCAGCTGTAATGTATTTAAAACTGCCTGTGGCCATAAGAAAGCTTTCTCTGTTTACCTTTAACCAACTTGATGAATTACTTCTTCATAGAAAAACCCACTACATCACCAAAATGAGCTAAAATATTTGTAAAATTGCATCTTGTACACTATAGGAAAGATTTTTAAGTTCAAAATTAACAGTTGATTGATTTCCTTTCATTATAGGTACTAAAACATGACTTATCAAGTGTTGATTGAGTGTGAATTAAGTATTGACAGAAGATGAACTTTAAATTATTTCAAAGTGGAAAATAGATCAAACTATCAAAACATCAAGAACTGTAAAATAAACCATAAAAGCCATAGCTAAATTTTTATTGATCTAGTAGGCAAACTTTTCTTAAAAACGAGCAATATTAATTTCAACCATGCAATCTGCAAACTGCATTGAATAGTCTATAAAATGATAGTACTGCTTTATATTAAAGTTGTCAATTAGACTAATTAGACATAAGTTACCATTAATTGCTTTTTTAGTCATCATATGCTGATTTTTTGGAAGCTTTTTGATTCTATTTCATATATACTATATAGACATAAAAACACGTTGTTTTACTTTATTCCACTGACTGAAATACGCAATTCAAGAGAAAAATGTAAAATAATTATTGAAGAAGCAAGCACTAAGTAAATGAAGTATATTGCAACATTATGTTTTGGTATTAAGATCAATCTACAACTCTCAGGACAGTACTGTATATTGCTTGAATAAAAATAAAAAAATGTTAAGTTTATTAACAACTATATAGTTTTGGTATTTATTAGAAATTTTGTTAACATTTAAAGAGTTTATTTTGGAAAGAAACTGGTAATTTTTTAAGAGAAAAGGAATAAAGTTTCCAGATCAAAAACATTATTACAATATATAAATAAAGTTTAGTTATAATTGTTTTAAAGGACAATATTCAAATATGTATACACACTTTATATACATAACATTCTCAATACACAATGTTAACATTTTTCTAAAAAAGACGAGAGTTTGGAATACAATTTTTGACGTACAAATAGGATTATTAGAATAAAATGAAAAAACTCAATATTGCTAACTCAAGAGCTAACAAAATAAATGAATAAAAAACCTCAAACTTGAAAATGTAATTTTCTTAGAAGGTTAATTCGGAAGTAGCCATTTCAAAGTAGCAATAAATTGTAATAAGTCCCATTTACGTACCCTTTCCCTGCGTAAACGTTATTTATGGGTCCATTATGTTCGAGAGTCGATAAAATGGATATAAATTAGGATGTTCCAGTTATCATTTAACATGCAATTTGAAAATGGAAAAGAAATACATTTACACAATTACATCCTAAATGTTATTCTTTTGTTCTTACAATACCTTGAATTAGATAAAATTACTGTTTATATTTAAATACTTTTCAGCTTTACATGTTGCTTTAAACTTTAAAAACCTCTGTTAAGTACAATTTAGTGTTTTTTGTTTGATTTAATCAGTTTTTCTTAATACTGATAGACTTAATATTTTTAAATGAAAATCAGAACATGCTTGACTGATCTTTAGTGTCTGTGTGAAGAAATAATCCTTATAATGATTTTCCTTGATTGGTTCAGGAGGTAAGGAGATATCAGAACATTCAAATTCTTGTTTAGACTAATTTTTTTATGTCCCCTGCACGCTTCCCGCGCCAATACAGTCACTCGCTGTGCTCGTTACACGTCGGCCTCAGCAAGTTACTTACAAATGATAGTAGGTTAAATGTACAACATAAAATCACAATATTAAATTTATTCACAGTATCTCATTCACAGTACTTGTATACTTGTACTTGGTTGTCATACCTATTTAGTAGTTTAAACAACCAATGATATTACTTATCCTATTTTAAACATGTTGATTTCATTTATTTTTGTTCAACAGATGAAGATTATTTAAATAAATAAAATAACTTTATTAGATTACCATTAAAACCTTCAAGCCCAATAAAGTGGAGCCCTACAATTGAATGTGCATGAAACCATGCTTACACCCTTCCCTGGTTTAACATTATGAAAGGATGGAAGACATAACCTCCTCAATATTACAAACACCATTGTTTACATTCCAACAGCTGTTAAAACTGTTTGGAAATCATTATTTACTTTAAAATATCTGTTACCTTTCCATTAATTTAAATTTCTCTCCAAGTTATTCTTATGGCTGAAAAACGTACTCTGAGGGCTTCCCATACAATTCAGGGTGAAAATATTGAAGAATTAAGACCTTATTGCAGAACTATAGACAGAGGCAATTTTTTTTACACCAATCGTTTAAATTGGTCTAGAAATAAGGGAAGAGCTGCATTGACTAAAAACTGCTTCAATTATTATACAGGGTGAGTTTTATGTCCGGGCTCAAGTGGATATTATTTAAACGGACTGAGATATCAATGTGAGACCTTGAACATACCTATTATAACATATTTTTTTAATTTTTCGAGTTTTTAAACATCTCCCCCCTTTTTTAAAGGGAGGCAAAGGAGGGAAACTAAAACTATTCAAATGCAAACTCCCATCATGTGACCCCTCCTTTTAAAGGGAATAAAAAAAGAAATCCAATGATGCAAAGTAGTGGTCTCTACAATTAGTTTAACAGAGTAAAAGACGAATTTACTATAGTAAAATAATTTACTTTCTTGTCATGTTTTTCATTACATGAGTCAACACTAACCCAAATTCTTAAAACACTTACCTGTTTTTATGTAGCAGGTGTTCAAACTGATCACCTCGGGCTGTTTGACAGTGTGATAACTGTATGTAAAAATAGTAAACTTGAACTAAAACTTGATAAAATTATAAACTCATAAAAGTAAACTTACACTAAAGTTGTTAACAATCTAAGCTAATAACTGATAAAATGCAAGTGAGAAGGACAATAGAGAAAGTGAAAATTAGATTGTTGAAACTGGTAAGATAAGAACAGGAGAAATTCCTAAGCTTATTGATTAATGTAATGAAAACAAGACAAGAAAGTAAATGATTTTATTATTGTAAATTCGTTCTTTACTCTATTAAACCAAACGTAGAGAGACCTCTACTTTGCATCATTGGATTTCTTTTTTTATTCCCTTTAAAATGAGGGGTTTGCATTTAAAAATTTTTATTTGCCCTCCTGTCAAAAAAATATGTTATAATAGGCATGGTCAAGGTCTCACATTGTATCTCAACCCGTTATATCCAGGTGTGCCAGGACATAAAACTCACCCTGTATATAAGGGTACTTTGATTTTATTTTTTTGTAGTTATTGACTAAAATATGTTATTATATCATGTATAATCATGAATATAATAAATAAAAACTGCCAAAGTCCAAAGTTTCCCATTCCACTGGTATCTAATTCAGGAAATAACAGCATCTGGCTGAACACTGATTTATGAAATTTGTGGAATGAGTTTGTCCTTAGGGAGGAAATGAATGTCCTGCCTTCAGCTACAAATCCCCGTCAATCTTGGCAGTTATGTACTTATTAATTGTGATTAATTGAGAAGTCACGGAAGTTAAACGTGTCCAGTTCCATTAAGCACATACATGATGATATGTATTCATCAGAAATGTGTTTAAGAAGTTACAAGAGGTACTTGATGGTGCATTTGTTACACATTTATGTGATGATCTAAATTCATCATAAAGTGTTCTGAAAGTTATATCAGTTAACCATGATGGGAAATTTGATATGTATTTATATGAGGATATACACTCAACAGAAATGTGTTCTGAAAATTATGTCAGTTACCTATTATAACACATTTAATATTATTTATATCACGATCTATACTTATCAGGAACGTGTTCTGAAAGTTATGTCAGTTACCTATTATAGGACATTTGATATTATTCATTTCATGATCTATACTTATCAGGAACGTGTTGTGAAAGTTATGTCAGTTATCTATTATAGGACATTTGATATTATTTATATCATGATCTATACTTATCAAGAACGTGTTCTGAAAGCTATGTCAGTTACCTATTATAGGACATTTGATATTATTTATATCATGATCTATACTTATCAAGAACGTGTTCTGAAAGCTATGTCAGTTACCTATTATAGGACATTTGATATTATTCATTTCATGATCTATACTTATCAGGAATGTGTTCTGAAAGTGATGTCAGTTACCTATTATAGGACATTTGATATTATTTATATCATGATCTATACTTATCAAGAACGTGTTCTGAAAGCTATGTCAGTTACCTATTATAGGACATTTGATATTATTTATATCATGATCTATACTTATCAGGAACGTGTTCTGAAAGTTATGTCAGTTACCTATTATAGGACATTTGATATTATTTATATCATGATCTATACTTATCAAGAACGTGTTCTGAAAGCTATGTCAGTTACCTATTATAGGACATTTGATATTATTCATTTCATGATCTATACTTATCAGGAACGTGTTCTAAAAGTTATGTCAGTTACCTATTATAGGACATTTGATATTATTTATATCATGATCTATACTTATCAGGAACGTGTTCTAAAAGTTATGTCAGTTACCTATTATAGGACATTTGATATTATTTATATCATGATCTATACTTATCAGGAACGTGTTCTAAAAGTTATGTCAGTTACCTATTATAGGACATTTGATATTATTTATATCATGATCTATACTTATCAGGAACGTGTTCTAAAAGTTATGTCAGTTACCTATTATAGGATATTTGATATTATTTATAATATGATCTATACTTATCAGGAACGTGTTCTAAAAGTTATGTCAGTTACCTATTATAGGACATTTGATATTATTTATATCATGATCTATACTTATCAGGAACGTGTTCTAAAAGCTATGTCAGTTACCTATTATAGGACATTTGATATTATTTATATCATGATCTATACTTATCAGGAACGTGTTCTAAAAGTTATGTCAGTTACCTATTATAGGACATTTGATATTATTCATTTCATGATCTATACTTATCAGGAACGTGTTCTAAAAGTTATGTCAGTTACCTATTATAGGACATTTGATATTATTTATATCATGATCTATACTTATGAGGAACGTGTTCTGAAAGCTATGTCAGTTACCTATTATAGGACATTTGATATTATTCATTTCATGATCTATACTTATCAGGAACGTGTTCTAAAAGTTATGTCAGTTACCTATTATAGGACATTTGATATTATTTATATCATGATCTATACTTATCAGGAACGTGTTCTAAAAGTTATGTCAGTTACCTATTATAGGACATTTGATATTATTTATATCATGATCTATACTTATCAGGAACGTGTTCTAAAAGTTATGTCAGTTACCTATTATAGGACATTTGATATTATTTATATCATGATCTATACTTATCAGGAACGTGTTCTAAAAGTTATGTCAGTTACCTATTATAGGACATTTGATATTATTTATAATATGATCTATACTTATCAGGAACGTGTTCTGAAAGCTATGTCAGTTATCTATTATAGGACATTTGATATTATTTATATATATATATATATATATATATATATATATATATATATATATATATATATATAAGAATAAGAATAAGAAGAATAAGAATTTATTTCCGCAAAATAAGTTCAATACATAAACAATTCACAGACTTGGAAATTGCACTGCCACGTTGCAAGTAATGTGGCAGTGTTACAAAGAATAAAACAAATAAAATAAAACAAAAATTAATGAGTCCAGTTTCTAATAAATTGTCTTCTGCTCCGTGTTTTGCCGTCTGCTTATAGCAAATTACATTTAGTAATATTATTCAAAATTAGCATACCCAAACATACTAAACAGGATAATAAGGTTAATGTAACGTTATACAATACAATCAGTTTCGAAAATAATAATGACAATAATATAGTAATAATGACAATAATACAGTAATAATAATAATGAATATAATAAGAATATAAAGTACGAGATAAGTAATGATAACAAGTTATTCCTCTTTTAGGAAAAATACAACTTGACGTTTTGAATTTAAATAAGAAAATTATTTAAAAAATCCACTTCTCTGTACAATAATAACCATGATTTTAATTTAAAGGAGAAAGATGTGAGTTTTGGACATTCTTTCAAGTACCAAGGCAATTTATTAAAATATTTCGGACCGACATACTGATAAGAAAATCTATATAATGACTTGTTTACTTTGGGCAATCTAAAAGTTCTACTATTGGTACTTCTAGTGCTATAAACCAAATTATTAGTTCCTTTGTTTTCACTTCTTATATAAAAAAGCTTCAGAACCTTGTAAACAAATAAATGTTGTATTGGAAGTATTTTTAATTCAGTATATAAAGGAAAAGAACTCTCTCGTTTGTTTTTATGTAAAATTATTCTCAGGAAATGATTTTGAATTACTCTTAATTTTTGTAGGTTATACTTGTAGGTTCCACCCCAACAATGAATTGCGTACTGTAATCTAGAATTTACTAAAGCATAGTATAATGTTCTCAGTAGGTTGGTATCACAAAAGTTTCTTAAAAAATAAAATTTTCTTACGGCTGATTTTAATTTTCTACTCATATCCGTAATATGCATCTTCCATGACAATTTTTCATCGAGAACTACAGCAAGATACTTGAAGGAATTTTGCTTTTCTATTAACTGACATTGGCAGTTAATTTGATCAAGACAGTCTAAATCGTGAAATTTTATTGGATAAGGCAATTCGAAAATTTTGAAATTGAAATTTACATGCTTTGTTTTTGCCACGTTGACAACCATTCTGTTTGAATAACACCATTTTCTTAACATTAAAGCATCATGTGTGATCTGTTCCCATATACTTATAATATTTTTATTAGAATATAAAAAAGCAATGTCGTCAGCAAAAGCCCTGAGTTTACCCTTAAAGTGAAGCTCTAAAAGATCATTTATAAAAATGAGGAAGAGAGTAGCAGAGGTGACAGATCCTTGAGGGACCCCAGCAACTACTGGGCGAGTAGCGCTCAATGAGGCACCAACCCTTACAGCTTGCTTCCTCCCTGATAAAAAACTTCTGAACCAATTATTAGCCACTCCCCTTATCCCTGCTGCCTCCAATTTCATTAATAATATTTCATGATTAACCAAATCAAAAGCCTTTTTAAAATCTACAAAAAGGCCAGTTACTTTATTATTATCATTTAAACTAGAGTAAATCATTGATGAAACATCTACTAGTGCATACTCAGTTGATTTTCCTTTCCTAAATCCATATTGATTGTTGCTTAGAACATTTATTTTCTGAAGATACCTAATTAGTCTAACATTAATTAATTTCTCAATAATCTTAGAAAATACTGATAACAAACTAATTGGTCTCAGGTTGTCAATTTTAATTGAGTTTGATTTTTTATGAATTGGGACTACGATGCTTAATTTGAGTAGATCGGGTTGATAAGTATAGATCATTATATATATATATATATCATGATCTATACTTATCAAGAATGTGTTATGAAAGCTATGTCAGTTACCTATTACAGGACATTTGATATTATTTATATCATGATCTATACTTATCAGGAACGTGTTCTGAAAGATAAGGCAGTTACCTATCATTAGTTAATGTCATACATATTTGTTATGGTATACTCACCAAAAACGTGTTTTGATAATTTTAATATTTATATATGATGGTCGTATGATACACATAATGATGATCTATCCAGGGTGTTCCCAAACTAAGTTCCGAAACGTCAGGTTATGATTCGTTGGGTAAAAATAAATAAAAATGTTCCTATACATGTAGGTCCGAATATGATTTGTTTTCAATATGGCGGCCATTTTCGTGTTTTCACTAAATTATTAGTAATTTCATAGCACCTTACAATAAGGTGCTCAAATTTGGAACGAAGGTACCTGTTCTGCTTCATTTAAGTTTGTGATAATATTATTGTATTATATTCATTATTTTCAAAATGGCGGCACTTAAACACTTTTAATTGTAAATTGCGCAAAAACGCGCAATCCTAGAAAAAATGCACAATAAATAAAAATGTTGCCAAATGTAATACAAAACCTAAAAAGTTCCAATTGAATAAAATCAGTTCATAAATAAAGGAGTAACGCCAATTTAGACAATACGATGTTTGTTCTGTTTCATTTTATTAGACGTTGAATTGATGGTGTTGAATGCATTTCATATCAGCTGATGAAGTAAATATTAAACAGCTGATATTTCATCATTTTCAAAACAGATTACTCATTGTTGACAAATTGTATTATGACATATGAATAGTTTTTGTGAGTTCTAGTACAATATTTGTTGTTCCATTACTGGTTATTAAGCACAAAGAGACTAATTAAACTATTTGAAAACATATCATAATCTAATTTGTCAACAATGATTAATCTGTAATGAAAATGTTAAAATATCAGCAGTTTAACATTTACTACACCAGCTGATATAAAATTCCTTTTTAAATACAACACCAGCAATTCAACGTCTAATAAAATGAAACAGAGCATATATTGTACTGCCTACATTAGCGTTTCTCCTTTATTTATGAACTGATTTTATTCAATTGGAACTTTTCAGGTTTTGTATTACATTTGGCAACTTTTTTATATTTTGTACATTTTTTCTAAGATCGCGCGTTTTTGCGCAATTTACAATTAAAAGTTTTTAAGTGCCGCCATTTTAAAAATGATGAATATAATAAAATAATATTATTACAACCTTAAATAAAGCATAACAGGTTCCTTCGTTCCAAATTTGACTACTGTATTGTAAGGGGTTATGGAATTACTAATAATTTAGTGAAAATACGAAAATGACCGCCATACTGAAAACGAAGCAAATTCGGACCTACATGTATAGGAACATTTTTACTCATTTTTACCCAACGATTCATAACCTGAAGTTTCGGAACTTAGTTTGGGAACACCCTTTATATTCATCAGAATCGTGTTCTGATAGTTAAGGCAGGTACTAGTGATGGGCCTTTTTATAAACATTCATATGATAATTTATACAAATCATAATCGCGCTCTAAAACTTACGCCACTTAAATATATACTCTCTTATACTACTGTACGTTACATGTTCATCATTTAGTATGACCATTAGAGGTGATTAAGAAAATAGATTATTTATTATAAAAACATAAATCTTTTAATTTACTTCCTAAAAAAGCATTTGTACAAGATAACAAATGATCTCAACCACGTTGCATCGGGATATACCATCCATTTGGGCGTGCGTATATCGGCACATTTTAAAGGTAATGGCTTTAATTTTAATTTTCCATGGATTAATGATTAATAAGTTCAGCTGACGTCAATTTGGATAAATTATAAAAATAGAAAATGCGTATTTTTTCTTCATGAAATCATAAAAATATCTATGTATTTATTCTAAAGACGCCGATAGTCAAGATATGGGCGAATGGATTTCGAATGAGTATAGAGGAGCGAATGTAGTCATTGTTACAAACTAAATTAAGGCCGACTACTCCTTGGAAAGAGTCATTAATTAATAGCCCAATGGCAAATGACCAGCTGGTGGTTTTCAGCTGATCTTTTTCAAAATTTGAAATACCTCTGATTAAGATCGAATTGTGAATATTCAGTTTTTAAGTAAGGGTTTACCCTCCTACGCTAACCACTAATCTATTTAGCATTCCTATAACCTTTGTTTTATTTCAATTTGTTATTTAAAGAAGAAGATTGGTTACAGATGGCCTCATTTTTATCAAATATTATAACTTTTTAACACGTATGAACTCAAATTGTTTAATCAGTAAATAAACAAAATTAAACACCATTACACAAGTTGTAAATAAAAATAACTTATTCTGCGAGCATTTTTTTCAGTAAACACAATGACAACTCGTTTGTCAACAGTCAAACCGTTATCCTACATAGGCAAAAAGTCGATCCTGGAGGAGCAGGGCCGGAGCTAATCCCCGACGAGGGGCCGGCAATATACCAAGCCGTGCGATATGCAAATTTGGGCACTAACTCCCACCCCCACGTAGGCAGATAGCGTTTTCTAAAATAATTGCACGGGAGATCACTAAACTACTACATCACGTGATCACCCTTTCTGCAAGCTCGCCGTTTATGGCCCACTCTGCACTACATCAGTTAAGACGTAACGCTCAACCGCCTGTGAAGGAAGATTGATTAAGATTATTTTTAATAAAATAACACAAATATATATTTCTTGTTTAAGTAAAGCATCCGATGTATTTTAATGATAATTTTTAATATGAATGTCATAGAACCTAAGCAGTTGAGTAAATAAATAAATTGCTAAATAAAAATAAATGTGTTTTATGAATGAATTAATTGTTTGAATAGCAGTTGAATCTATGGCTATAATCTTACTTGTGCGGAAAATAAATGTTGAACAGAAAATATTGAATAGACAAAAAGGCAACATTTGTTTAACATTGATTCATTGTTTACTGATATGAAACATTAAAAAATTTCCAAATGTACTTAAGCCTTGGACATTTTTCATGATTGTAATGATTATTTATTTTTGTCTATAGCCGTAAAATATAATTAATAATTGTGAATCTGAATAGACGAAATGAAATAAAAAACCCCTTAGAAGTTCAGTACTTTTTTGAGAGAGATTTGTTTTTACTATGTTTATAAGAAATTGTGAAAAAGATCGTTGTATAAGCAGGAGTTATTTTATAGTGTAACTTGCTTGGCGTTTCCCTGACCGTTGACATACTTCCACGTTTCCTCGTACTTCACATGTCACCTGGCTAATCAGTTCCTCAACATTTGTGTTCCGTTCAGTTGCGTACTTTGTAACCAGTTTAGGCGTTCCTCTAACCATTCACCTTCCATATTCTTACTCATATTTCACAGTAATAACATATCACCTGACCAATCAGTTCCTCAACATTTGTGTTCCGTTCAGTCGCGTACTTTCTTACACGTCTAGGCGTTTCTCTAACCATTCACCTTCCATATTATTACTCATATTTCACAGCAATAACATGTCACCTGGCTAATCAGTTCCTCAACATTTGTGTTCCGTTCAGTTGCGTACTTTGTTACCAGTTTAGGCGTTCCTCTAACCATTCACCTCCCATATTCTTACTCATATTTCACAGCAATAACATGTCACCTGGCTAATAAGTTCCTCAACATTTGTGTTCCGTTCAGTTGCGTACTTTCTTACACGTCTAGGCGTTCCTCTAACCATTCACCTTCAATATTCTTACTCATATTTCACAGTAATAACATATCACCTGACCAATCAGTTCCTCAACATTTGTGTTCCGTTCAGTCGCGTACTTTCTTACACATCTAGGCGTTCCTCTAACCATTCACCTTCCATATTCTTACTCATATTTCACAGTAATAACATATCACCTGACCAATCAGTTCCTCAAAATTTGTGTTCCGTTCAGTCACGTAGTTTCTTACATGTTTTGGCGTTCCTCTAACCATCCACATCCTCCATTCTTCCTCATATTTCACAGCAATAACATGTTGCCTGGACCAATAAATTCCTCAACACTTGTTTCCCGTTCAGTCATGTACTTTCTTACTCGTCTTAGCGTTCCTCTACCATCCACCTCATCCACTCTTCCTCATGTTTCACAGCAATAACATGTTGTCTCGACCATCAAATTCCCCAACACTTGAGCCCTCCTCAATCACGTGGCATTATGTATACATTACAACTCTTTGACAACTATTCACAAAGTTTCAGAAGATATGTTCTAAAACTATTGTTGGAAAGTGGAAATGGATAGTAAACCCCAGGGAAAGGTATGATTTGTAGGTCTTATGGAACTATAAATGAAACGTCATGGAGCGCTATATAGGTAACAATTAAAATTACTACTATTACCATCTAGACGAAAACGTACACGTAAACGATATACGAGGTACTTTCTCATTTACGACATTGATGACATGACGATTAGTTCAATGTACAGCCAGGAAGCATGATTAAAACCCAAATAATTAACAAGATTAAGTCATTCAAACTAATCTGACAAGAAGTATTACTTTGACAGGCCAATGTAATTGTACTGTCAGAGTAGGCTATTTTATATTAATCGCATGGCTTTAAATTTCCAATAACGTGTATTTGATGTTGTTACCTTATTATACCGCTTTAAATACATCCTACCATCAGATGAATACATCCTACCATCAGATGATGACAAAAAAGGAAGGGGATGTGAGGAAGAATAATATTTAAATTAATTGTAAACCTAACAACATTATATTAGATTTACGTTCCTCAAACTAGTATTATTTTTTTTTCAAAGTCAAATATATTTATTTATTATTTGCGAAAAATACAATTTATACGTGCAGTTTATATTTGTCTCTCTGCTCAAGGTTGAGAGAAAATCTATAATATTTTCTTTACAATTATGAGTGTTACAATTATATGTGAAACACATTTATTTCTTATTTATTCATAAGACGCCGATCGTCAAGATATGGGTGAATATGGATTTCGAATGAGTGTAGATGAGCGAATGTAGTCATTGTTACAAACTAAGGCCGACTTATCCTTAGAAAGTGTCATTAATTAAGGGCAGTCTGACCGAAGAATTTTTTTTTTTTGTGATTTTTAGTTTATGACACTTTATTTTTCTTTGGAATCTCCTCTTTCTAACGATATATAACACATATGGCACAAAAAATTCTAAATAAGTGAAAAAAATTATTTAAAATAACCTTGCACACCAAAACTGCCCGAACTCTGCCCTAAAACCGATGACTCTTGGTGCAAGTTTGTAAAAGCAACCCGTGAAAATGATACCTATGACCACACCAAGCACTTCCATTTGCCTGAGGTGATACTTCAAGAGATCAAACCTATATTTAGGGATCTTGCCAAGCCAGAACTGTTGCAAAAATGTCTCAGAGGTAAATCCCAAAACCCCAATGAATCTTTGAACAATGTTATCTGGAGTAAAATACCTAAAAGAACATTTGTAAATCTTGAAACCCTGAAATTTGGTGTATTTGAAGCTGTTTTGACATTCAACAGTGGACACTTAGCTAAAGTAAAATTAATGGAACACTTAGGCTTACAAATTGGAAGGAATTTACTTCAAACTGCAAGACGTCTCGATTTCGACCGTGTTTCCAAAGCTGAAAAAGCTGTTTCCGATATGGAAAAAAAAATAGACAGTCAAGAAATGTTGCCAAAAGGACGTTAGAGGACTTGTATAAGGCAGAAGATGATCCAGACAATCCTAGTTACTGTGCTGGACATTATTAAAAGTAAGAAAATTTATTTATTACATATATTTTTTTGTTTTTTGCTGTTTACCGAAACCTAAATCTTTTAAAACTGTATGTTGCATAAAACCTACACCGATTGAGATATCTTAGTGAAATTTTTAACACACATTCCTTGGCTAAAATACTAGTGCCGTAGGAGAGGGTTTTGGGATATAATTATCCTAATTTGATTTAAAAATATTTATGTATTAAAATTTTTAGTTTTTAAACACAAAAATTTAAAAAATTCATAATTAATTTATTAAAAGAAAAAAACTAAAAACCTCTCCTAGGGCACTAGAAAAATACATGATCTTCAAAATAAAACCAAAAGCAGCAAGCTATCTTATATAGTTTTCAAGTTATGCAACATATAGTTAACATTGCGTTCTTATGGGAGTCGCATAAGAAAACCAGGGAAAGGTATGATTTGTAGGTCTTATGGAACTCTAAATGAAACGTCATGGAGCGCTATATAGGTAACAATTAAAATTACTACTATTACCATCTAGACGAAAACGTACACGTAAACGATATACGAGGTACTTTCTCATTTACGTCATTGATGACATGACGATTAGTACAATGTACAGCCAGGAAGCATGATTAAAACCCAAATAATTAACAAGATTAAGTCATTTAAACTAATCTGACAAGTAGTATTACTTTGACAGGCCAATGTAATTGTACTGTCAGATTAGGCTATTTTGTATTAATCGCATGGCTTTAAAATTCCAATAACGTGTATTTGATGTTGTTACCTTATTATACCACTTTAAATACATCCTACCATCAGATGTTGACAAAAAAGGAAGGGGATGTGAGGAAGAATAATATTTAAATTAATTGTAAACCTAACAATATTATATTAGATTTACGTTCCTCAAACTAGTATTATTATTTTTTTTTGTTTTTTTTCAAAGTCAAATATATTTATTTATTATTTGCGAAAAATACAATTTATACGTGCAGTTTATATTTGTCTCTCTACCTCAAGGTTAATTGAGAGAAAAACTATAATTTTTTCTGTACAATTATGAGTGTTACAATTATACGTGAAACATATTTATTTCTTATTTATTCATAAGACGCCGATCGTCAAGATATGGGCGAATATGGATTTCGAATGAGTGTAGATGAGCGAATGTAGTCATTGTTACAAACTAAGGCCGACTTATCCTTAGAAAGTGTCATTAATTAATATCCCATTGACAAATGAACAGCCGATGGTTATCAGCTGATACTTCTCAAAATATATTGACTCTGATTGGGATCGAACTGAGAACCTTTAGCACATGAAGCTGGGATTGAACCAACTTCCTTAAATAAAAAACTATATAACAATAAATCAGATATAAATAATTATTAACATTTTAAATAAATAACACGTCAAACAGTGGGATAAATGTAACATTATACTCTTATATATACAACAAAATAACTCAATAAAATCTTTAGAATCAACAAAAAACAAGAAACCAATTTTAAATCCTAAAATTTACAAATTCAATTATACTAAAAAAATTAGTAAGTACGTGAAATAATTCAATAAAAAATAAATCATACAAATATTTTTCTCGCCTACCGTTCAAAGATACAAAAACAAAATTTTAAACTAGAGGTTAATTTTAAAAAGGTTTCTTTTATTTATTTATAAAATGGTGATTTATTTATTTACAGTTTATTTATAAAATGGTGGTTAGAACCTTAATAATAGCTTAAACCTATTGTGATTATGATAATCTTGTCAAAAGTTGATGGACATTTAGAATCTATGTACTTGTTAAACTCTCCAAACTTGGAATCATTTCTTTGCTATCACCAAATACCTCTGAACAAATCCCAAAACGTAGAAATTTTCGTTAAGGATTGTTTCCATTTTTTGTCATAGTAAAATACTTTATTTTATTACTTAGACACCATATATTAAAAATTTAGTGGCCCCAACAGTGATAGAAAGTAAATATTTTATGAAGAAACATAATATGCAACAATATATTAGTTTATGATAAGCGATGTTGTCTGATTTTTTTTAATTATGAAAGAATTTAATAGATTACTCTATACTAACATAGGTCTACCTTGATTCAGTTCTATCTGTACACAATCCATTCTGGACAAAGTCCTAACTGGGCACGGTTACATCTCTACACAATACTGGCTGGACGCAGTCGTACTTGGAAACATTCCAAAACGGACGCAATTCTACCCTACATAGTCCTAGCTGGACACAGTCCTTTTTATACATTTTCCTAAGTGGACACAATCCTACCTGGAAATAGGCCTTCCCCGACACAGTCTAAACACAGTCATAGCTGGAACCAGTAATGGCTGGATACAGTTCTTGGCGGACATTTTCTTAAGTGGACAAAATCCTACATGAAAAAAGGCATAACTGGACACAATCTTGCCTGAACACAGTCCTAGCTGGAACCGATCATGGCTGGACGCAGACCTAGCTGGAACCGATCATGGCTGGACGCAGTCCTAGCTGAACATATTCCTAAGTGGACAAAATCCTACCTGGATACAGGCCTTCCTAGACACAGTCCTAGCTGGAACCAATTCTGGCTGGACACAATTTCGTATAGAGCCGAACCTGGCTGGATACAGTACTAACTGGACATATACCAAAGTGGTCAAAATGATGCTTGGAAATAGGCCTTCCTGGACACAGTCCAAGCTGGAACTAAACCTGGATGCATGCAGTCTTAGCTGGACATATTCCTAAGTGGACAAAATCCTACCTGGATATAGGCCTTCCTAGACACAGTCCTAGCTGGAACCAATTCTGGCTGGATACAATTTTGTCTAGAGCCGAATCTGGCTGGACACAGTACTAACTGGACATATACCAAAGTGGTCAAAATGATGCTTGGAAACAGGCCTTCCTGGACACAGTCCAAGCTGGAACCAAACCTAGCTGGACATAATCCTAACTAGACATAGTTTTTTATGGAACTAACTCTGGCTGGTCATGCCTGGACATAGACATACCTAGAGAAAGACTCTGTACGTAGCATCATCATGAACTACATTTAAAATAAAATAATATGCATAAGAAATTTGATTGTGCTCTGAATTTAATGCTTTTAATTAATAATTAAATTTAAATTAACATATTTAACGTGATATAGTTAATGCTGGTACTCTCATACAATTAAAACAAAATCTCGCTCGACTTACATAACCCTTACTCACTAAAAATCAATCATTTAAACTTTTTCAATTGAGTGATTCTGTTATTGAATTTCTTCACTTCCTGCTCCGGACAACCGACTCGTGATTGAGTTATGAACTAATTCCATTACCAGCTGAAAGTAGGGCAATAAATTACTTCCATCAGATTTTAATCCCTAAGTAGCATCTGATTTACGTCCCTTCCGGCAGGCCAGGGAAGGGGGAGAGGGGTATCGGTCACGTGACGGGGGCCTTGCTGATAAAGCATAGGGGTCTTCTGTTTCATTTACCATGGATACTCTGTTGATAACTGCCGGACGGACATCGCAGAGGTGTTGGGGGTAGGCCGAATGCGTTATCTCAACTAATTGGACATGAATTATGCTCTTTGCCGCCCCTTACTTCAAATGGTTTTATTAATTAAACCATTGTGTCTCAAACACCACATACAAAATTGATTGTAAATAGGCATAATAATTAAAATAGTCTGATTAAATTATATATATATAGCGTATGGTATTTTTCGTCAGCTACCATTTATTAATTTAAAACTATATAAAAAGCTATGTTTTATACTTGGAAAAATCTCCCAAAGTCCTTATAAGATATTAATGAAAATAACAAGTGATCTCCTGCTACAACGCTAAATCCAATCCATCAAGCCATTTAAGACCTGCCTCACTGATTCTATTTATGCTAGCTAATACCACCGTAAAACAGCGCAGGGGACACTCTGTAACTATGTGATCCATTGTCTGGGTAGACTACCCTCAATCACATGACTGATCTACTGTCAATCCCCATTTGTATTTCCAGTATTTACATCTGCCCACGATATTCCGGAACCTATTCAACAATGTCCACTCCCTACGAGTGAGGTTCATCCCCCCTACAGGTACTGACGGATCGTTACTAAGGAAGGATGGAACTTATTTCATCCATCAAAACTGTTCCAAACTATAGCCCAGCTATGTTTGGGCGAGAAGTTTGATCTGCGCAACTGGAAAGCAGTACGTAGAGGTGGGTTTCGACATTTTAAGCGACCGACGTGGGAGATCCTGGGTAATGGGAAGGTGTGGGGCATTCAAGATCTTATTGAATTCTTTTCGTAGTGCCTCCTGACGTCTTATTTTTGAAGGAGCTATGTTGCTCAGTAACGGGTGGCCGAGGTAGTGGAGTTGCCATGAGAGTGCCACTAATAGCTCTCATGGCTCTATTAAGCTGGACATCAATAATATAATTTGAATAAATAATAATATAGTAAAATACATACAATAGATTTATTAGTTAAGAGGAACCATACAATTATATCAATGCTATCATTTGAAATATCCCTAAATTATTTCAATTGACATGTATTTCCTTCTAAGATATATGAAACCACTAGAGCCGTTTAGGTAGTGTACAAAAACCTACTTCCTCAAACATTTCAATTATTAAATGAGTATAATTTTTCAACCTTGTAAATGTATAAATAAAAAAAGTGTTGAACAACAATTTTAAATACAATCAATTCTTTTAAAAATCGATCTAATTATTACTGTGGTTGATAATGATATTATATCTAATTAATTATAATTGATTTGGATGTACAATGAAATAATAATAAACCATTTGAGCGAATCTAGGATGGGCTTGATTTATGGGCGGACAGAGATTGGGAGAGGCAACAGAGGGATTAAATTAACTGTACTCTTCACCACAGACGTAATAAATACGCTACTTATTAGTAACAATGACTAACACTAACACTAATAAATACGTGTTAGTAACAATGTGTTAGCATTGACTCACACAGACCTAGTGGGGAATCAGTAAGCTAGATTGACTTCGGCAGAACCAACAAACAAAAATGTAGTTGATGGATGTGGTGGACAATGTTGTCACTCCTGCATCGATCGAGTGTTAGTAACAATGTGTTAGTATTGACTCACACAGACCTAGTGGGGAATCAGTAAGCTAGATTGACTTCGGCAGAACCAACAAACAGAAATGTAGTTGATGGATGTGGTGGACAATGTTGTCACTCCTGCATCGATCGAGTGTTAGTAACAATGTGTTAGTATTGACTCACACAGACCTAGTGGGGAATCAGTAAGCTAGATTGACCTCAGCAGAACCAATAAACAGACAGTCAGTTAATGCATGGGTGGATAGTGTTGTCACTTTCATTTGGTTGAGTGTTAGTAATGTGTTAGTATTGACTCACTCATACCTAGTGGTAGAGTCAGTAAGCTAGATTGACCTCAGCAGAACCAATAAACAGACAGTCAGTTGATGGATGGGTGGATAGTGTTGTCACTTTCATTTGGTTGAGTGTTAGTAATGTGTTAGTATTGACTCACACAGACCTAGTGGTAGAGTCAGTAAGCTAGATTGACCTCAGCAGAACCAATAAACATACAGTCAGTTGATGGATGGGTGGGTAGTGTTGTCACTTTCATTTGGTTGAGTGTTAGTAATGTGTTAGTATTGACTCACTCATACCTAGTGGTAGAGTCAGTAAGCTAGATTGACCTCAGCAGAACCAATAAACAGACAGTCAGTTGATGGATGGGTGGATAGTGTTGTCAATTTCATTTGGTTGAGTGTTAGTAATGTGTTAGTATTGACTCACACATACCTAGTGGTAGAGTCAGTAAGCTAGATTGACCTCAGCAGAACCAATAAACAGACAGTCAGTTAATGGATGGGTGGATAGTGTTGTCACTTTCATTTGGTTGAGTGTTAGTAATGTGTTAGTATTGACTCACTCATACCTAGTGGCAGAGTCAGAAAGCTAGATTGACCTCAGCAGAACCAATAAACAGACAGTCAGTTGGTGGATGGGTGGATAGTGTTGTCACTTTCATTTGGTTGAGTGTTAGTAATGTGTTAGTATTGACTCACTCATACCTAGTGGTAGAGTCAGTAAGCTAGATTGACCTCAGCAGAACCAATAAACAGACAGTCAGTTAAAGGACGGGTGGATAGTGTTGTCACTTTCATTTGGTTGAGTGTTAGTAATGTGTTAGTATTGACTCACTCATACCTAGTGGTAGAGTCAGTAAGCTAGATTGACCTCAGCAGAACCAATAATCAGACAGTCAGTTAGTGGATGGGTGGATAGTGTTGTCACTTTCATTTGGTTGAGTGTTAGTAATGTGTTAGTATTGACTCACTCATACCTAGTGGTAGAGTCAGTAAGCTAGATTGACCTCAGCAGAACCAATAAGCAGACAGTCAGTTAATGGATGAGTGGATAGTGTTGTCACTTTCATTTGGTTGAGTGTTAGTAATGTGTTAGTATTGACTCACTCATACCTAGTGGTAGAGTCAGTAAGCTAGATTGACCTCAGCAGAACCAATAAACAGACAGTCAGTTGGTGGATGGGTGGATAGTGTTGTAACTTTCATTTGGTTGAGTGTTAGTAATGTGTTAGTATTGACTCACTCATACCTAGTGGTAGAGTCAGTAAGCTAGATTGACCTCAGCAGAACCAAACAACAGACAGTCAGTTAATGGATGGGTGGATAGTGTTGTCACTTTCATTTGGTTGAGTGTTCGTAACAATTTGTTAGTATTGACTCACACAGACCTAGTAGTGGAATCAGTAAGCTAGATTGACCTCGGCAGAACCACTAAACAGACAGTCAGTTGATGGATGGGTGGATAGTGTTGTAACTTTCATTTGGTTGAGTGTTAGTAATGTGTTAGTATTGACTCACTCATACCTAGTGGTAGAGTCAGTAAGCTAGATTGACCTCAGCAGAACCAATAAACAGACAGTCAGTTAATAGATGGGTGGATAGTGTTGTCACTTTCATTTGGTTGAGTGTTAGTAATGTGTTAGTATTGACTCACTCATACCTAGTGGTAGAGTCAGTAAGCTAGATTGACCTCAGCAGAACCAATAAACAGACAGTCAGTTAATGGATGGGTGGATAGTGTTGTCACTTTCATTTGGTTGAGTGTTCGTAACAATTTGTTAGTATTGACTCACACAGACCTAGTAGTGGAATCAGTAAGCTAGATTGACCTCGGCAGAACCACTAAACAGACAGTCAGTTGATGGATGGGTGGATAGTGTTGTAACTTTCATTTGGCTGAGTGTTAGTTAAATGTGTTAGTATTGACTCACACAGACCTAGTAGTGGAATCAGTAAGCTAGATTGACTTCGGCAGAACCAATAAGCAGACAGTCAGTTGATGGATGGGTGGATAGTGTTATCACTTTCATTTGGTTGAGTGTTCGTAACAATTTGTTAGTATTGACTCATACAGACCTAGTAGTGGAATCAGTAAGCTAGATTGACCTCGGCAGAACCACTAAACAGACAGTCAGTTGATGGATGGGTGGATAGTGTTGTAACTTTCATTTGGTTGAGTGTTACTAAATGTGTTAGTATTGACTCACACAGACCTAGTAGTGGAATCAGTAAGCTAGATTGACCTCGGCAGAACCAATAAACAGAAAGTCAGTTGATGGATGGGTGGATAGTGTTGTCACTTTCATTTGGTTGAGTGTTAGTAACAATGTGTTAGTATTGACTCACACAGACCTAGTAGTGGAATCAGTAAGCTAGATTGACCTCGGCAGAACCAATAAACAGACAGTCAGTTGATGGATGGGTGGATAGTGTTGTCACTTTCATTTGGTTAAGTGTTAGTAACAATGTGTTAGTATTGACTCACACAGACCTAGTAGTGGAATCAGTAAGCTAGATTGACCACGGCAGAATCAATAAACAGACAGGTAGTTGATGGATAGGTGCATAGTTTTGTCACTAATATACCGAACGAGTGTTAATAACATGTCTTGATTTACACATGTTTAGTGGTAGAGTCAGTAGCTAGATTGACCACGGCAGAATTAATAAACAGACAGGTAGTTGATGGATAGGTACATAGTTTTCTCACTAATGTACCGAACGAGTGTTAATAACATGTGTTGATTTACACATGTTTAGTGGTAGAGTCAGTAGCTAGATTGACCACGGCAGAATCAATAAACAGACAGGTAGTTGATGGATGGGTGGATAGTGTTGTCACTTTCATTAGGTTAAGTGTTAGTAACAATGTGTTAGTATTGACTCACACAGACCTAGTAGTGGAATCAGTAAGCTAGATTGAGCATGGCAGAATCAATAAACAGACATGTAGTTGATGGATAGGTGCATAGTTTTGTCACTAATATACCGAACGAGTGTTAATAACATGTGTTGATTTACACATGTTTAGTGGTAGAGTCAGTAGCTAGATTGACCACGGCAGAATCAATAAACAGACAGGTAGTTGATGGATAGGTACATAGTTTTGTCACTAATGTACCGAACGAGTGTTAATAACATGTGTTGATTTACACATGTTTAGTGGTAGAGTCAGTAGCTAGATTGACCACGGCAGAATCAATAAACAGACAGGTAGTTGATGGATGGGTGAATAGTGTTGTCACTTCCATTTGGTTGAGTGTTAGTAACAATGTGTTAGTATTGACTCACACAGACCTAGTAGTGGAATCAGTAAGCTTGTTAGACCACGGCAGAGTCAATAAACAGACAGGCTGTTGATGGATAGGTGTATAGTTTGTCACTAATGTACCGAACGAGTGTTATTAACATCTGTTGACTGTCTCATATCTAGTGGTAGAGTCAGTAAGCTAGATTGACCTCGGCAGAATCAATAAACAGACAGGTAGTTGATGGATAGGTGCATAGTTTGTCACTAATGTACCGAACGAGTGTTATTAACATCTGTTGACTGTCTCATATCTAGTGGTAGAGTCAGTAAGCTAGATTGACCACGGCAGATTCAATAAACAGACAGGTAGTTGATGGATGGGTGCATAGTTTGTCACTAATGTACCGAACGAGTGTTATTAACATCTGTTGACTGTCTCATATCTAGTGGTAGAGTCAGTAAGCTAGATTGACCACGGCAGAGTCAATAAACAGACAGGTAGTTGATGGATAGGTGCATAGTTTGTCACTCCTGTACCGAACGAGTGTTATTAACATCTGTTGACTGTCTCATATCTAGTGGTAGAGTCAGTAAGCTAGATTGACCTCGGCAGAATCAATAAACAGACAGGTAGTTGATGGATGGGTGCATAGTTTGTCACTAATGTACCGAACGAGTGTTATTAACATCTGTTGACTGTCTCATATCTAGTGGTAGAGTCAGTAAGCTAGATTGACCTCGGCAGAATCAATAAACAGACAGGTAGTTGATGGATAGGTGCATAGTTTGTCACTAATGTACCGAACGAGTGTTATTAACATCTGTTGACTGTCACATATCTAGTGGTAGAGTCGGTAAGCTAGATTGACCACGGCAGAATCAATAAACAGACAGGTAGTTGATGGATGGGTGCATAGTTTGTCACTAATGTACCGAACGAGTGTTATTAACATCTGTTGACTGTCTCATATCTAGTGGTAGAGTCAGTAGCTAGATTGACCTCGGCAGAATCAATAAACAGACAGGTAGTTGATGGATAGGTGCATAGTTTGTCACTAATGTACCGAACGAGTGTTATTAACATCTGTTGACTGTCTCATATCTAGTGGTAGAGTCAGTAGCTAGATTGACCTCGGCAGAATCAATAAACAGACAGGTAGTTGATGGATGGGTGCATAGTTTTGTCACTCCTGTACCGAACTAGTGTTATTAACATCTGTTGACTGTCACATATCTAGTGGTAGAGTCAGTAGCTAGATTGACCACGGCAGAATCAATAAACAGACAGGTAGTTGATGGATAGGTGCATAGTTTGTCACTAATGTACCGAACGAGTGTTATTAACATCTGTTGACTGTCTCATATCTAGTGGTAGAGTCAGTAGCTAGATTGACCTCGGCAGATTCAATAAACAGACACGTAGTTGATGGATAGGTGCATAGTTTGTCACTAATGTACCGAACGAGTGTTATTAACATCTGTTGACTGTCTCATATCTAGTGGTAGAGTCAGTAGCTAGATTGACCACGGCAGAATCAATAAACAGACAGGTAGTTGATGGATAGGTGCATAGTTTGTCACTAATGTACCGAACGAGTGTTATTAACATCTGTTGACTGTCACATATCTAGTGGTAGAGTCAGTAAGCTAGATTGACCACGGCAGAATCAATAAACAGACAGGTAGTTGATGGATAGGTGCATAGTTTGTCACTAATGTACCGAACGAGTGTTATTAACATCTGTTGACTGTCTCATATCTAGTGGTAGAGTCAGTAAGCTAGATTGACCTCGGCAGAATCAATAAACAGACAGGTAGTTGATGGATAGGTGCATAGTTTGTCACTAATGTACCGAACGAGTGTTATTAACATCTGTTGACTGTCACATATCTAGTGGTAGAGTCAGTAAGCTAGATTGACCTCGGCAGAGTCAATAAACAGACAGGTAGTTGATGGATAGGTGCATAGTTTTGTCACTCCTGTACCGAACTAGTGTTATTAACATCTGTTGACTGTCACATATCTAGTGGTAGAGTCAGTAAGCTAGATTGACCTCGGCAGAGTCAATAAACAGACAGGTAGTTGATGGATGGGTGCATAGTTTTGTCACTCCTGTACCGAACTAGTGTTATTAACATCTGTTGACTGTCACATATCTAGTGGTAGAGTCGGTAAGCTAGATTGACCACGGCAGAGTCAATAAACAGACAGGTAGTTGATGGATGGGTGCATAGTTTTGTCACTCCTGTACCGAACTAGTGTTATTAACATCTGTTGACTGTCACATATCTAGTGGTAGAGTCAGTAAGCTAGATTGACCTCGGCAGAATCAATAAACAGACAGGTAGTTGATGGATGGGTGCATAGTTTTGTCACTCCTGTACCGAACGAGTGTTATTAACATCTGTTGACTGTCACATATCTAGTGGTAGAGTCAGTAAGCTAGATTGACCTCGGCAGAATCAATAAACAGACAGGTAGTTGATGGATAGGTGCATAGTTTTGTCACTAATGTACCGAACGAGTGTTATTAACATCTGTTGACTGTCACATATCTAGTGGTAGAGTCAGTAAGCTAGATTGACCACGGCAGATTCAATAAACAGACAGGTAGTTGATGGATAGGTGCATAGTTTGTCACTAATGTACCGAACGAGTGTTATTAACATCTGTTGACTGTCACATATCTAGTGGTAGAGTCAGTAAGCTAGATTGACCTCGGCAGAATCAATAAACAGACAGGTAGTTGATGGATAGGTGCATAGTTTTGTCACTCCTGTACCGAACTAGTGTTATTAACATCTGTTGACTGTCACATATCTAGTGGTAGAGTCAGTAAGCTAGATTGACCTCGGCAGAATCAATAAACAGACAGGTAGTTGATGGATAGGTGCATAGTTTGTCACTAATGTACCGAACGAGTGTTATTAACATCTGTTGACTGTCACATATCTAGTGGTAGAGTCGGTAAGCTAGATTGACCACGGCAGAATCAATAAACAGACAGGTAGTTGATGGATGGGTGCATAGTTTTGTCACTCCTGTACCGAACTAGTGTTATTAACATCTGTTGACTGTCACATATCTAGTGGTAGAGTCAGTAAGCTAGATTGACCACGGCAGAGTCAATAAACAGACAGGTAGTTGATGGATGGGTGCATAGTTTTGTCACTCCTGTACCGAACTAGTGTTATTAACATCTGTTGACTGTCACATATCTAGTGGTAGAGTCAGTAAGCTAGATTGACCTCGGCAGAATCAATAAACAGACAGGTAGTTGATGGATAGGTGCATAGTTTGTCACTAATGTACCGAACGAGTGTTATTAACATGTGTTGACTGTCACATATCTAGTGGTAGAGTCAGTAAGCTAGATTGACCTCGGCAGAATCAATAAACAGACAGGTAGTTGATGGATAGGTGCATAGTTTGTCACTAATGTACCGAACGAGTGTTATTAACATGTGTTGACTGTCACATATCTAGTGGTAGAGTCAGTAAGCTAGATTGACCACGGCAGAGTCAATAAACAGACAGGTATATTTGATGGATGGGCAGAGCGTGTTGTCCACTAGGCAATGTTTGTTTACGGCTTAGGTTTGCGTAAAGCAGATATAAGGGAGTCTGCTAAGATGTTTCTTCCATTTCGACGGACAAGATCAGGGGTTTTCTAGTTTTTTTTTGTAAAATAATTAAGTAACTATCTAAATTTAAACATTCCTAATCAACAAATACATGACAAATACAAACTTAAGTGAATACTTTGAAATGAAAGTAAAGACAGTATTAAACCAATATTTAGGATAAGAACATATTTGTTGTTGTTGTTGCCTTTCGATGCCAATGCTGTCATTATCAGGCGTTTCACAAAAAATAAATTCAAAACGTTAATATAAACAATCAAAATAATGATTATCATTACATTTTAATATTTGCTTTTTATGGCTAAATCTATACACTATTTTAAATGGTAATTTGGTATTATTTTGAATATATTATAGTTAAATTAACCATGTTTGTAGTGTTGAAAATAAAATAGAGATTTAAATAAGTCCATCTTCTCGATTTAGTAAGTTTTCGGTATTTGCTTTATTGTTTCACGATTATTTGCATAAATTAAAATATCAAGGTGTTTTTACGTGCTATAATCTTTTTTAAATTTCTTTTTCAAGATACACATACTTATAAAAAGTAAGTACAGAAGAAAGGGTGGCATTGGAATATATTATGTCCCTTTTTTACATTTTTAAGACAACAATATTTTTATCTAAAGAATATATGTAACAAATTTGATGGTTGAAAGCATAATAGTTATCGAGAAACTTTGATCAGTCTGCGGATCGTATATGACCTATATACGATTATATAAAAATTAAAAATCATACTAAATTAATATTTTAAGGAATACTTAGATTTACCCATAAAAGATAAACAATAAAAAACATGATTATTTATAATTTTTTGTAAATAATATTTATTTATGTATGTATTATATGTCAAGTGTTTGGAAATGTGCAAATGCACTTGAAGGTTTTGCTAGGGTTGCCGTACGTCCGTATTTTGTATGGACAGTTTGTATTTTACTTTCAATGTCCATGTCCGTACCGGGTAAATGTCCGTATTTTTCATCCTATTAGTTTTAAAAGAATATGTTTTATTTTAGTATTCAGTACAAGTAAACGTCACACAACACAAATTTGTTACAATATAAGCACAAAATGCACAAATATATTACAAGTACAAAATGCACGAATATTATGGTGATCGATTTCGGTGAACCACGCTCACCTTCCTCA
Source organism: Stictocephala bisonia (assembly GCA_035578905.1). Taxonomy (NCBI): domain Eukaryota; kingdom Metazoa; phylum Arthropoda; class Insecta; order Hemiptera; family Membracidae; genus Stictocephala; species Stictocephala bisonia. Next base: position 349,633 of record JAQJVL010000328.1, read on the forward strand.
GACCAGAGGGATTCACATAAGAATTTACAATATTCGTGCATTTTGTACTTGTATTGTAATATATTTGTGCATTTTGTGCTTATATTGTAATACATATGTGTTGTGTGACGTTTACTTGTACTGTATATAAACCAACACGTATTATGCTAATTAAAAAACTATTTTAATATTGTAAAAACTACAAACTGTATACTTTGGGCAATCGTCAATACCAAACACCTTCATCCCCTTCAAAAAATTTCAACTCTTGAAATTGGCCGAAAATAAGAGTAAACATTTTAACATCGTTCGGCATCAGCTGAACGAGTTTTATTCTAATGAAATATGTCTAGACATCCGATCTAATTATACTGTCACTGGAGAAGGGCAAAGCTGTTCTGAGCATCAAAGTTAACAATGAAATGTCATGTATTACTTTAAAAATTAATATCTACAGAAAAATATGACTGGTTTCAGACTTCAGCCAGTATACAAGTACAACTAGCACAAGAGATGCCTGAACAATTATGACAATTTATTGCATTCTGTCGAGTTAAATTAAAATATAGTTGTAGTATTAATATTATATATCACTAAGGCGTTAATTATTTCCCCCATTTAACAACCCGAATCACATTTTTTTCAAAATATTTACTCGTAGTAGACAATTTTTACTATTGCATTATAAAGGTCAAATGTATACTACACACATATATACAACTAAAGTTACTGTAAATGTAAATTTAAGTTATTCTAGTTAAAACAGCAAATATTTATATACTAAAATAATAAATGTCGTCTTTGTTCCTAATCCTTATTATTCACTTATTATGAATTCCTCTACAGAGTAAAAATCTCCATCCAATAAAAAGTGTTGCAGGGAGGCTTTAAATATATTAAAGTTTTGTTGTGATTTTATATTAATTGGCAGTTTATTGAATAGTTTTGGCCCCATATTTTGGGGAAGGGAAATTGTTAGTTCTAATTAATTGAAAGTTTGCCTGTGTTGATCACAGTATCTTGTATTATATTTATGCGTGTTTGAGCCGGTTTGAAAATTTGCCAATTTAAATCTGTAGAATATTAAGATTTCATATATATACACAGAGATGATACAGTTAAAATTTGAAATGATTTGAAAATTTCTTTATATGAAGTTCTTCTATTCACACCAGCCATTATACGGATTGCTCTCTTCTGTAAACGCAAAACTCTCAATAAAGCAGTACAGGATGCAGAACCCCATAGTATTATACCGTATCTCAATCTAGATTCTATATGAGCTGTAGATAAGTCTCACAATAAAAATTTTATTTAATTTAGAAAATTTACTCAATACAAATAATTGCGACGATAATTATGAACAAATGCTGTCAATGTAAGGAGTCCAGCTGAAATTTTGATCGAACGTTAGGCCAAGCTATTTTGTTTCAGATTGAAATGGAAGCTCAAAATCAATCATCATGATTAATGGATTATCAGCAACGTTCCTGTGGTTTGTAAAATATATACAACTGATTTTTTTTTGATGTACATGTAAATTATTATTATTTAAATATTGGAATAGGTTATTAAGATGTAGATAATTATCTATTTCTAATTCAGCTACGATGTTGTTTTTGAACATTTATAAAAAGTAGTAAGAAGAGTAAGAAAATAATAAATTAAATAAAGAAAACATTTAAATAAAGTAGTAAGAAAAGAACCGCCATATCATCCGCATACATTGTTATACTTAAGTTTTTTAGTGACGCAGTTATACTGTTTGTATACAAGACAAAAATTATCGGTCCCAAGACAGTGCCTTGGGGTATTCCAAAATTTAACTCTATATTATTTGAACTTTCATTTTTTATTTGTTTTTATTTGTTGTTATTTCATCTTTGCTTTCTTGATATTAAAAACGATTTAATCCAATCTAGAGGCACTCCTCGTACTCCGAGGTCATAAAGTCTACAAAAGATTATTGAATGATTTAAACAGTTGAACGCTTTCTGCAATATAATAACATTTGTAAAAGACACTTTCCAAAATAACCCCTCCTCCTTCCAGCAGAACCCGAAGTATATTCGGTGTCCGTATTTTACTGTGAAAACGTATGGAAACCCTAGGTTTAGTTGGCCTCATGAAGATGGCGATGTCATTGTTCATGATGGGACTGGTTTTATTTTATCTACTTGTATACGCAACCACTTTCTTTTTAATTAGAACAAGTTTAATAAAAAGTCCATTGTTTTTCATTATAATATTCTTCCTTTCATAAAATAAATAATGTTTTGTAATGCCATTTCATAATTATTCGACATTTATTAAACTGTTCGTCATATGAAAATAGGATTTAGTATCGGCTTTATTTATGACTATATTTTTGTATAGCAAAAGAAAAACGGAGGCAGTAAACATTTTTATTTAAGAAAATACTAAACTTTATTCTTGCTACGTGTACTATTGAAATTTCACGAATGATTTATTTATTTTCGCATCGTTTTCACTCCCCCAATTGAGTTCTGAGTATTGTTTGATGTGTATTTAAACGATTTCGTCCTTAGGGAAGGATTCAAGGGGTTTAGGAGAGAGCTGTATATCTCCCCCTTCACTCACTACAGATAACAAGGCAAGAGCTTAAAGTTTTGGATTTGTTGAAAAACTTCAAACTACGCCGAGAACCCTAAATATTAATGTTTAAACGCTCCCTTCTCAGAACATTGTTAATGTCGGGAGTATTGGAAAACACTTTCGTGTTTTCCTTAGTTTTCAATTTTCTTTTTCCACAAAATATCCTTTTTTTGGGTGATTAGGATGTGAGTTATTCTTGTTATTTGAATGGAGTCTATATTTTTATAGTAATGATATTTATTGATGCTGAAAAGAGAAATACAATTTTTATTTTATGTGTATGTTATAGTATTTAAATAACAATTTAATATGAAACACACCAAATAACTGTTGCTTGTTTTTTTTTATCTGATAACGACAATAAATAACTTAGTTAAGTTATATTTACATATATTAAATTATATGTAGCTAATATTTTTCTTTTTTCATAGAATCCATGTATTGTTATACGACAAATAAATGATAAGATTTTACTATACATAAATATTAATAAACAGCTATTTATTAATCAAATAGTGAATACTTCAATAGTTGTCTTAGATTCACAGTAGATAATTTATGTAAATTACGTACTTATGAAAATTAACAGTATTTTGTCATATACCCACAATATTAAATATTATGTATAGATATTGCCTTGTACATAGTGAATACTTTATGCATTAATTCACCACATAAATAGTTTCACAGCGTATTACGGCATAAAAATCATAAAATAATTTGAAGAACAAAAATCATTTATATTGCATATGTCGAAAAAGCTTATCTCCATTAAGACTAATTATTTCTGAGACAGCTAAAAAATATCAAACTTAAATACTTACCGAATCTTGTTTTAAAAACTTAAACCAGTGTCGACAGCCAAATTCTCCAGAATTCAAAAAGGTATTTTTTTCATACTGTTGACTGAAGTAAAATGGCCAATAGTAATATAAAAATTGTCAATAGTATATTTGATTATAGTAAAGGAGCATCGATTCAAATAAAATAACATTTATTGAAGTAAAATAGCATTGCTTGACTTAAAATAGGAATGATGAGAGTAAAATAGCATTTATTTAAATAAAATGACATTGATTGACGTAGAATGGCATTGATTAAAATACAATAGCATTGATTTAAGTAAAATAGCAATGATTGAAGTAAAATAGTAGTGATTAAAGTAAAATAGCATTTATTGAAGTAAAATAACCATAATTTATAGTGAAATAACATTTATTAAAGTAAAATAGTATTGACTGAAGTAAAATAGCATTGATTAAGGAAAATTGCATTATTTGAAGAAACAATATCATTGATTTATAGTGAAATGACATTTATTAAAGTAAAATAGTATTGATTGAAGTAAAATAGCATTGATAAAGTAAAATTGCATTATTTGAAGAAAAAATATCATTTACTTATAGTGAAATAACATTTATTAAAATAAAATAGTATTGATTGAAGTAAAATAGCATTGATAAAGTAAAATAGCATTTATTGAAGTAAAATAACCATGATTTATAGTGAAATAGCATTGATTAAAGTAAAATAATATTGATTTAAGTAAAATAGCATTGAATAAAGTAAAATTGCATTATTTGAAGAAAAAATATCAATGATTAAAGTAAAATAGTTATTGTTGTTATTCTTTGGCTTCTCTGGTTTGAACAACTTTGTATATTCTGTATATTCATACAGTCTACAATACCCCGATACTTTTACCAATGATAGTTCTTACAACATAAATATTTTTGTGATGTTAAAAATATAAATTATAATATAATAAGGTTTAAAAATGTTTATTTGAATGTATTTATAAGCCTACTAACTGAAAAACATTTTATCCATATATCTTTCAATAAACGCATATAGCACTTTAAAACTGGGACAGTAATATATACAGGGTGAATAGTACGTGGTGTTTAAAAATTTAAGGGCTTAAACTACATGCTTGGGGCTATTTACAAACGCAAATTTCAGTTTTGTATGCCAAACTGTTAGTGTGGAATATTCAAATTAAAATGTTTTTTAATCGTGGATTTAACCATAAAAAAGCTTTATTAATTACTCAAAGGATCATATTTTTAAAACTATGACACCATTGTAAAAATATACATTAAATTTGTAACAAGAATAATGAGCTAGTAGCATGCGTAAATTAAGGTTGGTATTTAAAATTATGCTTTAGAGTAAAAAAATCATGTTTTTGTAAAATTTTAAACAATGTTTTATGCGTAGTTACTAAATTATGGTAACGGACATAATGTGTCAAACCATACAGAAAACTGCATAATTTAATGTTCTTTAAAAGTACGAGTATGTCTTAGTATTATGTCAAATGAAAGTTTTATAATCTTTCTTGTAATAAACAGTCAAAGCTTCAAGTTTTCTGCAAACTGTGTTTTAATTCAGTTTCACCTGACGTTTCGATGACGAAATAAAATAATTAAAATCACAATTATACCATTGATAAGAACATTAAATTAGGCGGTTTTCTATATGGCTTGACACATTATGTCCGTTGCCATAATTTAGTAACTACGCGTAAAAATATTTTTTTTTAATTTTACAAAAACTAGATTTTTTTACTTTAAAGCATAATTTTAAGTACCAACCTTAATTTGCGCATGCTACTAGCTAAATTGTTAAAAATTTAATGTACATTTCAAAAATGTTGTCATAGTTTTAAAAAATATGATCTTTTGAGTTAGTAATAAAGCTTTTTAATGGTTAGGTCCACGATTAAAAAAAATCTTAATTTGAACATACCACACTAACAGTTTGGCATATAAAACTGAAAATTTCGTTTTTAAGTAGCCCCAAGCATGTAGTTTAAGCCCTTATATTTTTAAACACCACGTACCATTCACCCTGTATATAGTCTTACATTTGTATGGATCTAAAACTATTTAAGATATCTAAAACTATTTAGTTTTTCACATAGACCCAAATAATTTAAAATATATTAGTAAAATTAACTAAATTGAACTAATTTGGGATATTAAATTGAACTAAATTAACATGTAGAATGTTAAAAATCCAAATTGATTTTTTATTTAAAATTTCCAAATATTATTTGAGACAAGTTGTATGACGTTTAAATTTGTAACACTAGCAAATATTCAATGTATACAATAAAGCGGAATGCTTAGAAGTACTAATAAAGAATTCATGTTTTATTACATGATGACAGACCTTTCAACTCGTCGCCAGCATTCAAACGTCCTAACTCAAAGCACTACGCCTTCGTATTTAAAGAGACATTGGGATGTATTCATTAGAGACAAATGGACGACCACCCTCAAAAGTAAGCGTCCTTATCCCCTTTTAACCCCTTCACGCTGGGAGGATTAAAAGGTCCAGAGATAGCAAGAAGATTAACAGCGATTATTTTGAAATGAATGTTCTCAAGAAACGTTGTGGAAGAGATTTTTATTTGTTAAATTTTTTAAATCTAAGCTTTTATTTCATTATTTGCATTACATTGCAACCCTTTTTATTCTATTTATATAATTATTTAAGGATATGAGTGATATAAAAATAAACTAGATAAATCTTTTAGCTTCCCCAGGTTATGACTGTAAACGATGGGTAGACAGATGAAAATAAGTACCTTTTGGTAGGCTTTTATTTAAGAGTCTGCAGAGGCTGTCGGCCATGTTGGTTTTAATCCCATAAGAACAAGGATATTTTCAAACCAGACATACGATCACGCTTATTAAAATTAAACAGTTATTTTTGAATGGATTTTTGTCAAATTTTATATCACCAAGAATGAAATTGCGCATTGGAATTGCTTTGGGAATTCCTAATTAGTTTTATAAAAAAAAAATATAAAAAAAAATATTTAGTTTCAAGTTTTTATTTTCACATAGTTTTCAAAACTAGGCGTATATATTCAAAGTATCAATGCAAACCCAATTATCAATATGATAACGTTTAAAATGACAACTCATACACAGCTTTTGGTCAATAAATAACGGAAAGTATGGATTTGCAAATAAAATTGTTATTATGGGATTAAAACCAACATAGTCGACAGCCTCTGCAAACTCTTAACTAGAGCTACCCCTTAAATTCCCTGACACGATTCCCTGTACAAATTTGTTCTTGTATATTAAATAATGGTTTGATAAAATTAAGATTGGTAAACACGTTTACAAAAGGCTTTATCAGTAGTATTTGTCAGGAGAACTGTAGGTCTGAGGATGCCTGAAACATCACCTTAGAATAACGGAAGGTAATCTTCCGGTAAACGTTTGTAAAGTTTGATTACAAAATATGATTTTGACCATCTGTATGTAAATATTTTAAAACGAAACGTGTACTATCTGTATCAAATATTTAAGAAAGAAACTAAATTATTATTTCCAAGCATTGCAATCTTAAATTATCGAGTAGATTAAATTTAATTCATTCAATAGAAGAATAAGACTGGTTCGTGGTTGTCCGGTGTGTACAATGCATTCTTGGGCTTAAAAGAAATATTGTTGTTGAGATTTGGACATAAATTGAGAAAGGGCTCTTCAAGAGAGATATTTGAGTCAGAGGGGGAGGATTTAGAACGGAGACGTGACCGGGGGAGGCCGGGTGTCCAGGGATTGATTGGTCCAAGTTGTGGCAGCTTGGCGTCCTCAGAAGAACGGCAGTTCGCCGATTTGTTACCGTCTGCTCGTACATCTTGGCCAATGTAACGTTTGGTCATACGTTTTATAACTGCACTAAAATTCAACGTAAACCGAAAACATTTATCTGTTAGATGTTTAAAAACATTTACTAATCCTATGATATGAGCGCAATTTTAATCACATACATTATATTTTAGTATCATGGCTTCTTAAATACCAATTGACATATATAAAATGGGCCTCACCACATAGGAAAATAAGTAGAGGTCACTTTCTTACGTTCGCAGCGAACGCCGAAGAGGCACTTGCATGTAGATTATCTACATGTAATCTATTGCTTTATCCGTCTAAAAGGTATATAAGTGCAGGAATCAGTGACTTAGATGTACTCATGAGTCAAACTTCTTTCCGCTTGAATAAAACATTTTGGTAATAGCAAATTTACATAAAAGATATATTCAGTACTTTTTCTGTTTGATAATGATATACCATGGAAACATTGACATAACTACATAACATTCATATTTAGTGGAGACATGTTGGCAATACTGGAACAAAAATCCCTCCTTTAAACAGTCAACAGGCTCAAAACACAAGTTTCAGTCAGTAAAAAAATGAAGAAGTGTTTGTACCTTAAGGTAGTAGACGATCTGGAGTGGAGGTGAGCATTTCATATTTTGAAGATTGGCGGTGAAAAATAAGTTATTTTACAATATTTTATTGTAATTTCACATGACTGAATACAGGATAAAAAATTGTGAAATTAGTAACGAATTGTCGGCGCAGAAATTATGTGCACCCGAGTTTGAAGGTTGTTTACTAAGAAACCAAGAGGTATATGAAAAATCCATTCACATTATTGTTTCGCTCCTTAATTGTACGTTATGAATTATGAATTTTAAAGCTTTATTATAAGTTTTAAAATCTTTTATCCTAGTTGGAAAAAAGTAATGGAATTTTATTTACTTTTCTCTGTGCCTTATCTCAACACTTTTATTACTCGAAACATTTATATTTTAATACGTGATTGAAAGGAGTGTTTATTATGAGTTTTATACACTTCAAAATGTTAACATTTTCAGAAAAAAATTTAACATACATTTTCTGAAAAAATATTTTCTTGACAAACAGTGGTCGTAAAATTAATTACTTGATCACATTGTAAGTAATCCTTATTAAATGTACAGTTACGATACGTTAATTTTACAAGCGTAAGTAAATTTAATAATTTAAAATTGATTAAATAATTATTACTGCATATAAAAGTAATATATCGTAACTATAAATTTCACCAAAAGTCCAAGTAACTAATTTTACGACCTCTATTTGTCAAGAAAGCTTTCATTCAGATAATTTATAAGAACCTTTTTCCTGAATTATAAAATTCTGGAATTAAAAAATGATGGTCTAAATTATTATTAAATGTAAACTACTTAAAATTCCTGTAGGTTTTTGTTCCAAGTTGGATATTAATTATTAAAGCTTATAATACAATTTAAAAACTCATATTTCACAACGTACAACTAAACTAGAACAAAAATGATGCGATTGGATTTTTAATGCACAGAAATTAAACGGACGATATTATAGTTAGTTTATAGGGTAGTGATAGAGTATCGTTACCTATAAGTGGATATGAATACAAAAGAGGGTAGCCAAAGTAGTGGTCCTAGAGCGGTAACTGGACACATTACACTGACAAGGTGACACGCATCACTTGAGACTCTCCGGGAACTGGAACCTGGAGGCTGGATCAGCTGAAAGTGGCCCTAAGATAACGACACACTGCTGATCCAAGGAGTCGGGCTGCTAGACTCCAGACTCAGCACGAGACAGGCGGCGTGCCACGGAGTCCTGGCGAACCTACAGCAATCCAGAACTAGACATGCAGGCATGCCACGGAAACTTGTAAACCTACAGGAACTCAGCACTAGACGGGCAGGTGTTGCCATGGAGTCTTGGTGAACCTACATGAACCCAGCATTAGACATGCAGGCGTGCCACGGAGTCCTGGCGAACCAATACGACCCGAGCACTAGACAGGCAGGCGTACCACGGAGTCTTGGTGAACCTACATGAACCCAGCACTAAGACAGGCAGGCGTACCACGGAGTTTTGGCGAACCTACAACAACCCAGCACTAGACAGGCAGGCGTGCCACGGAGTCTTGGTGAACCTTCATGAACCCAGCAATAAGACATGCAGGCGTGCCACGGAGTCCTGGCGAACCTATAGGAACTGAGCCCTAGACAAGCAGACGTGCCACGGAGTTTTGGCGAACCTATAGGAACCGAGAACTAGACAAGCAGACGTGTCACGGAGTTTTGGCTAACCTACAACAACCCAGCACTAGACAGGCAGGCGTGCCACGGAGTACTGGCGAACCTATAGGAACCGAGCACTATACAGGCAGGCGTGCCACGGATTTTTACACAGCGAACAGTAGAGTACTCTGTTCTAGTTGACGAATGGTGTAAGAGGTGTACATCACGACTGCACGACAATTAGTGTTTCCACAAGACACGTAGGTCGTAGGTCTATATAAACAATGTACGTTTACTGAGAATATCTCTTACTCCGTAGTGAAGAATACTAAATGTACGGTTACAGAGTACTCTGTTCTAGTGGACGAATGGTGTAAGAGGTGTACAATAAGTTCAAACTTCTTAGTAAACTCAGGTAAACATAATTTCTGCACCCACAGTAAACATTTTTTGAACATATTAAATTTTGTAGATTAGATCCTAGTGAAAAGATTAAATTCAAAGATGAATGATTTCCTGTATCCGGGTGTTTGTACTATATAAAATTAAATCATTTAAATACCAAACCTAAAAATATCCACCAACAAGCTGTTATCGTGTTAGACAATACATCCACAGGAGCACGTTGAATGGCGGTGACTAGAAACCGTAGTTATTGGCTTATAGTTACCGGTCTATTATCAATGCAACAGTCAATATAGCGGGGAGCGGTCAGTTTGACGTGATCCGCTTACAGTTGGCGGTTAATTCCCCCTTCTCTGATCCACCTTTGTCTATGACAACAGCTTACCTACTAGCACTCGTTCACACGGCATTGTGGGACTTCTGATCAAATCCACTCGCTCTGAACAGTATTTAACAGACATACAACATTAACGTTGTTGGAAATTGACTTCGCTTTTTGAAAGCACCAATCAATATTTGTCGTCAGTTTTGCATGTATTACTGGGCTGGACAGTAAGCGACCTGTGTGTTAAGGTTCTAGCAGCAGAACTGAATCGTTCCACCGCTGAGCTGCTTTAATTCACAGGAGTGACTAACTTCCGCCTTCAAGCGTTCAACTTCCACAACAATATTAGTTAAAAAATAACTCTAATGAACTGTACAATTTTGTTTATTGCTACTTATTGTTTATATTATTACTATTCATTGTTTTTTTGTTGCTATTATTAACTTCTATTTTAATATTAAATAATTATTTTATTTAATCGTTCTAAGCTTAATTCGTTGGTATAACACCAACCAAAGTGGTCACTGCTGCTACTAATGACGTAATGGACGGGGCTTGCTATCTCACCACTACCACGCAGCGCCTTTCGTCAGCCTGGTTTCCATGACAAATTTTAAATGGAATGACACACAGGAGGAAAAGCAGTTATCTGCCTTACTTTCACAACTCAGAGAATCTCATTTGCACACTTAGAGACGCATTCAGTTAGTCGTTTTCTAAGCGGCCTGCCTGTAGTAGGCCTACAGTTTTGCAATTAATTAAACTTATTAATCCCACTACTAGATTTGAAATCAGTATGAAAATGTTACGTTTATATAGAAGTCATTTACTATGTGAATATGTAGGATGGATAACGTTTACATTCGACATTGATATTTAAATTTTACAAGTACGTTGAATGGATTACTTATATATTTAATAGTATTGCTATTGTATTATATAAATATTATAAAAAAAGTGTAGTAGATCTTGTTAAACAAATTAACTGTTTAACTGTACCATTTGTTTATATTTTCAAATGGCCATAATTTATAGTGGTATTAAAAGTAGACATATGAATAATCATCATCATATGGAACTATTTCAAATATACATAAAATAAATGGGTAATTTTTTGCGTCTGGAAATAACCGAACCCCAATAAAATGTAACACATTCTTGAAGTCAGTATGTTTAATTGTTGTGATGATTCTGGTGTTAAATGATTTAACATTAACAACATGAAGGTGGCATCTTTGAAAAGTTCAAGTTAAACAAGGATCTTAACATATTTGTAAGAAATATGTACGAAAAAAATATATCTTAAACAGAAGACATGTGAAAAAGAAGGCTATAATTCTATTACACATAAGCAGAGACTACCAGAGAACAGACTAACGAAACAGAGACTCACCTTCATACAAGGGTAGAATTAAGGAGTTTCGTGTCTATTAAAATTAAACAGGAAATGAAGAACGTGCGAATCGAAGAAACATACATAATAAACAGGAACCTTAACAGGAACAACATTACAAAATGGAAGCCAGAACAAGAGAGGGAGAGGAAGAAAAGAGAAAAGCCCAAACAGGCAGAGAAAAGTGGATTTTTCTTCATCTTATCACTAAATATGGAATTAGTGATAAGATAAAGAAATAGTGGAAAATCAAGAAGAACTCAAAGAAAACATGATTCATAAAAAGGGATGCACGCTATTAATAATAATAATAATAAACAAACAAAAAGATAAATGTAATGATACTTCTTTTTTGCTATAAACTATCGTCTACAAGAGAGGGAGCTCATTTCAATGGGAGATGGGGATTGGTTCTATTACAGACCCTTCCCTCCAACAAAACCGACATTTCATGTCACGTAGACAATACTATACATCGCCTCTGTGTTACAGATTTTATCGAAAGCAAACTATACAGAGGGGGAGGGAAGCTGTAAGGGGTACTTACGAATCATTTATCCCTGCTCTATTTATCGTGGCTGAACAATCACAGTCTGACTATCAGGTCTCTAATCTAGGTCGAGAGCAGTTTTTACAGATCTGGGAGGAAATTGTTATCGTCACTCATCTAGAGTAGACCCGTAACTTTTTTAGTACTGAATATTGCAGAGTTAAATTTAATTTTTAGTAAAAGCAACTTCAGATTATAGCTCATAATCATTTTAAGATAGTTAATAGTTATGTAATTAAAAAAGATAGTTAAGATTGTTTATAAAATAAAAAAAAGTTGTCTGATATGTGTTAAAATAAGTGCAAATATTTCTTGCCAAATTAAATTTACAGGAATCGTTAAAAATTATCTTGAATCAATAATATAGACGGACGTCCAACACATTGGTCATGTTCAATTGATCATTGAAAAAGGAACCGTAGATAAATCAGAAAATAAAATCAGCAACAGTATGTAATTATTATCTAATTATCAATTAGCTTATTATTGTTTACTAATTAGCTTTTAAATATTTCTGGGGAACAGTCAACTTTAGTTAGTAACAATGACTACACTCGTTCATCTACACTCATCACACTCATTCGCCACTCAAGTTCTCTCATATCTTGACGATCGGCGTCTTACTGCTAATAAATAATAATAATAAATGAGAACAAAATCAATCTGTAATATTTGAAATATACTAAAAATAATACTTCAAAAATTTTTAATACCTACAAAAATAATAGAAAATGTAAACAAATAACCATAAATAAATAATAACACCTGACTGTTTAAAAACATTTTTTAATTCTTTGCATTATTTTATATTTATAGTTCAGCTTTAACTGTAGTGAAGCGACTATGATACCTTTTCAGTCAAGGCTGCTTGTAAATAGTTATGAAGTTGTTGAGTTGGTTTTATAGTTAGAAAAAATACACTTTATTTTATATATTTACTAAAAATTGTTAAATTATTTTGAACTCTTTTCTGTTATTAAATTACATGTATAATATCACTCCATTCACTATAGAATTTTAGTTGTGAAAATATTGACTTTATATATTGTATATTTTTCTAAATTATACCCTGCTGAAATAATGTAAACATTCGTAACATGTTTAAATACATTAGTTATCATAGTATAGAAAAACATAGAAAGTCGGTATATGCGATGCTAGCGTTTTTATTTTCTTAAATTAACTTAACCTATTTATCAGTCAATCTTATTATGTATATACACAATTATTTTTAGTTTATTACTTAAAAGAAACTCTTTTAAAAAACTCTTCAAATAATATTGACAAACAATGCTTCGTCTGTCCTGAAATACGTTAAAGTTGGACATTTCTATGAAACCATTATCAACATAAGTGTCAGAGGTACAAACGAATCTAAATGTAACATTCAAAACACATTTATATACTCTACCTGGGATACTGCAGTTGAAAGATTTACAATGGTATTTGGAACTGAAATCTAAACGTGACAACTAGAAATACAGAATCCATAAAATGGCTTCTGAAAGAGAGTAAAAGGATTTTGACAAATTTTATTAACGCGAATAAACCTCCCACGGGATCAGTTAGGGTCCTGCTGCTGCACCTCAGTATTGGTAAAAACTGCCTGAACAATAAGTTGGGGCTGTTAAAATGTGCAATATTTTTGCACCTGAGTCTTATTCTTCTACGACTGATTCGAAATTATTATCGAGGACTTTTTTGTTTAGTGGTTCTACGTTTAAGTCACACAATTGAATTTAGGAACCAGAAAACTGTCCGCTCATACGGGTCCCTTTAAAGCAGGTTTTTCTGATCATTAACACAAGTTCATGTTCGGTTTTAACAGATAGCGCCAGTGGTCTCTCTCTATCTATTTTCATCCCTCTCTCTGTCTCTCTCCAGCACACGCTGAAGTGACTAATAGTTGAGGTAATGGTACGCCAAACAATCGTACGAGCGTTTATTTGAAACAAATCACCGTTAGATAGCAGCACAAAACTTAGACTATCGATCAATAATGAATTACAAAAATAATAAACAACCAACAAGCAGCCAGTATGGGAGTGTCTTAAAGACTGCTGAAAATCACTCTTATATGCTTAAAATTTCTTAACGTTTAGAACTCGCTAATATAATATTTATTTTATATTGAAAAAAAAAAAAATAATAATAATAGTAATAATAGGCAGCCTGAATGACATATGATTCAGATACTTTGGAATTGTAACTTGCTTGGAAAGTTGATTTGTATAATTACTGTAATACTGTAATTAGAAACTCGATGATATTTTTTTTTTTTTTTTTGTATGTCATTTATTGTTGTAATACTTTAATTACAACAAGTATGATTGTAATATAAAACGTAATACGTATAAAACATCAAAGAAGTAATTTATCATTTTAATATTTTTCTTAAACTATACATGTACAATATTGTATTTGTTTATATGAAGTTAATTACTAAAGATTGTACTATAATAATTTAAATGAACACTAAAGTAAAAATTATTAGGTAGAAAATACAAGTTCTTAAACTAAAATAGCAAAACAAAAAATTACGTTCACTTATATTGGCTATCAAGCGGTTAGTTGAGCGCTCGGACAACTGATTTGCGTACTGTTAGTTCAGCTATCGGCCACTTGGTGAGCTGGAGAGAGACATAGAGGGAGACCACTGGCGCTACCTGTGAACACAGAACAAGAACTATTTAACCGAACGGGACCCATGTGCTTGTCTTATCGGTTCTATGGTTAATCTTAAGACTACTAGACATCGGGTATCATTGAGGAAACTAATAATAATTGCCAGCCCTAGGGCACAGTTAGGTTTAGGGGTAGTTGCCAGTCATAAGTGTTTTTTCTAAAATATCGATAAAATAACTAAGACGGATTCTTGAATATCAGTTTGGTGATACACACCGGGGGTGAGTGTAACTGTGCCATGCCCTACAATTAATGTTAGAGGACCCGGGCCTATTATCTCCCCCCCTTATCACATAGCTGGTAGTTAACCTATAATTATTCTTAAAGAATAGGCACTTTTCTCCCCTTTAATCTACTTTTCTGATCAAATCTGTTACATGGAGGCGCACGGCTGGGTTTGACACACGATATTATCCACGTGAACTTAAAAGGGTGTTATTGTTGGGTGACTGGGCTGTAATAAAAATGTTTCCTGACTCAAAAAACTCCAACCCTCCCTTATCACAGGCTATTGTAGTTTGTTGGCCCCCAATTGAAAAAATAACTTTTTGTACTTTTTCTGTTATTAATCCTAGATTTCAGTTTGTTGGAGTATCGCCATATCAGTATTTTTGTTCACCACACTCTAAATTCATTTGTAGCAAAACATTTTTCATAAGTTTGAAAATCCATCCATAATGATAATGATGGTTTCAACATCAAATCATACATGATATTTTACAATCGAGAATACATTGTTGAACCATTGAATACATCAGAGGGCAGACATATCTCAGCTGGGGGCTTTACCTTCAAACTTTATACATTACTCTTCCTCCTTTATCAGTTTCTTATGTTGGGATTCTGGAGAAGTATAAATCTATAATTTGATGTTCCACTCACGTAGGTTTTAAAATATAAGGAATTTCCGCAAACATAAGACATTTTGGTTTTTCAGGCTGTGGGAGGGACAGATTACTAGTGTTGTCTTGCATCACAGACATAATATACCGTATAAAAATAAGTTAATGAATTCCTTTCTATTAAATCATAATAACAGTTTTACAAGCCAAATTTGTACTATTATGGAGTAAAATCGTACATACAAAATTTAAACAAATAATAACATACAAAAATACAGGCTAGCTTTAATTTAAACAGAAAAATAGAGCCCCTAAGGATTATTTTGTCCTTGAACTTAAGGGGGAAGTGATTCTTGCGGTGGATTTAAATTGACTTTACAATGTGAACGACCATCAGATAGAGTATGTATTCAACGCTTGATTAAATTAAATATAGGTCCACTCAGTGTTGCCAGACTTCAAACATACAATTATATGAGTTAGCGGTAGAAACTATGTGGGAAACCATCAAATTATCGTACACTTTTCAGAAAGGCGAATTAAAAAATTATAGATAATTTATCAGTATTAATAATCACTGTCGATTTATTTTCACCATCTCTATTCAACAGTACTAACATAAAAGTATTTTTTTTCATATACAAACACAAAATATTTTATTTTAAGATTTAAAGTACTAAAATTAAAAAATACCTCAGCACAGCGTACTTGGGCTACGCTCTGTTATTCTACTTACCTTGGCCGGTACATGAATATGATTACTAGTGACTGACAACAATAACTGATTAGATGGAAAGAAAACGATTGTTAAGCCAGTAGACAGAGGAATATTATTTAATAATGAAGGGATCTAACTAAACTAGTTTAAGTTCTGGTCTAAGTATGATAAAGTGTGTAAAGCTCTTATAACCCTCTCAGGCTGCGTATTAAATTCAAAATCAGTGGTATTTTTATAGTCACACCAGAATTATCGTATTTTATCGTACATTATGCTAATTTATCGTATTATCACACACAATTATTCTGCATGCAGAATCTTCAGAATTATCGTACAAAGTAGATAGTACAGAGTAGATAGTACATAGTACAAAGTAGATAGGAAAAGTAGATAGTACAAAGTAGATAGTAAAAAGTACATAGTAAAAAGTGGATAGTACAAAGTAGATAGTACAAAGTAGATATAAAAAGTAGATAGTACAAAGTAGACAGTAAAAAGTAGATAGTAAAAAGTAGATAATACAAAGTAGAAAGTACAAAGTAGATATTAAAAACTAGATAGTAAAAAGTAGATAATACAAAGTATACAGTACAAAGTAGATAATATAAATTAGATAGTAAAAAGTAAACAATAAAAAGTAGATAGTACAAAGTAGATAATACAAATTAGATAGTAAAAAGTAAACAATACAAAGTAGATAGTACAAATTAGATAGTAAAAAGTAAACAATAAAAAGTAGATAGTAAAATGTAGATAATACAAATTAGATAGTAAAAAGTAAACAATACAAAGTAGATATTAAAAGGTAGATAGTAAAAAAGAGACAGTACAAATTAGATATAAAAGGTAGATTGTAAAAAGTAGACAGTACAAAGTAGATAATACAAATTAAATAGTAAAAAGTAAACAATAAAAAGTAGATTCTACAAAGTAGATAATACAAATTAGATAGTAAAAAGTAAACAATAAAAAGTAGATAGTACAAAGTAGATATTAAAAGGTAGATAGTAAAAAGTATACAATAAAAAGTAGATAGTACAAAGTAGATAATACAAATTAGATAGTACAAAGTAAACAATAAAAAGTAGATAGTACAAAGTAGATAATACAAATTAGATAGTACAAAGTAGATATTAAAAAGTAGACAGTAAAAAGTAGACAATAATAAAAAGTAGATAGACAACTAGTTTAATATAATCGAACAAATTTATGTTACTTCAACATGAGTTGTGGAGGTATAGTAAATGATTAAGCTATTTAGGCGTTTGTAGTGAATGCGATTTCACTCCTATGTCATCTTTAAGACCAAGGAGGATGGCAAATTAAATTGTTTTAACATAATAATAATAATGACCAGATTGTTTTAATATAGGCCTATAGGATAAAAAATAGTTTGTCAACTTTATCCATTTATATATTAAATGAAACCTCCGTATGTTTATGTACACAAAACTCGAAAGTAGAGAATAGATTCACTTGAAATGTTAACAGAATATAGAATTTATATAAAAGTGTGTTTTTATAAATTTATTTCATAGAATTGTAAACGGGAACAGAGCATTTCAAGCATTTCCTGACCTACATACATTCTACAAATGACATTAAATGTCAATGCTGAAAAAGTGCCACAGTGACCAGCTGATTTATACGTAAATCATAATTTATTACAATCGTGTTCTGTAATTTTATTACTGTGGCCAGATGATTGTTTATGAAAACAATTGTATAGTGTAAACCGCAACCAAAATAGTCCGATGACATAGGCGTAGTTGCCATATCGGTGCTGGAAACCACCCAATCACGTTTTACATATGACAAATATGTGCATGTTCAATACTATCAATTTAATTGGCATTTTGTTTACAAAACAACTGTATGATACTGTTTAAAGACCTCTAAAAGGGAGTGGTAAAATTAACTATAATAGGTGTTAATCCTGTAATTTTGTACAACATTATATTAATTTATCTATTCTATGCCATTAAATATTATTTATGAAGTGAAATAGCTGTTTTTATTTGCAATCATATCACTATATATATATATATATAACCAAAACATGTACATTTATTTATAATAACAAGTTATGGTGTTTGTTTTCTGCAACAGATGTTTAAACAAATATAAATTCTTTAAAATTATTCTACAATTTTTTATTCAAATAGCGCTTCCGCCGGTTAAGGCATTATCAGTTTTTGTAAACAGAAAAAACATATGTTTAAAACAATATAAATTAAAGTATGATGAAATACAGATATTTTTTAAAACCAACTTTATTCCATAAAGTGTATACAACAAAATATAAATTCGTTGAAAATATTGATGCTTTGTTTAAACATCTGTTGCAGTAAAAAAAAAAAAAAAAAAAAAAAAAAAAAAAAAAAAAAAAACACTATCATTTGTTATTACAAACCTCGGTACATGGAAAATAAGACGGTAGGTATCACGCACATCACCAATGACGTTATATTGGCAAAATTGCAAAAATAAACACAGATATACTGTTATAATTCTCATAGTCATAATTCCAGCTGATAAGCGGTAAATAACTTGCTTAACTATTCAGCTGAATGCTTCTATGTAATTGGTGGATTTAGTTACCTGTATTTATAAGAATAAACAAACAAGCTGATTTAGCCCATATGACGTTACAGACTACTGCGCAGTCTCGTCGTGATATCTGACGTCTTTTCTAAATATTTACCGTGTTTGTGTTATATAATGCACGTGTTTTGGTTTTATATATATTTAGTAAGATAATTACGGATAAAAACAATTATTTCACTTGATAAAAATTATCTAATAGCACTATCTACAGAATGTAAAATATTTATATTATTATAATGCTATAAACAATTACAGGATTAACACACACCATAGTTAATTTTACAACTACGTTCTAGAGGTTTTTAAATGTTATCATACAGTTGTTTTGTAAACAAAAGCTAATTAAATTGACAGTATTGAACATACGCATACTTGTGATAGATGAAACATGTGGTTGGTTGGTTCTCAGAAACGATATGGCAACACCGCCTAAAATGTCATCGGACTATTTTGGTGTGGTTTACACTAGTTAATATCATACTAAGCCACAGCAGAGTATGGCCAGCCTTAGCTAGTAGTATATAAATAAAAAATTATAATTACGATACTCTAATATATTAGTCACTCTACAATTTGAAATAAATCACTTAGGCCTAAAATATATTTGTTGATAGTAAACGAATCACTTTACAATATTTTACAACTGTATAACAAGCTGAAATCGTAACATGTCAACTGCAAATGCAGAACCCATAAAATTGCCTCTGAAAGGGAGCAAAAGGATATTGGAAGGATTTTGATAACGTTCATAAGCCTCCCCGGGGATCTGTTCAGCACCGGTCCTGCGCCCCAGACCTAAGATATTGTCTGGACAGTAGGATGAGGCTGTTAAAATAAGTACAGTCCTTTTGCACCTGGGCCCATTTCCTGTTCCCATACCCTGAATAACGGTTTATCATTGTTGGTAACAGTAATACATAATATTGTCTATATCTGTGGTTGATGCTTGAGCTAGATCTGTATAATTGAATATGAAGTTAATATACTTAGAAACTGAGATAGGTTTAAAGATAATTGTAATGTAATGTTAAAATACTTAGTACGAAATTTAGTTCTTAAGTCACAGACTCAACTCATAGCTTATAAATAATATAATTTTTAAACATTTTTTTTTCAACATGAAAAACATTTATTAACCACATAATACACTGAAATCTGCAATATTTACTGTTTGCAGATAGTAAAATAAATTTTTCTTGTACTACACTTTTCTGGGTACAACAATTATATCTATTTACCCATAAAAAATAAAATCACTTCTTTACACGATCAGGCAATGCTAAATGTTCACCCCTAACCTTAAAATAGAGAATAAATTAATTAATCATTTTTATAACTTCCATTTTCTTTAATTTTCTAATTTTATTAAGGAGCCCGTTTCCTCCACGAAAAATACAAAATACGTGGGTTTCTATTCAAATCGAATCGTAACACTTGAAGTGTCATTTAATAGTTGAAGACGTATTCTAGAGGGTGTTAGTTTGGCTTTTGTAAACGTGCGTATTTTAATATATTTTTACAGTTAAATATATGAAATTTTAAAAGTCATTCTTGACGATTTTACATAAAAAACTTATGATATTATTTTATAGTCCACTGGAATGGGCCTTTAATTATTGTAGTGTACAGTGTGAAATTAAACTCATTTCAATAACAAACACGAACCATACATTTAAAATATATAAAATTATGTTTAGGTCTGCTGGGGGTAAAATTGCATTGTAAGCCCTACTACAGGGTAGTCTGGGTTTGGGAGGGCCTCTTTACAGTAAATGATCGAGTTTCGAGTTTGGAATTAAGTTTTTATTTAATCAGCACCGATCAAACAACTTCACTCCATTGCAATTTTTTAACAAAAAATTTAAAATGTCTTAGTTTTTAAAGATTACATCTGAATTCCAATAGTTTAAATTTGGCTTCGTGGAGGAAGAGTGTTACGGGCATTATAACTAAATGAGCAACCTCTCAATGGTTATCGTTAACAAAGGCACGAGTGTATAAATAATAATAAATAAAAAAATCAAATTTGTTAAAAATAGCCAACCAAATAAGATGTTATTCTGGTGGTTCAGAATCCATTTGTAGAACATTTTTAGTTCCCTCTGCTGCTCTAGTCTCCGAGAATAAGTCAAACTCTGTTAGTAAAACCAGATCACACTCATTTCAAACTTAAACTCTACTAAAAGCAATTTGATATGCTTCTAAAAATATCCCTTGAGTTGTGTCTCGTGTATCATATCTGAGCAAATAATTTCCCAATAAACTACATTTAAAAAATAATGTTGGCGATTTTTTTGAAGATAAAAACCCTCGTATTATTTTAGACTACTGCCTACCTTAATAAAGAATTATTTACCATATCTTGAAGATCGACGTCCTACAATTAAATAAATAAAAATATAAATAAGTAAAATAATTTCAGTATGTAAATGTACATATAAAGTACAAGTAAACGTCACATAACACAAATAGAGTACAACATAAGTACAAAATGTACAAATATATGGCAATATAAGCACAAATACACTAAAAGTACGAAATGCACAAATATATTGCACTATAAAGACAAATATACTACAGTATAAGTACAATATTCACAAATAAATTACAATACAAGCAAAAATACACTACAATACTAGTACGAAATGCACAAATATATTGCACTATAAAGACAAATGTACTACAGTATAAGTACAACATTCACAAATATATTACAATACAAGCAAAAATACACTACAATACAAGTACGAAATGCACAAATATATTGCACTATAAAGACAAATGTACTACAGTATAAGTACAAAATTCACAAATATATTACAATACAAGCAAAAATACACTACAATACAAGTACGAAATGCACAAATCTATTACAATATAAGCACAAATATACTGCAATTTAAGTACGAAATGCACAAATATATTACAATATAAGCACAAAAATGCTACAGTATAAGTACACAATGCTCAAATATATTACAATATAAGCAAAAATATACCTTAATAATTGTACAAAATGCACAAATATATTACAATATAAGGAAAAATATATTATAATACAATTATAAAATGCACAGATACTACGGTGAAAGAATTTCCATAGTATGATACTTTAGTGGATTCCTCTGGTCTGAGGAAGGTAAACATGGTTTCGGTTTGCCGAAATCGCTCACAATTGTAAACGTGAATTTTGTACTAATATTATAATATATTTGTACATTTTGTCTTTATATTATAATACATTTGTGTAGTGTGAGATTCACTTGTACTGTATATGTACAAACACGTATCAAGCTAATTATATAACTATAAAAGTACATATAATGCACATACAAGAGTGCACTGCCTTGACTGTACAACAGGCAACAGGCAACAGGTGATCTAGAGGCAGTTAGTCCGATAACTAGATATTAATGGAGCAATATTCAATACCAATGATGGGTAATCGACATGAGCCGCTTGTGTGATGAGGTCAGGTCCCATTACCATGATAACTGCATCACACAACCACTGATAGAGATCTCTGACAAATTGTACTTTCGATAAACGTTTTACTATGTACGTAAAGTTGATTAGAATTGTGACACATAATATGTGAACGGGTCATATAATTAATTGTTAGGCAGCGTCACAGTGAAAAAAGAAACAGAGGTCGCATCCAACAGTGTGCTGAATGTGTGTCGAGAACTAGTTATTTCTCCAGTCTGCCATATGATGGCATGGCCAGCACCCTGTCAGATACCCCTTTATTCCTCCCATCTCCTCAAAGATAAAAATACACACAGTTAGTTATACTCTGTATACGACTGCAACTGAGGCGTTCGCTGCAGCCATAAAAAAGCGAACTCTGTTTTTTATTTATCTGTAGTAGCGTATGTTTAACACCACATGACTGTAGTTATTATAGTAATACTGTTTAATTTACATATTGGATGCAACGCCAATATAATTATATACTTATGTACTGTAAGTGGGCATTCGTGATATACTAAAATACGCCTTCATTGAAGGTAGGCTGTTGTATTAGCTTACTTGTCTAACATGTTGCATAGGTATGATAAGAAGGCGTTCATGATTTACCAAAGTATGCCTTTATATTAAGTCTGCTTGTATTACCGTACTTGTCTTACCTATTTAATTGATGAATCATATTGATTAACCTAAATTAATGCATTAGCTGCAGATCCGATACAAGTACTTGATACACCAAAATACGCCTTTATTATTGCTAAGCTGCTGTCAGCTAATGCTAGTCTCTCTGACTGTCCAAATAATAATATGTATACAACCAGTGCTTTTTTCTCCCATGACCACTGTTATGGTTTCTCAAATCAAGCAGATCAGCTCCACTGTAAGTACTGGAAAGAATTTATACTGGTTGGTTTCAATTTTGATAAATTCTATAATGTTATTGTTGATTACTTGTTGGATTATCCAATATGGTTTTTTCATTTCAACTAATTATTGATTTGAAATTTTAATTGCGTGTCTCTAAAACATTAAATATGCTAATCTTTTCTCCATTACAATATATGTTAGTATTTTTACTGGAAAAATGCAAAATATTGGCTTAACCATGTCTTATGAAGAATATATCCAAGATGGCCGACAACTCCCCCCCCCATTTAACTGTAACGATCATGTACCATGGAAATATTTTTGTGAATTCTGTATTGAATTGTTTTAATTAGGCTTTTAATGTAAAATGCTGATCTTGAAAATAATTGTTGGGCTGAGTGGCCTGATTTAATGGGAATATATAAATACAAATTATTTTCCTTTTTAAAATTTCTTATAGCTGTTTTTAGAAAGCCTCTTATTTATTAAAGTACAACGAACGGTACAATACCACTTGCAGGTATTATTGGTTCGAGAATAACATTTTGTGTACTGCCCAACACCGTTTGAGATTGTATTTCATTTCCATTTTTTATTGATTAGCCATATTTTTTTGGTATAAATACAATAAAAACGAACGTTAAACAACACAAACCAATATATGGACACAATACAAATATATTATCGATTCCGGTAAACAACGCTTGTCATCCTCTGAACAGTAGGATTCACAAATGATTGCGCCATCATTTTTGTACATGTTGTACTTATATTGCAATAGTTTGTGTTGTGAAAAGTTAATTTGTATTTTTTTTAATTAATAAGATTGGTGTTCTTCCATACGCTTGTAGCTAAATTAAACCTAACAAAATTATGTTCATGGATCAACATATTTTATGGTTGTATACAAATATTACAATTAAATAAATAAATGACGTAGGAACCCAATGCTAGAACAACTGTAGCCATTTCAAATGAATGAAAAATACAATTTATTCAGTTAGAGTGGTAATAAAAAGTAAAAGAAAAATTACGCCAAAGTTGATTATAATTAAGTAACTGGGTTGACAGATATAGAATAGTAACTTATTCTCTCAAATTTATTTTTGAATATACAAAAGTTAACTATTTTGAAGATGCATTATTCTTTTGTACAATACTATAATTTGGTAAAAAAAAGTGAAATAATAAAGCCGTTAAAAAATAATCCTTTTTCTTAACTTTTTTTCAGGATGAACATAATGATATTAAAATTAAAACAGTACGAAACTGAAATTAATATGCAATTTTTACTTAAAAAATCTAACCTATTTACTTTCAAAAATAATAATAACAATAACAACTAATAATTATGATATCAGTAAATGTCTCCAAAAATGTAAGGTTTCTAATGCTACAGCCTGATTAGAGGTTTGCTATTATTAGATTGTGTTTATTAGATACATAAAAATAAATTTAATTTACATAATTTAGTGTTTTGATAGATAATGTTTCAAAAAAATACGAAGCTGAAATTAAGCATTCTGATAATATTCCGAACGGGAAAGAATTTCTTTAAACGCCCTTCAAACTGAGGTAGGCCCACTTTAAGATTTTAAGAACAATAAATTAGAAATACTAATACATAATATGAATCATGAATAAATAGTTATTTTATGACTAATTACATCATCTACTACTTTCATTTTGTTGTTTCAAACTATTCCAAGTCATCCAGTGAAAGTTATACATATTGAGACTGGTGTCAGATATTGGGAGCATTAAGTAAACTGATTATGAACAACTCACAATTGTTGTTGTAAGATTTACTACTCTTCTAAGTTGTTCATTAAAATGTCACCGACTTGTGAAAACTTAAGTGTGTGGTTATTTACCTCCTTACTTCGTAAAGATAAGACAACAGTTTCTGCAAGTAAACACATGTTTTAGTAAACAATGGCTGTACCGTACAATGAGAGAGAACAACGGAGTACGAGTAAAATGTATTAAATTAGTTATATGAAATAAGATTGAATGGAAGTGTTATTCAGTAAATTTCGTATTAATCAATTAAAAGTTTGAAAGGGATAACCTTTTTGTGTACTTGTTATAAGTTCTAATTTTTATTTTTAAGTTTTCTGTTGCATAGTTTAAAATAATCATTGTACTAATCATATACAACAATTAAGTTTGAAATCTCACAGTTATATGTTTCTAGATACAGTTATAAAAATTGTAATAGATTTATCCTGGTAATAAATGGCTATTCTATACGGACCGTCCAACTGCCATGTTTTTACGCTAGTTTTAGGTGTTTATAATACCATTCTATTATAAACGCCTGTTAGAACGCCTGTTGGGCGGTTTCAGCGTCGTCAGAGGTTTGCCGTAAAGGTAAAGGTCGTCAGAGGTTAGCCGTAAAGGTAAAGGTCGTCGGAGGTTTGCCGTAAAGGTAAAGGTCGTCTGACGTTTGCCGTAAAGGTAAAGGTCGTCGGAGGTTAGCCGTAAAGGTAAAGGTCGTCGGAGGTTTGCCGTAAAGGTAAAGGTCGTCAGAGGTTTGCCATAAAGGTAAAGGTCGTCAGAGGTTTGCCATAAAGGTAAAGGTCGACAGAGGTTTGCCGTAAAGGTAAAGGTCGTCAGAGGTTTGCCATAAAGGTAAAGGTCGTCAGAGGTTTGCCGTAAAGGAAAAGGTAGTCAGAGGTTTGCCGTAAATGTAAAGGTCGTCAGAGGTTTGCCGTAAAGGTCGTTAGAGGTTTGCCGTAAAGATAAAGGTAGTCAGAGGTTTGCCGTAAAGGAAAAGGTAGTCAGAGGTTTGCCGTAAAGATAAAGGTCGTCAGAGGTTTGCCGTAAAGGTAAAGGTAGTCAGAGGTTTGCCGTAAAGGTAAAGGTAGTCAGAGGTTTGCCGTAAAGATAAAGGTCGTCAGAGGTTTGCCGTAAAGGTAAAGGTAGTCAGAGGTTTGCCATAAAAGTAAAGGTCGTCAGAGGTTTGCCGTAAAGAAAAAGGTAGTCAGAGGTTTGCCATAAAGGTAAAGGTAGTCAGAGGTTTGCCGTAAAGATAAAGGTCGTCAGAGGTTTGCCGTAAAGGTAAAGGTAGTCAGAGGTTTGCCATAAAGGTAAAGGTTGTCAGAGGATTGTCGTAAAGGTGAAGGTCGTCAGAGGGTTGCCGTAAGGGTCATCAGAGGGTTGCCTTTAACGTCAGACGTTTGCCGTAAAGGTCGTTAAAGGGTTTGCCGTAAAGATAAAGGTTAGATGTACAGCTGCGATTCATTTATTGGAGTATCCCGAATTATGGTACATCCCTTACTGCTTCAAGTTAAAACAATTATTCCCCCTGATGCTATGTGGCTTTTAATAAATTTTACAAATACAAAATATGTTTCAATTATCTTCAATTATTTAGTACACAGTAAATTATATATTATAATTACCTTGCAGTTCCTTGATCTCTCTTGATTTTCTTTCATTGGTTGATCATCTCTCCTTTTCCCCTATACTAGGATTTTTCCGTACAATCTGAAATTATGATATCAATCTTTTGGTGTTGATGTTAGAAATATATAATATCATTTTGTAAGAACAGCTGTTAGTTAGTTGTAGTAACAGTGTCCTTACTCAAAATTACAGATTATCAACAACTGCAAAAGTACCACATGGAAGAACATAAAAAGAAGCCGACAACTGAAAGTAACTAACCAAGTACTTGAACTTTTCTTGATCTTAACAAGTATTGAAAAAGTATGAATACAGTATTAAAAGTACTTTTTCGATATTTTCAAATCGAAAGATATTGAACATTTACATTTATTCTCGGTCTTTAGAGACATTTTCTATATAGTACATTGAATGAAACGCTTTATCTAGTGGCAATGAAAAATAAACTTTTGGTACTCATTTTTTGTTGTTGTTGAAAATTTTGTCTTTATAGTTTTTCTTTTTTCACCCTTTTTGATACTATACGTAACAACATTGGTAATAGTGAACTAATTAAATTGCTACTACCCTGAACTGGGTGACAGAATCGAGTTGAGGAGTTATCGTATTTTTTATTAATGCCTAATTTCGCTTAGTTTAAAGGGTTTAACTAGTTTATGTAGAGAGTGATCAGTTTGTTTGGAATTAAGAGGTTGTGAGAGGAATGTTCACAGGAAAGGGTAGGAGAAATACTGCGCACCCAAATTGTGTTATAAATATGTATGTTTGATTATTAAAATTTGAATCTGAATCCGTAAAAATTTTACTGTAGGGCAGTATAAATTCCACAAAAACATGGTTGACAATGTCTTAAAGAAATATAGGCTTTTTAGACATAGCTTTTCTTATTGACATTGTAAAACACATTGGCGGTAGTTAGATCAAGAACTACCCACCCCACTATAAAACCTCTTATTACAAATAAATGTTGGCCTGAAGATCCAACGATAAACTTGAAGATCTAAGATAAAAAAGAAGAGTTCGTTAGGCTATTTATAGCAAAGTAATTCGTAATATACGGTAGGGAGTTTTAAATGACCGATTGTATTACTATAGATTTTTTTTAAAAACCTCACTCACCAGTTGACATGGGCCTAAAGGCCTGTGCGTCAAATTTATTCAACGAGTGAAGTAACAACCGTTGGCTCAGAGGGGATTCGAACCTAGCACCTTGCCCTCCGCAGTCCGAAGCCTTAGCCACTGAGCCACCAATTGTTCAGTACTTATTACCTTTGTCAGCACATTGTTATCTGAGTCGAGGACGGTTGTGGGTTGTCTTTAAGAGAGGCGGGGGTGGGGAGTGACGTCATCGTTTGCCTCCCCTAGCCTAGATAAGGGGTTGTAATTGTAGATTTACCCCTTCGTTAGATTAGCTGGCAATTCGATTGGATTAGAAATTCAAATGTGAGTTTGTGCTGGCCGACTGATGACCGAATAACCCCCCTCGCCCCTCGTACGGCACTTATCGTTGTGATGCACATACATTATTCAAAATAGTCATGTATTATTTATTTTTGTTTTGGTACATTTTTATGTTTTTCAGGCTTTTATTTATACTCACACCCTTCTTAGAGGAATCTTATTTAAATCTCTGAGAAGGTTGCAGCTTTTGAAGAAAGGTGTAAATAGTTTTGCCTGGACCATTGAAGGGGTTTTTTATTTATCCGAATTTTAAATTTTTTAAATAGTATCTTGAAAAGTAAATCTCTACGTGGAAATGTAAAAGTTAATATAGGTCAACAAAAATATTTTTTTATTTCGATTAAGTTTGTTGCTTGGGTGTAATTATGAGTGCTAAAAATATAATTTTTAGTAACAAAAAAAAATTAAATAATGATTGTATAGGAAGAAGAATTATTTTATCTGAAAAAAAGAAAACATGATTATTGCGTTTTTGTGGATTAAAAACCTTCAGTTTAAATTATGCATAAAGCAATCGTCTGATTTTTTTCAGTTTGCTGCTTTTAGTGTTACCATACTAATTACGAAAATTATCCTGTTAAAAAATGAATTAAGTTGATAAAGAAATCGAAACAATCACTGATAAAGAAAAAATATAAGTGAATTTCACATTCCAATGTGTTACAAATTTTGCCTACACACATTTTAGCAATTTGTATTTAACTTTTGAAAGCTTCTCATACGTTTCACTCACCAAAACTAACCAGTTTAAGCAAATATTTCTGAATCCACACATTTTATTTGTTAAAAAAAAAAAATAATAATAAAATAAACCCATAGATTTGGTAAAGTAATTCTCTAACGTTTGGTTTTATGAGACATGGGAGGTAGAACTATATTAATGTGGCATCTGAACCACGAGATGTAAGTCAAACTTGACCGGATATTCATTATACTCGATTCCTATTCTCACTCGAGACATAGTTTTATCATTCAACCTGGAACTTTAGACTAAGATAGCACTGTCCAAGTTGTCGGCGGCCAAAGTACGGAAAAGTGAAGGTAAAATGGCAGACAAGAACGCCAACAATTCCATAAAACTTACCATGTAAGTTCATTTACTCACACCACTTCTGTCAATTGTTCAACGTACAAATTTAACACACGACGCAAGAAATCTAAGCGGTATTCCTCCTCGGTACAGCCTAATAAACAAGAAAGATTACCCTTGACTCGGAGAGGGGTAGTCATGAATCAGATCTACTTAAAAATTCGACGCGTGTCTAAATTAATTTGAAGGCCACTGGTAATTGATGATTGAATCAAGTGACACAACTTCGTTACTTAGCAGGAAGTTAAACAAACAAAACAAGCATCCAGTGACAAAATGAAACAAATGGATTGAGAGATATTTGTTCACTGAATCAATATCAGAATAATGCATTATGCATGAGAATCTAATCTGAATGGGAGACTAGGACAAGAGGGTGACTGTTGGGGTTAGTGGTTCAGTGCCTCGGCCTTGGGTTCTCTGGCCGAACAACAAGCTTCCGCTCTAAACACGAATATTTCAACTTATTACAGGCATTTTAATGTGACTTTGTACTGTCATGAAACGTACGTGACGATTAAAAAATACATTGTTTGTTTATATTTTTAAAATTATATTTTATATAAAAGTGTAATTCTTATTGTTATATAATGAGTGTTATGTCGACTAAAATAACAAAGAAATTTAAAATGAAAGCAGAACTTTTTAATTTGTAATGGTCGTATTCCTGTAATATCAATCATCTAACTGTGTGATTGTATCTGGGTACAGCTACTAAAATTAACTATCGGAATCAGTCAGTCATCAGATCTAAGTTTAAGGGGACTTCATAGGAAACTAATAAACATTTTACATTTGTGATTTTCTGGTCAACATTTTTATGACACATTGTGAATATTGTCATATTGAACTAACTAAGTTTTTATGTCTTGCCTTTCATTATCTGGTGAATACAATTTTTTTTCTGAATCATACTGTACAGCGAGAATTAATGATTGTGATGTTCGATATTGTTTTGTTTGTTCCATATCCTTGCTTCACACGAGTAAACTCCAAGTATCACACTAGTTTGTATAAAGAATCTGTTTGTTCCAGCATTATTTGCAATTTATATAACCATCCGCACGTCAATACCACCGCATGCGTATGGGTGGCGGGTGGGTCAATACCACTTTACGTGGATGGGTGGGTGGGTGGTTCATTACCACTGTACGTATATAAGTGAGCGGGTGGGTCAATACCACAGTACGTGTATGGGAGGGCGGGTGGGTTACGTAAAGTTACCCAACAATACCACTTTACGTGGATGGGTGGGTGGGTGGTTCATTACCACTGTACGTATATAAGTGAGCGGGTGGGTCAATACCACTGTATGTGTATGGGTGGGCGGGTCGGTCAATACCACAGTACGTGTATGGGAGGGCGGGTGGGTTACGTAAAGTTACCCAACAATACCACTTTACGTGGATGGGTGGGTGGGTGGTTCATTACCACTGTACGTATATAAGTGAGCGGGTGGGTCAATACCACTGTATGTGTATGGGTGGGCGGGTCGGTCAATACTGTACGTGTATAAGTGGGCGAGTGGGTCAATACCACTGTACGTGTATGGGTGGGCGGTTGGGTCAATACCACTTTATGTGTATAAGTGGACGGGTGGGTCAATACCACCGTACGTGTATGGGTAGGCGGGTGGGTAAATACCACCGTACGTGTATGGGTAGAGGTGGGTGGGAAAATACCACTGTACGTGTATTGGTGGGCGGTTGTCCGGTAAGTATTATATAGGTGCATCTATAGTCTAATTAATAACGCGACACTAATAAAAAATGGTAACTCACTTGTTACCAATTTAAAAATAAGGCCTAATTTGGTAAAAGGTTCCAACAGTACTTGTAACTGGGGAGTATTTTGTACAGAAAATAATTATTTAATAAAATAAAACCAAGGAAATATAAATTTTAAAACTATTCAAAAATATATACAAATAGTGACACTTGCCTGTAATTGTTGGTATCATAATGACTTCCCTTTTTTGGCCAAACCACATTTTTTACATTTATCCATTAAGATTAAACTGTCAAATTTGGAGTATTAAAACACGTCCTTGTGTTTGTATGTGTGTAAAATATCAACAATATTTTGAAACTTTTAATATGAACAATATTCATTACCCGAAAAATTAGATTAGGTTGATTTGTTATCTTATTTGTAAGTCAGGCAACCGAAGAATTACAGAAAGTAATATTCAATTCAGAAAGAAAAATAAAAAGCATGGCAATTACGTAAGTTCTTGGGAAAAATTGTTATATCCTGTATTAAAAAAAACAAGTATTAAATAAGCTTTTTTGTTATTTTAGAACCATCACTAACCGTGTTGTAAGGTTCTTTATCAAATACGTTGATTGAAATAGAGAATTACTCTATAGGATATATTGTTCCCGGGATTTGAACGTACATTGAAAGAAAAGTCTTCAAGATATATTACTGGGGGAACAAAGACGTGACCACGCGAGGAGCAAGTGTCGAGGAATTGATTGGTCGAAGGAGCAGCAGCTTGGCTACTTTGAGAAATGAGCAACTTGCGGAGTTCTCAACAGCTGGGCAAGACGTGTTCTTAGATAAGTGAAAGTTAACATCCTTTCATCTCAGATAGATTTAATTACATTATGTCCGATGTAATGGGCTTAAAATATTCCAAGAAGCGTTCCAAGGAAATATTATAAATATTATATTGATGTACTTTTGTTGTCGCTGTTTATTGTTATTGTTAATCTACATCTTTTTTAATTATATAATATAATCATTCATAGTTTATGTCACAGTATTTTTTATTTTGGCATAGTTTGTTAAATACATTTACGTATATATTACAGAGTTGATATTTATTTATAAGTAAACTTCAATATTTAAAACTGATATTTTTCTTGTCATATGTATGTTAATTTTGGCAGTTTTTTTTATTGAAGGCTGAAACCATGTAAACTTGTATTTGGACGTTTATGTTATGGCTTACATCTCACTATATATTAATTTGATATGTTTGACCGCTTCAGTGTAATTGGATTTACATCAGTATTAAGTTATAAAAATAAATAAATAGATTCCATTCTTAGATGTACGTAAATCATTATTTATGCGAGAGTATTATTATAAAATGTTAGTATTCAGTTTAACTGACTTTTTAGGTAAGTTAATCAATATATATATATATATATATATATATATATATATATATATATATATATATATATATTAAATTCTACCCATTAACGTAACATTTGGGATTTGAGTAATGTCAATACAGTATTAATATTATATTTTAGTTTGAATTAATTTATTTAGATCGATGTTAGTTTGTGCCTATTAAAGTATGATGTACACCTTTACAAACCATTTCACAATTACCTGACAGACAGGCAATAATGAACATAAGGTGTGGTATTTGTATTTATAACCAACAAAGGTTGTGAGTTGGAATTACCAAACTCTGTATTCTTTGTTTAAACAACCCACTTAACTTTCTTCTTATCTCCTTATCAAAGTAAAAGCCCTGAGTACGTAGACTGGGTGGGTGGGTCATTTATAGGAGTCGACGTAGTAGAATATTGATATGTATGAGTTCATTAATTGAAGGATCTGCAGATAAATGGAGTCACTAAACGATTTCAATAAAATGTTTATAACAAGGTACAGATATTAGAGTGATCGATTTTAGTAAAACACAGGCACACATCCTCAGAACAGAGATACTATAAAGGAAATGATCACCATAATATGTATACCTACGTTTAATTATGTAACATTAAAATTGTATTTAATTTATGTTGCATGATATCTATGCCAATAAGCAAATTGAGCCATTAATAAAATAATACAGTTTATTTTTGAACCATTTCCAATAAGATTTAAGGGCTTAACTTTTAACTATAGTAAATTTAAGTTCTAGTATTGTTGGTTACCCAGTTGCTATTTTTTATGTTTTTGTATATATACTAAGTGTGTTTTGTTGTATGAATAAAATACAAAAGGATTTAGTTGTTTTATTGTTGTTTATGTAATATTTCAGATTTTAGAAAACAATTATATCTTATAAGAGTTTAATAGCATTTAAATACATTTTTATATATCGAGACAGTAAATTTTATGATAATTATGATCTACGTGATATCTCACCGTCACACTATAAACTCGCATAGGATCGTAAAATAATGAGTAAAATACAAACTTTTAATTATTTTTAATATTTACAAGTCCTGTGAAAGGTTGGGCAATCTCTAGTCTAGACTAAACATTCTCCATTCAGATCATCTGAAATCAATCTTTGATCTATGAGAGGAAGGCAGTTCGGAAGCACTTCAATTGCTTGACAGCTGTCCGGTCCACAACAGGGGACGAAACAGCTGAGAAAGCACCAGCTGATTTCCAGCGTCCAGTATTAGGAACAACATATTCTGGAACTGATGAATGCACCGTCATGGAGGCTTAGTGGTCAATATTTCCGACTGCCGTATATTGTGTCCAAAGTTCAAAATTTCATTGTGTAATGTCCTGAGTTCTAATACGAAATAACTCCAGGAACGCATCAATACAATTTTCACGAAAGAAAAAAAATGTTTTTGAAATCGTGTCTTTATGTTATCATGTCGAAATACTATAAAATATTAAGTTGACACATGTTATGCCAAATACTAAACAAACAAACAGGCGATTTAATAAATTATATTTAAAAAAAGTATACTACATAAATTTTCTGGATAACTATTTAGTAATTTTTATTAATTTTTAATTTTATATAGAACTGAACAAATAATATGTGAACTTAATTAAGAACTTGATTATAGGCAAATATATTGGGTTTAAAGACATTTGTTGTGGAATGCTCTTGATACAGTTACGAGTGCTGCTGCTTGTAACTACTGATCATTTTATTACGATTTTCTGTCAAAACATGTTGTGATAGATTTAACAGTCACCTACTGAATGCACCTGTGCAAAAGAGATGAAGCGAGTGGTGGATGTGTGATAGAGAAATACTCTTCCTCTATTGTGTTATTACATTTAATGTTGTCATAGAAATATAATAACACTGGTATGCCACGGGCTGTCGGAGCAGTGACAAGCCCCACCCACTACGTTATTAGCAGGAATGACCATTGGTTGGCTTGGTTAACATTAACGAACTGAGCTTAGAACGAATTATTTAAATAGTTTTATCGTATTAAAATAACAATTCATAGTAAGAATAACGCAATTAATGACAATATAAAAAATAAATAGCAAGTAAACAGACTAGTAAAATAAATTACAGTTATTTTTTAAACTAAACACTGTTGCTGAAGTTGATCACTTGAAGGCGGAAGTTAGCTACGTATGTGAAGCAAGGCAGCTAAGTAGTGCAACAATTTCCCTATGTTGCTGAAACCCCTACATGCACTAAATATAAAACCAGGTCGCTTACAGTTTGGCCCAATAATAATATAATGATTTAATAATGTTTTTTATGTTATTAATGTTTTTGCGCTCATAATATTTCGAAACTCTACAAAACTAAAATTATTTAAGTAATCATTACAAGGACATTCTCAATGAATTCCCGGCAGTAATTGAGTCAATGTTTATTCCGACATAACACAGACATGACTATGGCTCTGACATATTCTATACCGGATGGCTGTTCAACTTGATTCCTGGAGCTATAAAAGAGATTTTATCTCCGTCTCGACTTTATGGTAAATGCATTTTATATGCATAATGTTTTTATTTAAGAATATGACCAACCAATACAACCAAGGTGTATAGCTAAATTGGCCTGGTAATGTTATTTATCCTGAGTTAGAAATTAAACACATCAAAATACATATAAACCATTTTTAATGATAGGGACAATTTTTAAAATTCATTTGCTTTACTCAGCATAACAAATTTTAAAATCTAAACAGTTTATAATCTGGCTTCTTTTCAAAAGCCTTAATACTAAGTACCAGGAAAAACGTGAATTTTGTTTTCCTTAGATGCTTCGAAAATTCATGCAATTCTCTCGTGAAGTACAGTTTACTTTTTAACAATTTCAAATACGATTTAAGGGCTAAACTTTTAGCTATAGTACATTTAAGTTCTAGTATTGTTGGTTAACCAGTTGCTATTTTTTATGTTTTTGTATATGTACCAAGTGTATTTTGTTGTATGAAGTATTCACGTAGATGCTGTAGAATGTTTCCAAATCTAGAACTTATATTTGAATGAGATGAGAACTTTGTTAGCTACTCTGACCGACCATACCATTTTCGATCCGACTAGATTTTGTAAATAATTTTTAGGAATATTAAATATATCGTAGTTCCGTATAAACTTACATTTTACTGCATAGTTCTTTTTTTCCTTTTTTCATTGTATAGGTTTTATCATAGTAACTCTAATCAAAAGTTATTCAACATTTTCTTCTTTTTTAAAAAATATTGTATAAAATTGTTTAATATTTATTTAATTTTATGTCATTCCTATAATTCATCTAATTGTGTATTTTATTCATTTTGCATTTTTTATTTAATCCTGAATAAGAGTAGTCCATTAATTTTAGTATTAATTGTTAATTGTGCTGTTTAAGATTGAGCTTTATCATCTTTTTTATTTTTGTAATTTAAGAACTCTCTTCCTTATGTGGAATGCACTCACATATATAACAGTAACTATTTTATTTATTTACTTTTTGTATAACCCTATATATGAATTGATATTACAATGTATATATCTCTTTCATCTAAATATGTAATTTATGTAACCTTATGCTTAATGCATTTTAGTGAGTAGATAAAGATTTTGATTTGATTTGCAGTGGCAATAGTCAGAAATAACATATAAAACGTTAAGTATAAATATATGTGTTTAATTTTTCTTTTTTCTTTTCATTCAAGTTACTAAAATCTATTAATTTAATTTTGAGGCCTAGATCTATCATTGTCAACTTTTAAAGATAATATAATTTCATCGATGTATTCCAGGCAATACGTTCAAAATGTGCAGTCGTGCGCATAGTGGACTAAAAGTGTTATAACTTGTGATACATATTTCAGAATTAGCCTGAGGGAGGAGAAGAAAAATAATATAGTACAAAGTCGTAAACAAAAAGTCGATGTAGGATAAATCAACGATCCATGAAAAACAAAAGTAATCGAAGATACTTTCTAACAGCAAAATTAACATGAAGCGAAACCTTAAAAGTTAGAATGTAAGTTAAATATTGTCAGACATTTAAATTAGTAGAAGAAAAGTAATTTTAGTATTCAAAATTCAAGTTTTAATTTCATTGTGATTACTTTATTAATGTTGCTTACATTACAGAAAGTTTCATAAATTTACGTTGCTTGATCGAAGACATTATTATAATTAATAATAATAATAATCTATATTCTTTTGATACGATATTGAATTGGTATACAGCAAATACATAATAAAAACTACAAACACTGCATAGACATAATTATACACCCTGTATAAATTTTGAGTGCTGCTATAAAATTGTGTTTTGGAATAATCTCAACCTTTATAAAGTTTTCTGTATTCTTAAATTAATTTTAAATCTACTTACTAAAATTTTTTATAATTTTATTCCTTTCGATGCGTAAGTATTTTTGGTTCTCTTTAATTAATTTTTGTTGTCGTACAGCATGATTCAACTGTATGAGTGAATTTATTTGTATGGAAGGTGGTTCTGTCGTATGGTATTTGAGGGTCTAAGAATGGAAAATAAATATATTACTGTATATCGTGATTTACAGTAATAAATTATGAAATTTGTATTACTTGAACGAATCCAACTCTTAACCAGAACATTTTGTATTTTCATGTTCTTTGGAAAATATTATCATAATTTTATTGCTGTATGCACTATAGCATCTTATGCGATGTACTAAACATAAAAAAAATTTCAACATTTAAGAAAAATATGTAGAGAACCAATATCTGTATTAACTTAATAGGGTACGTCACAAAGTCACTTTAATCCCATCAACATGAAAGGCACTCAAAGAAAGCTTTTCATCCAACTTTACAGCCAGAAATATGAGTTCAAACTGACTGACAAAGTTTCTGACAAGACTGAGAGAAAGTTGTTCACTTGTAGAAAAGGAATATGTTCTTGTTTCCTATATATGACTATATATACCAGAAGAAATGTTAAAACATCGATGGTAACAGTTATGCTCTATTCAAACATCGATGGTAACAGTTATGCTCTGTTCAAACATCGATGGTAACAGTTATGCTCCGTTCAAACATCGATGGTAACAGTTATGCTCTGTTCAAACATCGATGGTAACAGTTATGCTCTGTTCAAACATCGATGGTAACAGTTATGCTCTGCTCTGTTCAAACATCGATGGTAACAGTTATGCTCTGTTCAAACATCGATGGTAACAGTTATGCTCCGTTCAAATAGCGATGGTAACAGTTATGCTCTGTTCAAACATCGATGGTAACAGTTATGCTCTGTTCAAACATCGATGGTAACAGTTATGCTCCGTTCAAACATCGATGGTTACAGTTATGCTCTGTTCAAACATCGATGGTAACAGTTATGCTCTGTTCAAACATCGATGCTTACAGTTATGCTCTGTTCAAACATCGATGGTAACAGTTATGCTCTGTTCAAACATCGATGGTTACAGTTATGCTCTGTTCAAACATCGATGGTTACAGTTATGCTCTGTTCAAACATCGATGGTTACAGTTATGCTCTGTTCAAACATCGATGGTTACAGTTAAGCTCTGTTCAAACATCGATGGTAACAGTTACGCTCTGTTCAATCATCGATAGTAACAGCTATGCTCTGTTCAAACATCGATGGTAACAGTTATGCTCTGTTCAAACATCGATGGTAACAGTTATGATCTGTTCAAACATCGATGGTAACAGTTATGCTCTGTTCAAACAGCGATGGTAACAGTTATGCTCTGTTCAAACATCGATGGTAACCGTTATGCTCTGTTAAAACATCGATGGTAACAGTTATGCTCTGTTCAAACATCGATGGTAACAGTTATGCTCTGTTCAAACATCGATGGTAACAGTAATGCTCTGTACAAACATCGGAACGTAATTTAAGTTCTAAACTAACCCCTCCTTGAATTGGTGCATATCCTTAGTTTGCTAGAACATAAACAACATCACTACAACTAGGCAGGAATGTTAAGTGGTCTATATTTACAGGGTCCACCATTGTTCCAAAATAGCATCTCGCAGTTGTGTCTAACTTACGACACTATTTTACTTTAAGTTTACTTCTCAGTTTCAGAAGAAACATAAATTTTCCAATGAAATGTTTCTTCTGAAACTGAGACGAAATGTTACAATGAAAACATCTCTGTATAAAAGTTCCTATTAAATTAGTTGACGTGTGTAGAAGAAATATTCATAGTTACGTTTTCAGTGTAAAATGGGACCTGTTTATTAAAATTGTATTGACTATTTCATTGGTTAGTTGTTAAATTTTTCCGTGCTTAAATGTTTCATTATTAATAACATTTGTTTGTTGCTTTCTTATAAGTATAGTTTTGTTTTTATTGTTATTGTTGTTGTGTATTTTACCAGATTATCTATATTATGATTTTTCGTAGCTATTGTATAAATTAACAAATACATAAATATAAATATAGGCTAGTTACTCACTAAAGAAGGCAAAAGATAGGCAATGCTTATAAAAAAATCCTCGTATACGAACCATTAAGTCTAGTAAGGAAAAACATAAAGTCTGAGTCTTTCTGCTAAATAAAAAAAAGAAAACTTCGTGTAATTGGCGATTTTTTTAAAGGGAAGTATACAAGAATGAGTTTACATATAAAATAAAGTAATTCAACTTAATTTTTAAACAATAACACAGATTTTAATATTAATTGTTACTTTACAATAAAGTAGGAATTATAACTTATTGATATGAAAAACTTCACAAGTACAAAAACACAAATTGTTGTATGATATCTGGTTTAACATTTGTGTAAAATGTAGAAGATATTTTACAGACAAATTTATTACAGACTAACTAAATCGTTGAACATTTTTGTCTAGCAATCTGAACCACACATTTACCGTTCATAATTGTTGCATTTGGGTTTGTTGGTGTAAATATTCACCACAGTCTTATTTATTTGATAGGAGTAAATACTACTTACATGAATTTAGTTTTGGACAGCAGCATTAAAAAAAAAATTGAACGCTGTTTTGCTACATTTAATGTAATGCATGTTTTCATTGTCAGCTAGTGAACAGAACTAAATAATATAGCTAATTTCAAATTTATGTCTTATGGAAAACTAAATGTTTTAATCCTAGAAAATTAAGTACAAAAGTTGTCCCTATAATTCATTTTGAGAAAACATTTTATACGCCGATAAGGCAAACAATATATATTGAATGATCATTGACCATCGACTTTCTAAAGTAATAATCGTAAAGATCCCAGGAAGGGACATTTTGGATATTGGAAGGATTTGATAACGGACATAAAACCCAAGAAGTTACATGTAGTTCCTGCACCAGTCAAGGAGACGTAAAATCTTGGACAGCCCAAAGGACTCTTGGGATAAAAAGGACCTCATTACACTTCCCAGTATTAACGAGATTGCTTTTGCCAACGATCTGCTTGAATTGAAAATAGTAAAATTAAGATAATTCATCAAGTATAATTATTTAGAAGTATTAAGAACTGTCAATGAAATTTAAGTATTATAATAATGTGTAACATGTAGTGAAAAATACAGCACATTTTAACAGTGAAAATATTTAAGTGAATAGCAAAAGGAAGAATTGTTGTTATATCTTATATAAAAATATGAAAACATATACGATAGTATAGAAACAATAAATTAGGCCTGTATTTTTTGTATGTTTTCCATTTATACAATTACCTCATTATTACCTAATTTATGTGTTTATATGTCTGAGGGAACATATATACACATAACATCTTGGAATCTGAGATAAGACTGAAAGCCTATACTTAAACATAGCCAAGCCATTACTATATTTAAGCTGCTGTCTCCTTTTCACTTGTTTTATTCTCTGTGTACTGTAATAGTCTGTTGTTTGGTCTGTTAGTGTAGTTTTATTATTGTTATTTATTTATAATTGTTATGTTTTGATATATTTTATTAACACTCATTGTTATTTTTATTTATTTATTGTAATTAAAAATACTATTTTAGTAAAATTAGAAAAAAACTTATAGTATATTACTCGAATATCGTTTCGCTAGAGAGATGACAATTTGTAAACTGTTTGTAAACTGTATGAGAATATTATCAGTAAATGAATTGAATTTGCTCATAATTCATTGCGTAATCTTATTCACTATGAAAGCAAGTATAATTGGAATATGCAAATTTGGTTTCACTAGTTTGCCTAAAATCTTGATTAAACACAGTACCCAATACATTTTAATATTACAATTAAAATAAAAAGATGTAAGTTAATTTTAATTCTGAGGATTAAAGGGGGTTGTCGTTACCTATGCTCTGAGATTGATACTTAAAAACGACTATCTAACTGATCTTACATTGTTATTAGTCTTATCAATTCATATCAACATTATAGACTACCTGTGGCCAAAGCTTTACTTAGGCCTACATCAAACGTACTCAAGTGATTTAATTTGTAGACATTCTTAGTAGATAAAAGTATAACTATATCAACAGCCTCAGAGATACCACTGAGGATGCCACATCACAGCATGGGCGAATCGTTTGGTGATGTAATTGGTGCAAATAACATCTTGAAGCGGCCTTTATCAGAAGCTTTACATAAACGATTGATGATGTAAATGACGTAAATAACATCTTAACGCGGCCCTTATCAGATGCTTTTGATAAACGTTTGATGATGTAAATGACGTAAATAACATCTTAACGTGGCCCTTATCAGATGCTTTTGATAAATGTTTGATGATGTAAATGACGTAAATAACATCTTAACGCAACCGTTATTAGATGCTTTTGATAAACGTCTGACGATGTAAATGACGTAAATAAAACGTTTGATGATGTAAATTGCGTAAATAACACCTTGAAGCGGCCATTATCGGAGCTTTACATAAACGATTCATGATGTAAATGACGTAAATAACATCTTAACGCGGCCGTTATCAGATGCTTTTGATAAACGTTTGATGATGTAAATGACGTAAATAACACCTTGAAGCGGCCGTTATCAGATGCTTTTGATAAACGTTTGATGATGTAAATGACATAAATAACACCTTGAGCGGCCGTTATCAGATGCTTTTGATAAACGTTTGATGATGTAAATTGCGTAAATAACACCTTGAAGCGGCCATTATCGGAGCTTTACATAAACGATTTATGATGTAAATGGCGTAAATAACATCTTGAAGCGGCCATTATCGGAGCTTTACATAAACGATTTATGATGTAAATGGCGTAAATAACACCTTGAAGCGGCCATTATCGGAGCTTTACATAAACGATTTATGATGTAAATGGCGTAAATAACATCTTGAAGCGGCCATTATCGGAAGCTTTACATAAACGATTTATGATGTAAATGGCGCAAATAACACCTTAAAACGATCGCTATCGGAAGATTTAGTTTTAAGTAGTAAATTAATTTAATATTTTCAAAATTAAATGCCTAGATTTTTACACATTACACATTAATATTTTCTCAGCCCGTGAGAAACACGTTCACACGGCCAAACAACATTCTGCTCAATATGCAGAAACATAAAAAACCTCTTACATTTTTGTTCTGAGATAAATATAGAGTCCTTGCGTTAAACATACACGTCATCAAGGTCAAATCTGGTGGGGGGGGGGCGGTCTGTTATGTCGTCATCTGGCCTACTCCCCTAGTCTAGTTAGGGGATGTGTCCCCTTCATTACATTAGCTGGAAATGGATCGAGTTAGACTTTTAAATATCAGTTTGGAACTGTTGGCAGATTACTGCAGAGTTATGTGCGCTTTTTCTCACACGTTTTAAAGTTTCGTTTATTAAAAATAGTGCGTTGGTTTTCATAATTTTCTGTTTATTATACACCACTTCACATGTATTACGAATGCATTTTTGGTTTTATGCTAGTGAAAGGCGTATCGAAGGTCTGTAATTGAAGATGAGTGTATCATTTGGTAATTTTAACATGCATTTGTATGTACATTTATATTGAATTCATGTCAAACCATAAGACATTAGCTTATGTACTAGAAAACTTTAAGCTAATGTAAATTTACTTTATGTCCATATTATTTATATGCGTAATAGAAGCAATTATTTTTATTAAAATTTAATGAGTGAGTTTAAAAGGTCTAACATGTTTCATAGTACTATATACATAAGAACGAAGTGCGTGATCAATATAACCTTACCCAAACAACATGCAACATTTTAGAAAGATAAATAAATAAAAATCTGTATCAAAAACTGACATCAACTAGTGCCTAAAAGGTTTGAAAAAGTTGACAGATTATGAGCGTTTTACAATGGAATTAATTTCAAAACTTATGGGACATTACGGAACTTAATGGAATGGAATAATGGATTCCAAGGGCAGTACTTATCTACTTGAACTTTGCACATATTGATTCTAATATATCAACAGATATCTTTGAATTAATTGAAATATGGTTGGCAGTTAGTATAGCTGGGAGATCACAGTAGCGACAGTTCAGCTACCAAACTCCTTGTTACTTTAGCACCACCTAGGAGACACGCACAGCTTGAGGATTGCTGCAGACGTTAACATCAGACCCTCTTCTTTTATTCAGTGTGTACACTGCCTACATTCCCGCCACAAAGTCCAGAAAATTCATATAAGCAGATGATATTGCCCTCGAAACTCAACACGAAGACATATCGTAAACAGAAAGATCACTTACACTTGATCTAGCCACCATCAATTTTAGAACCTGCAAGCTAAATCAAAATCCAACAAAGGCAGAAGTAATAAACCCGAATAATAGACTAAGTACAAAAAAATTTAACATCTTTTCCGATAGTGTTAGGCTGAAACACAATAAGCATCCATAGTAGTTAGGAGTCAATTTATATCGATCTCTCTGTTTATAAAGTCACATACAAAAAAACAGCAGCAAAAGTGAGAACCCGAACTGATGTGCAGCAACTTGTTGGCCCATCGTGTGGAGCCACCGCACGAGTCTGCGTACTACTGCATTGTGCTGTACTTTACTTCACTGGTGAATACTGTGCTCCCGTGTGGCTTAACAGTAAACACGAACTAACACTGCAGCAACTTGTTGGACCATCGTGGGGAGCCACCGCACGAGTCTGCGTACTACTGCATTGTGCTGTACTTTACTTGACTGGTGAATATTGTGCTCCCGTGTGGCTTAACAGTAAACACGAACGAGATATACAACTAAATGGGGTGATGAGGTCCATCAGCGGCTCCCTTATTGCCCCCTCTACCATGGCTTCCAGTGCTGTGCAACATAGCTCCTCCAGATATAAGTCGCAAAGAGGCTCTTCTCAGAGAGTTCAAAGAAATCCTATCTACTCCGAATCTCCCCATTTTGCAAGATATCCCACAGCATGTGGGTTAATTGAGTGTTACAGTGGTATTAACCCGCCCATCCACCCATACACTACAGTGGTATTGACCCACCTGCCCACCCATACACTACAGTGGTATTGACCCACCCACCCACCTATACAGTACAGTGGTATTGACCCACCTGTCCACCCATACACGTACAGTGGTATTGACTTAATACAGTGGACTAGCTTATAGTTAGGAAACTTAAGAGACATTAATATTTAAGATGCTATACAAACAAACTTTAGGAAAATATCCCCTAAAGTACCCACCCGCCCGCCCATACACGTACATTGATATTGACCCACCCACCCGCCCATACACATACAGTGGTACTACAGCGACAATACATACACAGTACAGTGGTATGGCGACTTAAATAGAGAAAACCTATTCGACTAGCTTCCCGGTTAATCTTAAACGAATTTTCACCAAAAACCAATTGAACGTTAACTTGGGATATGTTTGATGGTCGAATCAAGTTTCTGGTATCACACCCTCCCACCGTCATCGGAGGAACGAACGTCCGTAGTAAGAAATGAACTATGCTGAGTCACTTTCCAATGGGTATGGGAATATCAAATACTGGAAACATAAGAAAATATTTTACTCTACCATGTTTAACAAAATAATATTTTCAAATTTTCTGTCTGGTATTAGTGAGGAAAGGCAAATGATCATTCATGTGATGGCTGAGTAGAAGATCAAACTATGGATCACATTGTTAATGACTGTCCATTCAGTTTTTTTCAGGGGGGATTAGCTGGTCTTCGTTCAATTAATTGGAGAAGCAGCTGTTGAACGGTTACGATCTCCGAGTCGGAATATCACTATTAAACACTAAGACACAAGTTTTTTGTTCTGTAAATTTTATTTGGATATCATTTATTGGTATGATTTTTAATTTGTTATTAATTTGGTATCTGGATTTGGAAGCCATATGATATAAATATATACCTAACAATAGCAGCACGTCTACTGGAAAAAGAGGGGTCAGCAGATGGAAAAAGACCCCAAACTCGTTTTCCCGCCTTAAATCTCTGAATAATGGATTCTAGGGGCAATACTTATCTAGTTGAACTTCGTAAATGTCGATTACAATACATCAGAAGATATCTTTGAATTGAAATATGGGCAATATCGAA
Organism: Stictocephala bisonia; assembly: GCA_035578905.1. Classification (NCBI taxonomy): domain Eukaryota; kingdom Metazoa; phylum Arthropoda; class Insecta; order Hemiptera; family Membracidae; genus Stictocephala; species Stictocephala bisonia. The sequence goes on from JAQJVL010000328.1 coordinate 394,571, forward strand.
TACTACATAATGTGCATGAATAATTTATCATTATTGGTAGTGTATCTAGTATATTTTAAATTGAAAGCGTTTTTTAGTAAATAAAATCTAGTGACAAGCATTAATATTATGAATGAGATGTAGTTTATTTGTCTTAATTATCAAAATTATTATAGTTTTCTCTATTATTAAACTTCAAATTAATTGTACTCCCTAAGACTAGACATCATGTTGCGGTTGATTCAAAAAAAAGGTAATCAGGATCATATGTTGGATAGGTCATATGGATCACTGCAGACCTCTTTTTGTTAAAACACAAATTTTAGTTAAAACAGAATTTTTAGTTAAAACGGAGATTTTAACATTAACTAACTTGTATGTTTAAACTATTTTACTTTACAATAAAACTAATTTACATCTTTTTCTGTCCAGAGTTTAGTCCATAAATAGAATAGGCTACTAGACACAAACTTGAACTTGACATATCACAATACAGACTGACCATTACTGGGAAATGTTTCAAAATTAATTGTATAAAATTTTTCAATAAATTACATCCATCTTATCGCATTATAGGTAGCTCTGTTTTTAAGTTAAGTTGAATTCCTGGCTGCTAAGAAACTCTTGAAGTGGTCTACACACGGGCCGACACGACTGCTCTACCCGACAAGTCGGCGCTAGCTGTCGTGTCGGGGCTTTCCCTATACACGTTCCGACCACAAGGGCCGACCAAACCACCAGGCCAGTCTAGAACAAGTGTTTTCCATAATTTCCAGTTTCTTTTTACATTACACAGTGTAGTCTCAGGAATCTTATTTTAATAAATTTCCTGAACCCTCCCAGCGTCCAGTAGTCCACTCCTTAATGTCCAGCCTTTTTTAGCTACTTTGCAGCGTTTTGTAGAAAAATGTTGATCACACACAAAAATAAGTAAAATCTTAAAGTATTATATATCAATGTAAAGTAAACAAAATAAGCTATATTAGAAAAATATTGTTATTTACCTACCTTGAATATTGTTGATGTTATCCTTGATTGTATTGTAAAAAATCAAAATTTCCCAAGTTTTGTTCAAAGTTTACACTATGCTAGTAAGAGTTATTTCACTATATAAATAAAACCAAGATAGCAGTTTTGTTGCAAATTTTATACATAAAAAGAAAATATATACATTATAAGGTTTATTACTACACTGAAAAAGGTACTCTATGAATTCTCTGAAACACTGACAGACTGTTAACACAATAACTGCGTTGTATAAATCAGCTGTTTTTTTTTTGTTTTTTTTTCACAAAGGAATAGAGGAAATCCAAAGACGTGCGATGTAAAGTAGAATCTCCTCTATCGATTCATGAATATTACGATGTATTATTACGAAAAATAACCGAGTTAACATTATAGTTTGTAAACGATTGCTTGATGTCGACGAATCGACAGGTATCATTCAGAGCGCCGCTATTGCGGTCGAATTTTCGACAAGTAACGCCGGGGAGGGTAATGCATTGGAGCACTAATTTCATCGGCCCCGGTTAGAGTAACCTTCTAGATACCACAAACACCGTAATTCATTCCACAACTCAATTAACTCTAGTATCACAATGTTTTCTGTTTGTTTAGTACAAGACATTGTAAGATAGAGTAGTTAATCAATCAGCGCTTCACACGTACCAACTTGTCGGGGTAGGGAGTGGGGCGGTTGGGTCGGATGGTTCACCCGACCGCCCTTAGGTTGGGTCCGACAGAAATCATGATCCAACCGCCCTACACACGTCCCGACCGTGAGGGTCGACCTGGTCGGCCCTTACTGTTTGGCCGACAAATCAGAACGTGTGTAGGGCCTTTATACTCCATTGAGGAGTTCTGGGATGTTGATATAGAGTTTTAAAATGTTACTATCTTATGGATAGTTTAAATAAATATTATTTGTTTATTTATTGATTAGTATGACATTACTGCAATTTTGTTTTAATATGTTTAGAATAAGTTTTATTACTTAAAATATTTGACAATGCCTATTTTATTTTGTGTAGTCCATGGCAATAAAGTTCTTGGTTCTTGATCCTAGGACTACAATATCATTGTCCATTGAACTATTCATCGTTATATAACCAATTTGTTTATGTTTGTATCATCATAGTATAGACTGAGAATGTCTGTGACGAGTATAGGTGAGCGAATTTAATTTCTGTAAGTAACTAAGGTCGATTATTTAATATTAATATTACAGTAGTCAGGGTAACTAAGAAACTTCTAGAGTAACGTGGTTTCCAATCCATACCAAGCTGCCCAGTTCGTATAACTGATAAGTATGATCATGTTCATCCCCTAGACTAGATTGCACTCCAGGCCACAAACACGTACATCCCCGATTCCTTTAGCTCTTGTAACGTTGATCGCAAACATTAAGCGGTCACCATGTTGGTAGTAGTCAGAGGTATGGAACAGATAATTTCACGTGCAACCTCAAAACAATCAGCCCCCAACCACTCAGTACAAGGGTATATTCCATATATAATATATCCAACCTAATTAAATTGATTGAATATTTAGAATTCTTGGTCATATGGTTTATTCTGCACTCTATAAACAAAGACCCACTTTAAAAACCTCATAAGTGAGCTCTTTTTTTACCATCCAAATCCCTGAAATTACAATAATCATGCTGTAATTTGAGCGAATTTAGCATTTACAAATAATCCCTACATTTATCCAAAGCAGTCTACGTATTGATAGTTTATAGCATGATACAGCCCTTCCCCCCCCTTAATTCGGAACCCACAATCACACTCCTTACTATTCAAAAACACTCCTGAGTGTGTAAAAATACATTTTTAGAACCCATTTAGGGGTATCAGAGAATATAAAAAATAAAAAAAAAAAATAAAAAATAGATTCAGTTTAATTGTATAAATTTCCAACGAAAAAAATTAAAGTAGTATAAGTCTCAACGTGTTTTTATTTTCAGCCAACAGTTCACATAGAAGAGATAAACTCGAATTTGGAACTACGAGAGTAGATTGTGATTCATACAGAAAGAGAGTACTGTATTCACAACTCAGTCACCAGGAGGCTGAGACCTGTCAGTCTGGTGACCCCGCCTTTTCCGTGTCCGCGAAAACATCCCCTCTGTATCACTGGGAACCTGTCTCAAGGTTTTGCGCACTGATGGCAAGCCAATTTATCTCCTTAAGTTTCAGGATTTGGATTTACTAACCTTATTTTATCACATTGAAGCAAATTTACTACTGAAGAGAGTTGATATAAACCTTTAGTGCTTTCATGCTCTGGTAACTAAAAAATGGTTTTTTATATCTTACAAATCATGCGAAAAAGATATTTTTGAGATGGTTGTATGTAATTTATAACCAATAATACTTTTTGAGATTCAATCCCTTTGATTGTAACCAATTTAAGTTAACACTTAAAATAGCATATCATAGTTTCTTGAAAAAATTATTTAACTAATAAAATATAGTCTAAAATATAAATAATTTAAAAATCATCAAATAATCCAATAAATAATTTATTACTGTGGAGACTTTCGCCTACAAGGTAGGCATCATAAAACACCAACAACAATTATTTACTGTTGTCTGACGATGAAGGACCTTACAATAATAAATTATTTTATTGGATTATTTGAAAATTTTAAAATTATGTACGTTTTAAATAATTTTCCATTAAATAACTCAGAGAAAAAAATTATAGTCTATTGATGAAACTAAAAAATGTCTGTCTGCTAATATTAATTTCAAAGTGAACTTAGTATACATTGAATGTCCATGCACTGACTGAAATCACTATGTTATACATTAAAATTGTTCTACAACGTCCTATTTAGACCGTAAACTTCCATATAAATTAATTGATCCAATTAATTAAGGCAGATTGGAGAGCACACAGAGGCCACAAAGTCCATTGACGGAGGAGGCCAAAGCCCATCAGACAGATCAAACATTTTCATTCTAGTGTTTGCACCATGCCAGTGACTGACCTGACCCCTTTCAATGTTTATCACTCACCTCAATTCATTTATCTATATAGGCTTACCTACTTGTAGCCAAAACAACTGTACAGAGATCTAACGCAATCAAGTGTTTTAGAAAAATTTCTTGTAATGCAACAATTTTATATTCGTCATAAAATTTTGGTGGAAGAATTAATAATAATATGAAAAGATGAAAATGTAACTGCATGAACCACATTTTACTCATGTGCATTTTAAAGTTGAGAGTAATAAATTAATGAAAAAGTGAAGTGATAAGTGTCGTATAAATGTAAATAGAGGTCTATGATGTATCAAGTGAGATTACACCAAGTTACAAAATAATTACAGTATAGTTTTCGTAAATGTTAACAAACAGTTTTTAAAGAAACAAATGTTTTTATAATTCCAGTACAATGTAAAGAATGACCAGGTATGCTGTTATTTTAAATAGTCATTAAAACCTTGATTTTCTTTAAAACAATTATGTCAGTTTCTAAGCATGCATAAAGGGTAAATAACTTTACAAAATTGCATAACTCCATGCTATTCAATATCACACTGTTTTCTGTAGTTTGAGGACTGTCCGATATGCAGCGCGCCGATCATTTGTGGACTGAGCGCGGTTGTCAAATTGTGCCATGCCCCAATTCTATCCACAGAGAGCTGGAATAGATGGTGAATTGGTTCTATCTGTCACTCTCGTTCATTATGGTATCGCTGTGCACACAAATCTGCAGATAGCGTGCCTGTTTTAGCCTTACAACGCACAACAGTTTCCCCCCTAGCCTATATCATGAGCGATCTGTGTAAAGTTAATTTTCTGTTCTCCTGGCTGTGTGACTAAACTCAGTTAGTTTTGCCTAATTTATCTAGTGTTGTGTGTCTTACCCGAAGGGCTGTTTTGGGAACTTGAGAGTTCAACTGAGCGGTGTCATTGCGAAGTAGAGTGATCCGTGTGATTTAGGGGTGAAACACCCTCATCCAAAAAATTTAAATTGTACTTAACTGTTTATAAAATTATATTTATGGATTGATATTTATTTTAGTTTTTCGATCGTTTAAATAACTAAATTAAAATCACTATAAAACAAACCCCAGAAGAGTCAAATAATTAATATTTATTTTTCTACAAAACCATACGTTTTTCTACAAAACAAACTTATACGTTTTTAATACATAATATTGATTCTATACAAACCATGTACAGCAAAGATATCATACAGTTCTGTTATAAGCAGTTAATTAATCTATTACATAGTCAAATCCAACTATACAAAAATATATTATTTTGATACTTGCGTCATTATTAATTTAAATTAATTTTCACAAAACCCTTTCATCTTTTGACCGAAAAGATTAATGTACTTTTAATATATATTGAAATATATATAATAATTTTTGTTTTTCAACAAACGTGTGGTTTAAATATATTTAGATCCTATGAAAATAACATAGGACATGAAGCATAATATTTAGTGCAATTATACTACTAAAGAGTTGTACTGGAAACGTCGAATGGCATTTAATAGCTAAATAGTGTATATTCCATTAATGATTATATACGTAGAGGTATGAAATTACAAAAAAAAAAAAAAAAAAAAAACTATAGAAAAATTATCAACCTAGAAAGGCGTACTTCAGGCGGTGGGATTTGTCAGAGCCACGCCTTCCGAAAAACTGCAGTACAGGAAAAGTTTCCTTCTATTCGAATGGAAACTCTGATCCTAAATACCTCTTTGTAATTGACTTTTCCCTCGGAGAGGTAAATGCGTTTCCTTTCAAGCCAGATGTGAGCAATGTGTCGGACGTGTTATTACACTTTGCATCCACCTACCTTCTCGGTAAAATGAATGAATAATTGTTAAAATATACCCTGTCACATATTCTGCTTATCGCCTTCTTAATCTGAATAGACCATATAATAACGATGAAATCATATCCTTGAAAATATATACTGATAATTATTTTAATTTATTTAAGAACTCAATTAAAAATGAAATTTAATTATTTTAACATCAATTGGCTAATAATATTTTAATATCCATATTTGTTTTTAACTTTCTAGCTCCAAAATAATTATTTTGTACATCACTAGATCAAGTGTAAGTATTATATCAGCTTTTAAAATAATATAATATTGGTTTTAGAAAGCAATATTGTCTGCATATATGGATTTTCTTGACTGAGTGTGGGATGTCGGCAGTGTATACATTGAACAAAATAGTAGCCAGAACAGAGCCTTGTGTCAGTCCATCGTTGACGTGCTATAAAAGAATTTTCTCTGCAATCTAGGAAAGCCTAATTGGACCCGTTTCTGAAGTAGAAATTTATAAATCACAAAAGTAAGGCACAGAATTAGATTATAAAATTTAAGTAACAAGGCCTTTCTCAAGCCAGCGTTATAGGCTGCTTAAAAGCTATAAATGTTGTTAATAATAACTTGTATTAAGTGTTCTGTAAAAATTACAATGGAAATGTTGTAATTGTTGGCAAAATAAAAAATTATTCTATTCTATTCTTTTTTTCTTCACAAAACCATTCTCGATACAAAATGTCAAAGAAATTACCTGGTCACAATAATTTGTTTCACATAAAACACAGCTGTCAATAGAGATGCTGTAAATAAGAGTATATCGTGTTCTGTTGTAAATTAAATGATAAGATTTATTGAGATGTGGGAGCTTTAGGCTCGTTGTGGTTCTTTACCTGGCTTCAAAACAGATATTATTTTAGATATTTTACAAGCTTAAGGCCATCTTTCTTTTAAAAGCTTCAGATCTTTTAAAAATATGGCCCAGCTGGAAATATATACGCTTACCAGTGGAAAATTTCTGAAGAAAGAACTAAGCAAGGCAGCTGCTGCTTCATAAACTCCTTGCATAGATGCTCACATTCTTATTGCATGGATGGCTCTACCCTCGTATATATTCTTTTATGAAGCCCCTTGGGACAACAATTTTTTAGCAATGGACACGACATGCTCGTGAAAAAACATCAACATTTTTTAATAAATGTGGAATAAAATTGATGGCATTATCAAACCACGATATAAAAGTCATCTTCGGTTAGTTTAGTCTAACCACCAAAAAGATTGAACTATAAGATTCGAAACATAGCAAATCAGGCCTGTGTTAAGAATGCAATGAGAACATCCTTATTTTGTTCACATAAAACATTATAAATTCGGGGAATAAGCACGAAGTTCCTGAATTGAGCAGAAAACATTCATATTTTGAAAATAAAATAAACACACAATAAGCTGTTACTTTCAACTTAGTTTGCTCTTCTGCCATTGTCATCATCCGATGAGTAACGTCTTTGTCTGTGTTGACTTTTAAAGTCTGCAACATACTTTGCCCTTCGTTTACTTCGCTGCTGGATATTGTTCGCCCGTGTGGCTTAAAAGTACGCATGTACGAGAAGCTTGATACAGAACTAAATAGAGCAGTGAGGGCTACTAGTGGTTCCCTTATTGCAACTCTCAACCACAGCTTCGAGTGCTGTACAACATTGCTACCACTGAAAAACGATGCAAAGATGTACTACTTAGAGATATGATCTATTCCAAATCTGCCTATCTTGCAAAATATTCTGTGTGGCTTAAAGTAAAAAACCACGTCTACTCTAGCAATTGATTCAAAATAAAAACGGGTTGTTTTTGAAGGTTGGAATATATTTATCGTAACATATCCTTCTTTAAAGAAATAGACAGTGTAAGTCGATTTCACACTTTCACTATGGTAATATAAGTGGGAATGGAAAACGATTATTCATGTTATTGTGGGGCTGAATCCCAAAATATGAATCATCAGTTAATGTTTGTAAATTGCTCTATTTTTGGGGGTTATTACGTGGTCTTCATTGAATTGGAGAAGCAGGCGTTCAATGGTTACGAAAATCGGATTTATTTTTGTGATGGGAGATCAATATTGTAAATTACAAATACTTTGTACTGCAGACATTATTCCTGAGTTTGAAAATGTTGAATGAATACATTATATTTTATTCCTTTTTTGACGGCTGGAAAATGTCTATACGATTCACATAAATATATTTATACGGGTATAATAATATATTATTTTCAGAAAATAATATCTATCTCCGTAGCCCACTTATTCAAATAGGTCCTGACTTCAAAGTTTAACTGGCAGAAAAAAGGTTTAATAAATGTCACTAGTATTCATATTTAAATGTACAATGAATAATGAACATCCATCTTACATAATTGTAATATACGGAGTTGGTTGTTTACTTAAAAATATACTCGACTAAAAGAAATTGAGGAAAAAAGTGAGTTCATTTAAAAGTTTGAGAGTTACGTTTCACTAAAAATAAATTGCACTTTCTTGTAGATTTCTTTGTAAGCCCCCTCAAACTCGGCACCCCCGCCATCCATCTTGGCTGGGACTCTTAACAGTTTCTTTCAATAGCGTGTTGAAAGAGTTCACGCGGGATTGCCGGCGCACGTGACCCGAAGGGGAACAGCAGGGAGAACGGGAATTTCAATGGGTGCTAAGAGCTCATGACTCATGGTTTAAATAACTGTGGTACCAACCTTTGTAAAGTCACCAAAAAGAAACAACCATTTTGATTATACACATATATAATAATGATTAAACATTATATTTGATCACACGTTTAATATAATAAAAATATACAGCTTCCCTTTGAAAGTATAAAGTTCAAACATTTGAATGGAATGTTTAACATATTAAATATATTTATCATAGAATGTTAACAATTTGTGTCTCTAATGATTAGCTGTTTTGGGTTTCATTAGTGGAGAGCTAGTTTATACACACATTCATGTACAGTTTAAACTAGCAGTAGTGGCAGACCTCACTAACTAATCCAATTATGGACACACAATTTTTTTGTTAGTTACAGTGAGACATCTATTGTACGTAAACTATAATAAAGTGTACTAATAAAATTTCAATCTGTCAAAGTGTTGTAAATTATAACAATTACTTTGTTACAAATTACAGTTTTTAAGAAACTTCTTAAGAGCAGCTGATGTTAAATGATAGAGTTTAATTCTAGAAAGTGAAAGTAAAAAAGAGTTGATTTCTTTTATTAATATTTACTTAATTAGCATATTACGTCTTGGTACAAATAACAAATAAATGAAGCATTTGCTCAATACAACACAAACATTTATAAAAGAACTTTTAGGTGCTTAAGTGATGGTGATTGTCTTCTCTAAACCACATATACTGTCCTTGAACCAAAGGGATTAATAAAAGATTAGGATTTATAAATGGATTCTTTTATAAACCACTTTGGTCTGAAGATGGTAACATTAGTTTATCGAAATTTATCAGTAAAATATATATATATTTTTGTTCTTTCATTGTATTAAATTTGTATGGATATTTACTTGATAATAATTCTATTATTATGATAATTTACAGTTTTCTGCGTTTTGTTATTCTTTCTACACAATTGCAGTTTCACTTATTAGTTTTAGACGGCGTAGCGAGCTAATGGACCGAATAATTCCAGCAAAATCTTGTTGGATCCTCAGCGACTTACGTGAACCCCTGCATTGAAGGCAGGAGTGTTTGATGAATAGGTTCACCAGAGAAAAACTATTGTTTTTCAAGGCATTGGAGGCGGCTGAGAGATGAAGCGACTTCTCGCTTACGCTTGCACGCTGGCAGCTTATACAGGAGATACCATCTGTCTAATAATATATACAGTTAATTAAAATTAATAGACGTTAATTTCAAATATAATCTTTTAATTTCATTTTAAATTGTAATGCAGTTTTATGTAAAACAAGCTTAAACACGTTGTAATAATGATAATTAGAATCTATGTTTTCCGATGACAACAACTTTAAGTTGCTCTATCAACACTACTTACAAGATAACCAGAAGTGTCGCCCATGCTTTAAGTTGGTAGCGATACTTCACCACAGCATGGGCGAAACGTCTGGTTATCTTGTAAATAGTGTAGATAGTGCACATTGACATTGTTCTCACCAGAAAATATAGATTCTAGTTATGACACCGACCGTTTAAGCATAATATCTAAGATTAACTATGATAATGTTATCATTTAAAAATATTATAAATAAGGTGATAAGTAAAGCAAAAATTGTGCGGATAACTTCGCATTTGGATTTGTTTTAAATGAAATATGAAGTAAATTCAATACAATAAACAGATATAAAGAAATTTCCTTGTGCAATTTTGTTTTAATGAAGTGCACCGTATCTTTAGTCAGTTAGTGTCAGTCATCCCGAAGCTTTTATTCCAAAGTCTATGAGTATTTGTGAAAGAAGGGAGACTTAACATTTTAGCTGCTTTGCGTGCCTTGACGTAGTATATACTTTGAACATTGTCGATGTTAATCACTTAACCAACTAAACTTGAATCATGTTTCGTTGATGTCCTATTTTTATTTATTTATTTTATTTATTCATAAGACGCCGATCGTCAAGATATGGGCGAATATGGATTTCGAATGAGTGTGATGAGTGTTGATGAGCGAATGTAGTCATTGTTACAAACTAAGGCTGACTATTCCTTAAGTGTCACTAATTAATAGCCCAATGACAAATGAACAGCCGGTGGTTATCAGCTGATCCTTCTCAAAATGTATTATGACTCTGATTGGGATCGAACTGACAACCTTTAGCACATGAAGCTGGGATTGAACCAACTACGCTACCGACCAATTATAAATAGTTAAAACATGTTAATAACTGTTTGGATATACCATCACTGTCGCCAGCAATATAGATTATTATACACACATTATTTATTTATTCGGTGTAATTTCGTGTTCATGGTCCATCATTGTCTGGGTAGGGACATCTTCAGTAGCTATGCTTGGAAAAAAGTATTATACTTGTTTAATTAGACTAAGAGGATAATATTTTGTGTAAAATAACATTATATGAACTGCTTAGTGATTGGTATAGAACCAGGAATAATAAAGTGCATAAGAGCAACTAATGGAGGAGGTGACATAGAAAACCATGTGGTTAAGTGGCAAACCCATTGGGGTTTATTAAAATTATATTTTTTTTAGAAAGGACAATTATTTAAGGAAGAATTTGAACGTTTATTTAATTTTAAGGTTTCTTTTCACAAAACAAAATTCAATTTTTTGTAATTAAATAAGTGACGTCCACATAATCTAAGTTAAAAGTTTGTCGTTTTCCTCGTAAAATAAAATTTTAGAAACGTTGTTATGAAAAATTCTCCCACATGCTGTTATTGTATGACCCCTTTGTAATGCAAGAGCCAAGTAAGTGCAGTCCCAAATCTAATCCAGTCTCGTTGATGGGTTTTGGCCAGAGCGAGGGGGGGGGGAAGTGCCAAACACACCGGAGAGAGACGTCGATCGGATCACAGCCGTTTGATCCTTTGTGTCGTAGACCGACCACAAGCTATCACGTATAGAGCCACGCGACCCTGTGTGACACAGGACCCGTGGGATTTCAGGGAAATGTAATTTTGTCCCGTAAAGCTGGCTGATAGAATTGACACATACTGGGACAGTGAAGCATGCAATACACGTACTGCATGTGTCTTTCACAGAGCTCAAATATATATGTGTATATGGGATGCCCCAAAAGTACAAAACGTCCATATCTAATTAAATCGGAAGTAATGTCTTTTGATATAACAGGAAAAGTTAGTTAGTCATAATAATGAGTCAAATCTAAGATAAACCTTGTTACAGAGAACTAGTTACAAGTTTGTTAAAGTAAGATTTTAATGTAATTTTACACATAATTTAAGAAGCTGTCCTTTCGTAAGGTTTTGAGGTAAAAATAAAAAAGTTAAAGGATGTCTCATTTTACCAGGTGGATCTAGGGCTGAGAAACCCTCTCTAACACTTAATCTGGGGACCAACGGTTTAAGGGTGATTTCCGAACCACCACCAGTGACCGGGCAGGCGGGCTACGTGCAAGGACGGGACCGCTCTGACGGTCACCCATCCAAGGGACAGCCACGCTCAATGTTGCTTGATTCCGTTATCTTGCGATAACATCGGAACCCTCCGGTCAAGACCACTGGCAATGAGGTAGAGGTTTATGTTGAGATATATTATTCTTCTTTTGTAAATATTTATATGACATAACTCGATATTTGGTCCCTTTCGAAAATGTTTACCAGCCCTTGCAAACCTCTTATGTCTGTACGGAATGAAATATTATACATATAAAATAATACAATTTCTCGTTATGTAATGATCCTGCAAAGGATATTATTCTATTTATATGCGTTAAAAAGTTAAGTGTGAGACTTTTGGGACACTTTACATAGGAAAAATATAGAGGATACAATCTACCTACAGTTACAAAAATGTAATCTCAACACAGTTTTATCCATTGTATAAGAAAATTAATAATAACATATAAATTTTAATGAAGCCCATATTTTAAAGCAACATTTAAATTACTTGTAGCAAGAAAACACCCCAAAGGGGGTTTTCTTGCTGATATAAAACTAAAACGATAACATTTCTGAAATATCTGTTTATTCTTCCACCCACCATCAAGGTGACATTTTATTGTATCAAAGACTGGCTCACTACCTGTCCAATGTGTTTTTATTTATTTCTGTATACCTGTTGATTTAACAATATAAAAAAATCTTTTTTTTTCAAAAAAGTGCGTAGAGTATATTAAATCAAGCACCAAGTTTTGATATATTTGAAAGAACACACATAAAATGGTACATATAAATAAAAAGTTATCTGAACGTGAAAAATAAGTAAATAAAAAGAAATAAGTCAACAAAAAATTAAACAATCCTCCAATTGAAACTTAAAGAAAGTAATAAATAATAATAATAATTTATTTTCGAAATATATAATTTATTTCATACATTATAACAATTAAATTACTAACTAAAAAGAGAAAAAAATACTTATTTTAAACTGATCATTCTTAATAAAGTTTAATAATAAAAAACGTTTTATTAAAACTTAATGTTCTTTTCACTCTTCGTACTTTAACCTAATATTTAACTACACATAACAGACTACTTGAACGTAAGAGAGAAGAAACTAAACGTTTCAATAGATATCATTTTGTTTAAGTACTCAAGAAGGACAGTTATCAAACTTTTAGGGCTACTGAAAGGAGCATCCGTTTAACTGTTTAATAAACATTGAGTTAAGTAGAGTTCATACAAAAATGGCAAATTTCACTTAACTAGTTTATAGATTTTTTTTCAAATTTGATTTAGAATAATTTGTGTTTAGATTAAGTTCAGAAAAAGCTGAATTCATAAATTTGATTCGATGAAATATGTTATTTATAGCTTCAATTGATTTCGTCTTTAAAAAGAGAGTTGTATAGTCAGAATATTAAACTAAGAGCACTTTTTGGACTGCTGAGTTCAATCTGTCGACGTAAATTAGAAACAAAATAGGATCAAGAAACGATCCCTAAGGGACCCCATAGACCATTTTATTTTTTTAGAAAGAACGTTCGAGATCATTGCAAAACAATGCAATTAATATTAAATATTAACCATGAAAATTAAGAGTGAATTCCTAACCTCGTGTTACTAGTGTAGAAGACTAAAAGAGGAATATTAAAACTGGTACAAGGAATATTAATGTAATTGTTAGTTGTATTTTAAAATGGTATCTAAATGTGATTATTTTCTTCTCAGTAAATTATTACTGTTCAATTTTATTAATACATTTATTTTGCCTGATTATGCTGATACTGCTGGTGAAAGGCTTAGCAACAATTATTATTTATTGGAATTAATTTATTGACAGTTTAATGTTATATTATGAATTATATTTTATACTTTATTTTATAAAAAATGTACATATACCCAATTACAATAAATAAGTAGATTTTTAAATAATTTAGAAACATTGGAATTTTAATTTCTAAAAGGAAACTACGAAAAGTAATTAGTGAACTTTTTAGTCTAAATGTTTGAATTTTGGAACTTCCAGCTGTGGAGAGGGAGAGTTTTTGTAGAGATAAGTGAGGTGGGGGAGCAGGTGCTAGGCTGTAACTCAGTAACAAGGGCGCGCTCTGGCAACGAGTTGCTGAACTAACATTACCGGCCACACGTGTGGCCCCTCATAAAGGAAATGAGTTCACTTTTACTTGCCTCACATATGTTTCATCCCCGTGTTCTCAACTTTTAAAAGGATTGCCAAATATAGAACAATTTATTCAGTTATTGCTGTATAGTCTTTAAATCGAAATTTCAAGTCGAAATCGCTATAATACAAGTCTTTATTGTTGAAATATAGGGATAGATTTCGATAGTGTCAAGTTAGTGGTTACTTAAATAGTAACCCCCCATTTTTAGATAAAAAGTGAAATGGTATTTTAGTTTTTCATAGTTTAATTGTACTACAGATTTTTTCACAGGAAATGATCACAATTCAATTATCTTTATTATTGCTCAGCTTATTTCAATACACATCTCCATTAGGAACTGCTCCTGTTATATTTCAAATGATACATAATGGCTAAATAGCCACTTACAATTTAGCTATAATACCATTAGAATACCGCACGTTGGCGGGTGAGTCACTACCATTGAATATTTTTTTCAACAAGTTTCGTAAATAATTGTTTTAAATTGCCTAAAGTCAACAAAACTATTTTCCGTCGTTCCTTTTTATATTTGGGATCCAAATATTTTAATAAAATACCACTTCAAATCAAGAATATTAATAATCTCAAACATTTTTTTAAGAAAACAATCACTTGGCTTTCTTCTCAGCAGTATGTGGAATACTTCAATAATGTCTTGGTTTAAATGCAATTACCTTCTTTACAATTACTTACTACTCCATATTTCATATAATTGTGGTTATATATATTTTTATTTGTCTTATTTAAAATCCTCATATGTTAGAGTTGGCTAAATATTAAGTATATTTACTTATAATGCTAGACTCCAATTTACTTGTTAATTTAATTATAGTTTTCTATTGTACAACTGGTCACGCTACTGGTTAAAGTGGCCAGTATATTTCTCACATTTTTCATGCATGTATTATGTAATTATCTTTGGGAAATAAATTCATTTATTCATATGTGTGGGTGGGCGGGTGGGTCACTACCACTCGTCTTCTCACACATCCACCCACACACGTTAAGTAGTATTGACTCATTATAAAGGAGATATTACTAATTAAAACGTATTTTGTAGTAAGACAATAAAAAAGAAATTAGTTTAAAAACGAATAAAAATGTCAATTTGCCAGTAATATTTATAGGGCATTTTATATTCTATATTACTATACTATTTAGAAGTATATATTTATCAATTAAGAGCAACATTTTAGAAATCAGATAAATATAACAGTTTAATGAAAAAAATCCGAATTGATGAAGATAAAAATGGTAACAAATACATTATGAATAACGACCCAAAACTATACATTATCATTAGAAACTTAAATAGCAGCCCTCATAGATCAAATAATTAACAAACAAATTTAACAATAAAAGTCTAAATACAAAATTTGGTCGAGTAACATACCACATGATAAATAAATAGTAGATATAATTAAGTTACTTTTCGAGTTATGTTATGATTATGATAAAATTTTATGTCATAATAAGTTTTATTAGAATGATATTTGTGCTATGCTTTTATATTTATAGTGTCCTTGTGTTTTATTAAAGTACCTCTCTGTTGGGTGTACATTGAGAATAGAAAGGACTTACTTATAAGGTTAAAGGATTTCCTTTCAATAATGTCCTTCAACAACCTTCACTACATTGGAGGACACATCCTTAAGAAGCTAATATTATTTGTATTTATTCTAAGGTTCTGTAGAAAAATTATTAATACAGTAGTTGGCCAAAAGTTTATTTATCCAAACAGAGGAATCAAACAAACGGTGGGTGATCGCTTTCGTATTTACAGACCCAAACGGTTAATTCCGGGAAAACAAAGTAGCCATTTTGTAAAACTGATGGCAGTGGGCGTCGAATCCCAGGAGTTCAATATAAAAGAACAACAAAAAACACAGCGAATATAAGGTAAATAAAGCGCCCCTGCTACGTAACGGATTTATGGCATTGCAAATTCACAGCAGCTGATCATGTAAATGGTTTGGCAAATTAACATTACCTCTGTGTAAGGTATGTTAAATCATCGTACGACTATTTGTACAGAAACTTATTCTCACACATAACTGCAATAAATAGGCAAATATAAGAACTAGACTTTATAGTCAATAATATGAGAACTAACATTGAAAACTGAACGAATCTCATTTAAATACGTACAATATAACCCGGAGTGCATGAACATTTTTAAAAATCCAACTTCAACAAATGTATATAAAATTATAGAACACAAAACTTTAAAGAAGCCTTCGATAATATCTATTAATACTACATTTAATTTTTCTAATTTGGTTTTAATATTACATTAAGTGGTGAACTATTAATATTGATAACATTTGAAATTGCGTCTGATATTACAAATTTAAGTTTTTTAAGTAAATAATCTTTCAAGCAATTCAGTAACAGACCCATAAAATATCATAATTAATAATGAACTATTAGGCAAACTAATAATAAATTGGGAATACCTAAAGCAACTGTGTAAAACTAACCACATTAGTAAAATTAAAATAGAAAATAAAATCTAAATAACTTTTTATTTACTTACTGTTTCTTTTTGGTGGAGCAAAGAGGTACGAAACAGCGCTAACAGATATGGTTAGCATCCAATGCCTTGTTGTCTTCCAGATTTTTCCTGTTGCTAGGCTCTCGGCATCAACTTTTCTCGGTTTTCCTTTTTCTGTGCTTCTAAACAAAATGTGTCATGGTTATTTCTTATGGCAAGACTATAAATATTTGAAAGAAACTGATATATATACAAAATACGAATGGCAAGAGATAGCATGTTAACAAACAATCTCAATTATGATTTAGGTACACGATTTCTTTGCCAAGAATAAACCACAGAATTTTTGATATCATCATCCAAGGCTGGAGACTAAGCATGGAAAATCAAGAAATTATTTGCTCTTTATATGAGTGAAAAGTATGACAATCGATGCGAATAATGGAGATTGGAATATAAATTATGTTTATTTTTTATATTCGTAGAGAATATGTAGACAGATAAAAATGTTGGCATAATATAGTGGATTTGCCGCTAAAACAGGCTAGAGTACAGTAGAAAACCAAAACTAAAACAATAATTACAAGTGGGCTTTGGAGAGTTCTGAGTTTTTAAAAAATTAATTAGAAAGTTATTATGACTTTTATTATTATAACTTTATAAACAATTTGTTAACGTAGACAAACAAATTCTTACCGAACTAAGTGAATCATGAATATAAAAATAAATAAATAAATAAATAAATTTGTAATTGTTAAATTTATCTTCTGTTTAATGTTCACATGAGTCCACCAGTATGCAGGGAAGGAATTTATGCTCCTACATAACATAGGCATTCTCAAGGTCACCGTTTCCAAAGATACCCTCTTCAGACTTGACAATAGGCCCTCATCCCACCCTCCTGGATATCATCCATGTCGAGACTCTGTGACATTGTCAAGGGCTAGAGCTAGGACGAGTTAGTCACACTCGCTGCGCCCTTTGACCGACAGGTGATCTGGGCGCCGAAGCCGCGGACCGAGGCAGATGTTGCGTAACGGAAATGTCGCCAGGGGATGTTTGGCACAGCCCCGCACTCTCTCGGTTCGTTACGTCGAAACCGATTTTTCACGCGCATATGTTGTCTCGGGCACAGACAAAGTGAGGGTATGGGGTCAGCCAGAACAGCGCACCCTTAAAAACATTATTTGGCCAACATTTACATTTTATGGTTTATCAGTTTAAATTATTAGAGTGGAGTCGATACAATCTTTTATTGAAGTCTATCCCATCAGTTCTTCTCCTACAATCCAGACAACCCCCTCTCAAACTAAATTAGATTTATAACGATTGATTAAAAAATATACACAAGCAAAATCGGTATTTGTAGTTAGTAAAATTTTTTTGAAAAAATGACAATTGTTATTTTCAAAAAAACACTAGTTGGCAGGTAGATAATAAACCCCCCGCCCTACGTTCGTGGAATATGGACGAGATGGCACTAGTTGGCGGGTAGATAACTAACCCTCCACCCTACGATCGTGGAATATGGACGAGATGGCACTTGGACGAGATGGCACTAGTTGGTGGGTAGATAATAAACTCCCCGCCCTACGTTCGTGGAATATGGACGAGATGGAACTAGTTGGCGGGTAGATAACTAACCCTCCGTCCTACGATCGTGGAATATGGACGAGATGGCACTAGTTGGCGGGTAGATAACTAACCCCCCGCCCTACGATCGTGGAATATGGACCAGATGGCACTAGCTGGCGGGTAGATAACTAACCCCCCGCCCTACGTTCGTGGAATATGGACGAGATGGCACTTGGACGAGATGGCACTAGTTGGTGGGTAGATAATAAACCCCCCGCCCTAAGTTCGTGGAATATGGACGAGATGGCACTAGTTGGCGGGTAGATAACTAACCCCCCGCCCTACGATCGTGGAATATGGACGAGATGGCTCTTGGACGAGATGGCACTAGTTGGTGGGTAGATAATAAAACCCCCGCCCTACGTTCGTGGAATATGGACGAGATGGCACTAGTTGGCGGGTAGATAACTAACCCTCCGTCCTACGATCGTGGAATATGGACGAGATGGCACTAGTTGGCGGGTAGATAACTAACCCTCCGTCCTACGATCGTGGAATATGGACGAGATGGCACTAGTTGGCGGGTAGATAATAAAACCCCCGCCCTACGTTCGTGGAATATGGACGAGATGGCACTTGGACGAGATGGCACTAGTTGGCGGGTAGATAACTAACCCTCCGTCCTACGATCGTGGAATATGGACGAGATGGCACTAGTTGGCGGGTAGATAATAAACCCCCCGCCCTACGTTCGTGGAATATAGACGAGATGGCACTAGTTGGCGGGTAGATAACTAACCCTCCGTCCTACGATCGTGGAATATGGACGAGATGGCACTAGTTGGCGGGTAGATAACTAACCCCCCGCCCTACGTTCGTGGAATATGGAGGAGATGGCTCTTGGACGAGATGGCACTAGTTGGTGGGTAGATAATAAACCCCCCGCCCTACGTTCGTGGAATATGGACGAGATGGCACTAGTTGGCGGGTAGATAACTAACCCTCCACCATACGATCGTGGAATATGGACGAGATGGCACTAGTTGGCGGGTAGATAACTAACCCTCCGCCCTACGATCGTGGAATATGGACGAGATGGCTCTAGTTGGCGGGTAGATAACTAAACCTCCGCCATACGATCGTGGAATATGGACGAGATGGCACTAGTTGGCGGGTAGATAACTAACCCTCCGCCCTACGATCGTGGAATATGGACGAGATGGCACTAGTTGGCGGGTAGATAATTAACCCCCATCCTATGTTCGTGGAATATAGATGAGGTGGCACGACACCGTAAAAGACTATTACAATCCTGAACACTGTACTAGCTGAACCAATCCACAACACTATACGAGTATATCAGCAAATATACAATTATATCTTATTGTACCTGATTTTTATCTTAAATGTGCATATTATGTGATAAATTAAATTGATGTTTACACCCACAAAATATACTCATACAAAGGATTTTCTGATCTAGGTTGAAGTTCGGAGGAATTAAATGTTCTCTAAGAAACGGTTGTAAGAAAATCCCCTTGAAGGCAAAATAAATCTCGTAAATGTAGAGCAAATTCATAAAGATATATTTTCAAGAAGTTATACGGTGTTCATTAACCGGATTGGTAACGTTGTGTGAATTGTCAGCTGTTATTTATTTATAGCAAATGAATTGATGGTGCATTTTATTGATCCACATTATTAGATGCAAAATTTAAAAAATGACTGATGACGATTAATCATGAACTCATTGTATTAAGGTTGGTTCAAGATCAATTAAGTTATCAACATCAATTTTGTGTTATTTGATGAGTCTAGGATATTCGAGTTCAAGAAATAAAGCGTTTTGACCTCACATCACGAAACGAAAGATTCGTCATGCGTGTTTCATTTTTCAAGAGTGTTATATCAACGCATAAGAATGGTCCGGCTGTGACTTGGCAACTCTGTATCGTCTGCTATGGTGCCATTTCCACGAGGAGGAATATAATAAAATGGATAGTACTCGTACAAAGAACTATCCATTTTAGTAATTCACACATTATTTGGTTGGCTTCTGATGTACAGAATAACATATTTGTCGGCACTGGTGGCGCAGTGATGTAACTCAGCTACTTGGGGACAAAGTGTTTGGGAGATCGTAGGCGATAGGTTCCATGCTCGGTTTTCTTAATATCGACACGGGGTCCGCTCAATGGTTGTCATCAATATAGACACTACTAGAGAAGTCTGGAGTGTCCGTTTTGAATGGTAGTCAAGGTTCGGGTGTTGTGTAGAGAAGAGAAGTGTCAAACTTGTCAGTTAGCTGAAAATCAGACCAACACTATGTGGTTCGGATTCCACGTAAAGCTGTAGGTCCCATAGTTGCCCTGGCTATTGGGCTATTAATAAATAGTCCTTTCTGAGCTAAGTCGAACTCAGATAGTAAAATAACTACACTCGTTCATCTACACTCATCACACTCATTCATGCCTCATATTCGCCCATATCTCTACGATCAGCGTCTTAGAGATGAATATTGAATAGTGAATAATGAATAATAATAATAATAATGAATATTCAATATTTGTAACATATTATGATGGGATTTAAATACCTTAAACAGTGCCAGAAGTATTAGCGATATTTTCTACGAAACCGAACTGTTTCAGTTAATAGAATTGTATACTCCCCGGGTTGTCGAAGAGTGGAATATAGAGGTGGCAGTCGTGGTTGTCGCGGAGGGTCAGTTTGTCACGGACACCTGGAGGAATTTCTCCAGTCTCCTGGGGAGGACAAGATGGTTATTGACTCCTGGGCAACCCTCCAGCTCCAGGGGATAATGCGGTCACTGAGGCGTGAACCTGCCAGCCTTGGATCCTCTCTCATTATTGATCATATATTCCGTTTTTGAATAGTGCACCCCTGACAATGGAGCAGATGTCGCGCGCCGCAAACTAACCTTTTGTTACTTTTTGTGTACCCCTGATCCATTCAACTTTCAAAATAGTAGTTTTTATCCCTCAAGGGCCCTCTCAAGAGGTTCGTTTTTTAAGGAAAGAAGTCGGGTCGCTTTCAAGAGATGTTATTTATTATCATAACTGTTTACATTGTTGAAAAGGATTATTATTAGGGCACATTTTTCACTTAAGGTATGAAAAAAAAAAAACAAAAAAAAAAACTGTAAACTTTTATGGGGTCATTACAATATTAGTGATTGTAATATAAACAAAGCTTTGTTAGTACAGTTGAATTTTGGCTTTCTATACAACTATTCCAAATTTATTTAATTAGCTGTAATCAATGAAAAAGTTGAACCATTATTTTATTTTATTTATTTTATTTTACATTTCAACGGACATCTCCATTTTTACAGTTTTGAACAATAATGAGGGAACTCAAGACACTGACGTATATGCGTAATTGTATAAACCAAAATACAATATGCGAGAGGTATAGAATGCGGGGTCCCCTTCTATCCTTTTCTTTAGCTTTTTAAATTTTTTTATTTTATTTTTTTATTTTTATAGCAATATTTATTAAAGGCCAGATAAGGGGATTACATTGGTCCCTAATGGGTTACATACAGAATGACGTTGACATAGAAATACATTAACAAATGTTGTATGATAATATTAAACAATTAATTGTAACAACTTGACAATAACAATGATAAATAGAGTATACGATTAATAACTATTTAGTGACGAAACGGATAAAACTATGAATGACAATAACGTAATAAATTAATAAGTGCAACATGATTTGAACTATGAGTAACAATAATAACAAAAATAAATTAGTACGAAACAATAGAATAATAAACATGAATCAGTTTATTCATTTTAATTAATTTTAATTAAATTTTTTATTTTTAAATTTTTTTTAATTTTTTAATTAATTTTAATTAAATTAATTTAATTTAATTAATTTGTTTACAGAATTTCATTAGTATTTCATTTTGTGTTGCTCACATCCAAAACACGAAGAATAGGACATTTGTTAAAAGGAATAATATGAAAACAAATAAGGATTTCTTCCATGCAGTATGATTAAACCTTGTTTATATTTAATTTAGCAAATGTTTCAGTTTATTTCCTTCATACTATTTTATTATATCAATTTAATGTATGTAATTTATTGTACTTTAAAGAAACATTACGTTCCAGTACACATGTCCAGTAAACCAGACATGACGTACCGTTGTTTCCTAACAGCCATAAAAATATTTAAAAAATTAAATTACTGGTGTCCTAGTGTTAAAATATGGATATAAGAGCTACTCAACGCCCAACTCTCTAATTTTTTTTAGATATGTCCTTATATTTTTATCAAAATAAAATATATCGTACATTTTCTATAGATTAATATAACACAACACAATTTAATGAGAGAATATTCTTAACTGTATATCATTTTAAATGGCTTCTCACAAAAATACCACTTGAATCAATATACGAGTAAATAAAATTGAAACTAATTCCACTAAAAAAAAAAAAATAAATAAATAAATAAATAAATAAAAACGTGGAAAATACGTCTAATGTGGACATTCAGTGAACGACACATAGAACGAAGAACTCACAACGGCCCGCTTCGTCTCCATAAGTGACAAGATATCAAACAGAAAGGGAGCTTCAAAGCTCAATGAAACATTTTATCCTTCAAAATGGACGTTTCCTCTTAGAACTTTTGTACGACAAAATGTGTAACATTTCATAAGGAAAAAGGTTCAGTCATTACTAAATGTAAAAGCGATCTGATATTTTTATATATTATATTTCCGGTGATGTTAAATTTCATTAAAAAGATTACTTCAGTTTGGTTTCCAAACAAGGCCTCTGTTAGGAATTGATACATCAGAGATGATTTTATACCCGTAAATAGAAATATTTTTTGTATTTAAAAATTTGAAATTATTATACTGTATACTGTAAATACGTGAATTTAATTTCGATAATTATAATTTACATACATGTTTATTTATTATAAAACCATCGATCATACGAATATGGTTGGATTTCGATTATGAATGAATATGAAGAGTGTAGACAAGAAAATGTAGTCTTTGTTACAATATATGGCCTAATATTCCCCAGAAAGTGTCTTGAAATGTTAGTCCAAAAACTAATGAACAGCCTAGATTTATCAGCTGATCTTTCTCAAAATTTGTGTTGACTCTTATTAGGACCAATCCGTATAATGGCTGGTGTGAATAGAAAAACTTCATGTAAAGACATTTTTAAATCATTTCAAATTTTAACTTTATCATCTCCTAAGTATATATGAAATCTTAATATTTTACAAATTTAAATTGGCAAATTTTCAAACCAGCTCAAACACGCATAAATATAATACAAGATATTGTGATCAACACAGGCAAACTTCCCATAGATTAGAACTAACAGCTTCCCTTCCCCAAAATATGGGGCCAAAATTATTCAATAAACTTCCAAATAATATAAAATCACAACAAAACTTTAAGATATTTAAAGCCTCCCTGCAACACTTTTTATTGGATGGAGATTTTTACTCAGTAGAGGAATTCTTAATAGTTGAATAATAAGGATTAAGAATAAAGATGACATTTATTATTTTAGATTTTAGTATATAAATATATGCTATTTTAATTGGAATAACTTAAATTTACATTTACATTTACTTTAATTATATATATATATATATATATATATATATATATATATATATATATATATATATATATATATTTGACCTTTGTAATACAATTGTAAAAATTGTCTACTACAAATAAATATTTTGAATTTGAATTTGAATCAAATCGAAAACAATTCCTTATCTTAGGAAGCTGGGTGTTAGCCAACTACATTACAGTAAAATGTTTTATATTATTTATTTTCACAAAGGAGAAAGAAAAAAAGAGATCGTATCAAATCGTGCGCTAAATGTGTGTTGAGTAGCCATTTCCCAAGTTTCCCATGTGATGACAGGACCAGCAAGTCAGTCCCTCTCTTTCTAAGATAAACGCAGTAATTATTACCACAGATGTATAAACTTGTACATAATTTGCAATATATTTATAACTGCCACTGAGGCGTTCGCTACGGCCATAAGAAAGACACCTCTGTGTCTCTCTTCTCTGTGTTATCTTGAACTACTAATGATTAAAATATATTATAAATAACGAACGATTTAATTGTATCACATAGAAAGACAATTTAATATGTAAAATCTACTATTGGCTTCAGGCTATAAGATGTAATAGTTACGGAATACACAGATTGTTATTAAATAGCTAGGGCCGGCCACGAATAGCAGTAAATAGCGCTAGAGAGAATAGCAAAGAAGGACTTGGGAGACTCCAGGTGTGTTTGTACTTGTTTGTACCAAGGCTGTTTGTATTGGTACGTAATGTTTGTACATTCCCCTTCAAAGATAACTAGGATCACATTTGTTTACCACGCAAACAATGTTTAACACCTAATTTATATAATATTGTCTTGTATATAAATGGGAATGTCTCTTTATTAATGAATAAATTCGTTGACAGTGTTAAATAAAATCAACGATAACAATAATGCAACACAAATAAAATACTATGGTTAATAATGTTCTAATGAGTACTTGTGTCCAGAAAAAACTGTCACTAACCATTTACAGAATGTAGACTCTTGGATTGTTTGCTAAATACGTCAGCACTTGGTTCTAAGACGCACCAAGCTAAGTCAAAAAACTGTCACTAACCATTTACAGAATGTAGACTCTTGGGCTTTTTTGCTAAATACGTCAGCACTTGGTTCTAAGACGCACCAAGCTAAGTCAAAAAACTGTCACTAACCATTTACAGAATGTAGACTCTTGGGCCTTTTTGCTAAATACGTCAGCACTTGGTTCTAAGACGCACCAAGCTAATTCGAAAAACTGTCACTAACGATTTACAGAATGTAGACTCTTGGGATTGTTTGCTAAATACGTCAGCACTTGGTTCTAAGACACACCAAGCTAAGTCCAAAAACTGTTACTAACCATTTACAGAATGTAGACTCTTGGGATTGTTTGCTAAATACGTCAGCACTTGGTTCTAAGACGCACCAAGCTAATTCGAAAAACTGTCACTAACCATTTACAGAATGTAGACTCTTGGGATTGTTTGCTAAATACGTCAGCACTTGGTTCTAAGACACACCAAGCTAAGTCCAAAAACTGTCACTAACCATTTACAGAATGTAGACTCTTGGGATTGTTTGCTAAATACGTCAGCACTTGGTTCTAAGACGCACCAAGCTAATTCGAAAAACTGTCACTAACGATTTACAGAATGTAGACTCTTGGGATTGTTTGCTAAATACGTCAGCACTTGGTTCTAAGACACACCAAGCTAAGTCCAAAAACTGTCACTAACCATTTAAAGAATGTAGACTCTTACGCTTTCTTGCTAAATACGTCGGCATTTGGTTCTAAGACGCACCAAGCTAAATCGAAAAACTGTCACTAACCATTTACATAATGTAGACTCTTGGGATTGTTTGCTAAATACGTCAGCACTTGGTTCTAAGACGCAACAAGCTAAGTCCTAAAACTGTCACTAACCATTTAAAGAATGTAGACTCTTGGGCTTTATTGCTAAATATGTCGGCATTTTGTTCTAAGACACACCAACCTTAGTCCTAAAACTGTCACTCACAGTTAATTGAACTCCTTCCTCCTTCAATTTAAGTGTTAACATGTTGAGATGACAAATGAATTATAATGAAATATAACTTATGTTTTATATTACAAGCAAACTAATTAGTGAGTTATTAAGGGACTATTTAGAAAATAGTTAGCCTACATTTGCAGGATGGCAGGTATATTTACCCCGCACCTCACATCCAGCCTTGTAACCATCCGTCTTACTCAGTTATATTACGGGAACTTGTGTGCGTACTTACAAAGAGTGGAAGTGATCTAGAATCGCGCACAATACTGCATACGTCAGCTGGAACTTAGTATCTGTGTCCTTGGAACATGGACAGAAAATACAACTGACAATCTTGGGAAGTTATGTTTTCCTATGGTGTGGCTCGGCCCACCCCACACCATGTGAGTACGTAGGCTTGTAGCATGTGAGGCCGTATAAATACGTGATGGCTGCACTCTAGCCATTGTAGTGCACTGTGCAGTATTGCATCATGAGTTCAACATCGGATTATTTAGAAATAAATAAATAATCCAGAATAAATAGTACTAACAATGAACTTGTTAAGATCAAGAAAACTGATACGCCTGTTACAGTTAAAAGTTAGTATACTTACTATTCCTGTACTATTTCTCTTTATTTAGTCTCTTATTCCTAAACTCTTTGTGGTACGTACCTTTATACGCAGGCACATTGTTTCTGTGAATTAATGTTTCAGGTTAGTACAGATTTTCGTATTTTAAGCATATAAAATTACCACATTGTAGATACTATCAATCTGCAATAAAAGTCTAATTTTATTACACAAAGATTCAATTAATAAACATTCAAATATTTAGAGTAATAAAACAAAATTAAAACTTTATAAGACATTTAGGGGCATCATTACTTACATGTGTTGCCCTTCAACCGCAGGAAATGTTCTATAAATCTGTTAAAATAACATTACATCATTAAGATACAGAGTAAAAGAATCACTCGAAAAATTACAAATACAGAGCACAACAATAAAATCAAAACAGACAAATAACAATACAAACTGTTGGATAATGTAAGATACAGAGCAAAAGAAGTATTTGAAACATTACTGATACAGACAGTCGAAAACAAGTAGTCGAAGCATTTCATATACTAGACAAAACCAACAGTTGAAGCATCATTTATACAGAGCAAAACAAGCAGTTGAAGCAACATTTATACAGAGCAAAACAAGCAGTTGAAGCATCATTTATACAGAGCAAAACAAGCAGTTGAAGCATCATTTATACAGAGCAAAACAAGCAGTTGAAGCATCATTTATACAGAGCAAAACAAGCAGTTGAAGCATCATTTATACAGAACAAAACAAGCACTTGAAGCATTATTTATACAGAGCAAAACAAGCAGTTGAAGCATCATTTATGCAGAGCAAAACAAGCAGTTGAAGCATCATTTATACGGAGCAAAACAAGCAGTTGAAGCATCATTTATACAGAGCAAAACAAACAGTTGAAGAATCATTTATACAGAGCAAAACAAACAGTTGAAGAATCATTTATACAGAGCAAAACAAGCAGTTGAAGAATCATTTATACGGAGCAAAACAAGCAGTTGAAGAATCATTTATACAGAGCAAAACAAGCAGTTGAAGAATTATTTATACAGAACAAAACAAGCAGTTGAAGAATAATTTATACAGAGCAAAACAAACAGTTGAAGAATCATTTATACGGAGCAAAACAAGCAGTTGAAGCATCATTTATATAGAGCAAAACAAACAGTTGAAGAATCATTTATATAGAGCAAAACAAGCAGTTGAAGCAACATTTATACAGAGAAAAACAAGCAGTTGAAGCAACATTTATACAGAGCAAAACAAGCAGTTGAAGCAACATTTATACAGAGCAAAACAAGCAGTTGAAGCATCATTTATACAGAGCAAAACAAGCAGTTGAAGCAACATTTATACAGAGCAAAACAAGCAGTTGAAGCATCATTTATACAGAGCAAAACAAGCAGTTGAAGCAACATTTATACAGAGCAAAACAAGCAGTTGAAGCATCATTTATACAGAGCAAAACAAGCAGTTGAAGCATCATTTATATAGAGCAAAACAAGCAGTTGAAGCATCATTTAAACAGATCAAAACAAGCAGTTGAAGCATCATTTATACAGAGCAAAACAAGCAGTTGAAGCATCATTTATACAGAGCAAAACAAGCAGTTGAAGCAACATTTATACGGAGCAAAACAAGCAGTTGAAGCAACATTTATACAGAGCAAAACAAGCAGTTGAAGCATCATTTATACAGAGCAAAACAAGCTGTTGAAGCATCATTTATACAGAACAAAACAAGCAGTTGAAGCATCATTTATACAGAGCAAAACAAGCTGTTGAAGCATCATTTATACAGAGCAAAACAAGCTGTTGAAGCATCATTTATACAGAACAAAACAAGAAGTTGAAGCATCATTTATACAGAGCAAAACAAGCAGTTGAAGCATCATTTATACAGAGCAAAACAAGCAGTTGAAGCATCATTTATACAGAACAAAACAAGCAGTTGAAGCATCATTTATACAGAGCAAAACAAGCAGTTGAAGCATTAGATCTCCAGAGCAGAGCAATTAAAAACAGTATTATTATTATTATTATTATACATTCAGACTTATTGAACTCTGGCGTTGATATATCAATCTAACAAAAGCAAATTAGGACATAATCAATAATGTTCACAAATAACTGACAAATGTGGTAGGTAAACACGTTAGGAGAGTTGACGTGGCCTTGTTACGTGTCTGTAAACAGTTAGGCTTGGTTTACTTAAAATAACACACACTAACTGACAAGTCGAGTGAAATGGTTGGTTTAATATGTCAATAAGCAACGGAAATTATTTCTGAATTATTATATAAGGTGATAATTAAAATGATAAATGATAATTAACTTTTACATTATTTAGATAAAACGTTAAATAATTCTTGAGAATTTAGTCTTAGCAAGCAAAATAAAATAAAATAAATGTTTTAATAATAAAACCACAAAAGTTAAACAAATTACTTTTGTTATTCCAAAGGTATACGATATATAGAAATTCATTTCGACGCTTTCATACAGTGTAATCTGACGAGAGCGTTCATGGAGGGAGTTAATTAAATTAGAGCGTGTGGCTTACAACCGATGGTATTCCTCAGAAGCACTTTGTTAATTACGTCAGGATTTGCCGTGTCCCACTCTGGCCATTCTGTGTCTTCCTTTTGTGTTTTACAAAAGAGGTACTAAACAATGTATGTAATAACATTCCTTGTGCTTAGTATGTAAAGAACACCAGCTGTAATTTATCTTTTGTCATTTATGTCGTGTTTAGCTATTAAATGAAAGAAACTTTTCGAAAGGTACTTAATTTTATTCGCTATTGAAAACTCTTATATTTGTGCCTATATATAAATCAGGAAAAACACCATGGATAAATGTAACCATATCTGTTAATGTTGGGGCTATCAGCATGTCTAGATATACTTATTTGTTTGATTATTTAGTTTATTTTAATACTGCCTTCAGATTTAGTTTGTTTGGTATATTTCAGAAATCTTAAACATCCAAGTTTAAGTATCTTAAGCTGGTAGCCGAGAGGTCAAATGTTTCAGGACTTTGAACTTAGCTTAGAGATAGCGTTAGTTACAATCCGAAACTGGAAGATTTTTCAGTAATATTCACCTTCTACTCTACTAGTTCGCTCCCTTACTGTGTTCCTCGCACATATCAAAAGTATATGGGGCACGGGCAGAGAAAGGAGACTGATTGGTCTCTCCTTAAAAAAAGTTTCACCCAATATACAATCATTACTTCAATCAGTCATCTTACACATTTCAAATACAGAAAAATACTTAGTCCTGACTATCGCCATTATATGTTTAAATCATAAATGTTATACATTTCGTAAAGGATAAAACTTCATTCTGTAGTTGCCAAGATTGCCTTCAGTTTACATCAATATTCATTCAATTTCCGTAAAGGGTAAAATTACCTCCCCATTTGTCTACATCTGTCTTCAATCTCATTCCAAAATCTTACCTTATACCTTGCATGTATGATAACACTTCCAAATCCTCTGGCTATATCTGTCTTCAGCATCAATCATGAGATTAAAGTTCTTAAAAAGAATAGATTTACATGTATAAAGCGTGAATCACCAAGTTATCTCTAAAAAACCTCCCTAAATTTCTCTTTAGAAATATTTGCTACTCCTAGAGTTTGTTCAAAATAAAAATAGAATATAATAATAATATTTAAACACTAACATAACTTTCTGTTTGGTAAAACACTGCGAAGGAGAGGGAATTCTGCATGTTGCCCAAAAAGTTATGATTACTAGTGGATGAACTTATAATAAATAAAGGGGTTATAAGATTTAAGTTTTATTGATAGAACAAGGACTGCTCTAACAAATAATAGCCTATAGTATTAATAGGGATGGCATATATTTTCAACATATTGATATATCGAATTATCGATATATCGTAGACCAAATATCGATCTAACGATAATATCGAAAGTAAAACGTCGGTATATCGGGCAACCGATATATCGAAATTTAAATTATTTATCTGTACAAAATTGTGCTCCCTTATGTCATGACAAAAATGCACTCATGTCTTGCTGTCACTATTAAAAATATCCTACTGAATATAAAAATTAAATAGATTTATCCATACGAAAAAAGTTGTGGTCTGTGGGGTTGAAAGAACATTTTCACAATAAGAATAATTATATTATACCTTTAATGATTATGTTAATTATAAAATAATAATGTAATAACATTCGTATAGGATCGCTACCCGCTCCACCCTCAGGTCTACAATAAAATATATTTTAGTGCATTAACCTCATGTACAAAAATGAAAAAGTTACTTTATTATTTCAATGAACGTTTTGTACACATACGAGATAATTTAAACGTGTTTTTTTTTCGAATCGTGATGATTTTGAGGAGAGAGAATAACGTAAATATTTAGTTATATGATATATCCGACCAAAATATCGATATGCCCGATATAATCGAAAGAAAATATCGATACTAATATATCGATATATCAAAATTGGTACTATTTATCGATACTATTTATCGATACTATTTATCGATACTATTTATCGATATTTCCGATGTATCAATATATCGTTGCCATCCTTAAATATAAAAGAGTGTAAGGGCATAGTTGATATTCTTTGGAAACTCTTAAACTTGCTAAATTGCAGAGATGGCCTTCTCTAAGTGGCAGTTCAATTTTTTTTGTTCCATCGGATAAACTTAGTCTAAGACTAATTGAGTCTAAAAGTGTTAAGTGTTTCAGTACTTAATGAAAGTATCCTTCCTTTACTTGAAAACCACTTACATAATAAGGCAAACTGATTTTAAGACGTTCTAAAACACATTGAGATTTTATATAACAATTAAAATCTTCTAGAATAGTTAGTAAAATCATCTATTGTAGTAACATTAATTTAATTTCAGTAGATATACATTTAATTGATTTAATTTTAAATTTTCGCACTGTTTTGACCATTTGAATAGTATCACAATAAGCCTCAACGTCTTGTATATAAAATAAATTTAATGTACTTTCAACTCCATTTCGTTACATTCGTCATGAAATCAAATAAATGTAAAGGGGAGAATAAACAACCTCAGAGGAACAATAGATTCCTTTTCATCTCCACGCAATTAGGGATAATTGGGAAACCAAAGCTTTGAACAACTCGTATATCCTTCAGCTGATTAACTTCCCTTCCAGGACCCATTTTACTTGTTTTTCTCACTGTTTGTGTCTGAGGATCATTAACCCAGTTGTTATTTCCCTCCCAAGACCCATGGTTCTGATTACAATTGTTTCTCCAGCCATACGTTTTTGACCGACTTTAACCTTTTTAAACGGCGAGCTGGTGATATTTGATGGATAAAACACACCCTTATATACTATCCGTGGAATGTATACCAATGTGGAATCTCCACATTATCTGTATGCCCTGCAATAAATGTAGAGATTCATGCTAGAGTTAGCCGGATGCACTAATAATTCAACGATAATAATCACATATCGAGTGCAGTAGGCCTATAAATAGTATCACAGTACGTGTAGGAGTGGGTGGGTGGACTAGTATTATTGTACATGTGACAGTGGTGGGTGGGCCAGTACCACTGTTTGTGTATGGTTGGGTGGGTGGTCAACAATGCATCCGTAACCACTTAAACACTCTGCAAACATACGAATGGGCACAGACATGACCTATTAAGTAAGACCTGCCTTGTTTGAACATTTTAAAAATAACCTACATACGTCTGGACGAATTTGCAACCACAATTAGTTTTGTATGCAGATAACAATGATAGCTCGAAGTGTCATCATTAGTTCCTCCCAAAGTAGATACTCAAAACTGTCATCACATCAGCCTGGTACTAAATGGTAAAATAACAAAACATTTAGTCGTGGGCAGATGAAAGTTCGGATTTTTACCCAACATAGACAGAACAGAAAATGAAAAATAATTTTATACTGGTCATTGGTTTAGGTCACAAGTGTTTCATAGGTCTTATATCTGGCATATACAGGGTGTATCTGAAATGCGCGAAAAATTCCAGGAACTGATAGATTCTATGGGCTAAAATAAATACAAAATGTCCTGTAAATTTTGTCCTAAAATGCTTATTTTTCCAGATTATTTTTGCAATTTTGTTTTTTACTACATAATTTATAAGTGTAGAACTACTCAACCGATTAAGTTGAAATCTCTAATATTACTTATCCAAACAAAGATCAATGTTAAACAAATATTCCACTCGTCACTTTATTCAGTTTCAAAATTGCGACAACATTCGTATTAAAAAAAAAAAAACGATTTCATAGAATCTTATCAAACTATAACTGTTATATTCGTTGAGACAAGTAAAATGGCAACTTAACTACTTTATAAAATTAGGCTGCCGTAACCATCAAACTCTAACCACTCTAAATTCCACCCCCTTTCGTTATTTCACCCCCTTTTCACACTTAATGAACGAGAGTTGCAGATTTGAGTGTCCCAATTATGAAACTGGCAATAATTGAGGGGCGATGTGGCTGAGTCATACCGTAAACCGTGGTGCAAAATGAAGCGATAACATTCAATATATTCAGACACATGGAATATAGTTCATTGATAATACTGTTTGATGACATGTGAGCGACGTATTTATTGGTATTGTCACACAACATAAGTTTCATACAGTATAAGTGTAAATTAGTACATATTATAACGGTATACATAAAGATCATAGATCAAGAGTCACAAATATGAAGAAACTGGATTCGTAGCAATCCTTGTCTTGTTAGGGAATAACACTTGTAGGATTTAGGTTAAGCTTTATCTGTACGATTAAATTGTACATTACTCTATGATCAAATTTAAACTGTCAGAAATCAAATTATTAAAAAATCCTCCATGCAAAAAAACAAGGTAAAATCGGGGGCTCAAGGTGAATTTCGAAAATAAAGAAAATTAACAAAATTTCCATACATATAACTAACAAAAAAAACGTAGAATGCACAGTCTTGTTTCTTAAATTATCAAAATAATAACGCGAAAACGAAAGAGTAACCAAAACTTAAGTCAAGAAAAGTCTCGTTTCTGTTTTTATATAACAAAAGACTATTAAAGACGTACATTTACACTATTCTATGCAATGTACAAACAACACTTTTGTTTTATTTATATGTAGATTGAATAAATATTTGAATGTATTAGCTAAGAAGTAAATCGCCTTTTGATAAATAATAAACCCGTAATAATCCATCTTCATT
The DNA here is from genome assembly GCA_035578905.1 of Stictocephala bisonia. Classification (NCBI taxonomy): domain Eukaryota; kingdom Metazoa; phylum Arthropoda; class Insecta; order Hemiptera; family Membracidae; genus Stictocephala; species Stictocephala bisonia. The sequence continues at coordinate 428,156 of JAQJVL010000328.1, forward strand.
TAACGTAGCCGAAGTCATTACGTGGAAAAAATAAAATTTAATTTTTGTGCATATCATTAATGAGAGGAAAATGTCCCAAGTTATGTTAAGCTATGCTATTCTGTCACTAGTAGACCATTTGGTAAATGTCAGTAACATTAGCGTCAGTGGTAGTAACAAATAAACTTATTGTTGAACTCCAAAGTTTGTGTCCGTTAGTTTTCTTTGGGTGTTTCAAGTTTGTTTAGGTTTATGAACGATGTGTATACTTACATTTTCAAACCTACTTGAGAGATAATTTGTAGAAACACTTGTACTTATAGCTAAGCCGTACATAAGGTGCCTATAAACATAAACAATAATATAAAATGTTTTGAAAATATTTCGTAGTTTACACTGCATGACAAATATTTCGTAGTTTACACTGTATGAGAAATATTTCGTAGTTTACACCATATGACAAATATTTCGTAGTTTACATCGTATGTCAAATATTTCGTAGTTTACACCGTATGACAAAAATTTCGTAGTTTACACTGTATGACAAATATTTCGTAGTTCACACCATATGACAAATATTTCGTAGTTTACACTGTATGACAAATATTTCGTTTACACCGTATGAAAAATATTTCGTAGTTTACACCGTATGACAAATATTTCTTAGTTTACGTATGACAAATATGTCATAGTTTACCCCGTATGACAAATATTTCGTAGTTTACACAGTAGGCCTATGGCAAATAATTCGTACTTTACACTGTATGACAAATATTTTGTAGTTTACACCGTATGACAAATATGAATAAATGAATTTATTCCATCATAATCAGTACAAAGTTATAATAATAAAACAACCCGGAATTGACTGACCACGTTTACGAGTAGTTTGGTCAGTATAGGCAACAAAATACAACAGGTTTCTTGTCAGAGTCCAGATTATAGTAGCATGTTGTTATCAGCCGGGCGTTTACACCTCCGTGGCGTTTACACCTAACACTGATAAGGCACATAACAGGACCTGCTATGCAAGACCGTACCTTCACTGCAATTCACAACTGATGCACTTCACTACAATACTAATAAACACAAACAATTCACTTCAGCCTAGTATAAAAATATTTACAATTTCTTATTTCAATTATTACAATATTTTACCAAAAATAAAACCAAAATACATAATACCATTACAATACAACTATAGCAAATATCAATAATGATAACAACCTTAGGTGTAAAAGCATTTGCAAACTTAAACGGATGTCTACTTGTTACCTGCTTCTTAGATGACATAGATTTGGGAATTCCTGTTTGATTTACTTTCCAAGAAGAGAAACACAACAGATGTAATCTTTTCTTTAATAATTATTGGTATTCTGTAAAATGAATAAGAATATATATACTACAATTTATTAACATTTATCTTAAAAAATTAACACAAAACAAAATAATTCAATGAATAAATTCATATAACAAGATCAATTTTACTCATATTATACAAATATTCAAGAAGATCAAAAGTTTGCTTTTGAGCTTCTGAATATTGCTTTATGAAATCCCATTACAATATTTAAAAACAGGTCAATTGGAGAAATTTGCATAGAAAGTGCTAATTAAATTAGAGAGTGGCACGATGGTTTTACACAAGATAATTTGCTAATTACTCCTGGATTTGCAATTAACACGTGGCTTACATTTGTATTGCAGTGAGATTTAGCATTTGAGATTGGATTTTTAAATTGTACTGAGTGGACTTTGCAGTAGTGTAGTGTCATTTTACTTCACTCACTAAATGTCTTTTGAATGGGTAGTTAAACCTAAGGCCTTATAAATTAGTTGTACTGAAGAGCCTAACATTCCGGAAATTAGTGGTAGATTCCTTAAATCCCAGCAAATTATAATCCCCTAAAAGAAGAAGAACCATGATACAGCTTAGTTTCTATAAAAGCTTTACCATAAACTTGTCACATTCAATTCAATATTGTAAACTAAAGTTACTATATGTTTACTAAAGTTTGGTTTAACTTGTCTAGCTAAAAGGAAATTTCACTTAATTGGTAATAAAAACGTGACTTTTATTAGGTGCAATATATAATGAAAAATAGTTTCCCTCACCCAATGAGATGATCCTCTTTTTATTAGTATATATGATGGAACAATGGATTAAATTGTACTAAAGTACATGACTCCCTCGTTCATAGGAAACTCTAGAAATGAAATGTTTTTCTATATAAATTTTACTCTACTCTTTCAGCCACTATATTATTAATTAACACTTTTTACACATTTTATTTATAAATAAACAATTTGATACACTTGAAAAATGTTTACTTTACACTATGCTGTTAGTGCCTTTTATAAATTATATTCTAAAATTATTATTAAAACATATCACACGGTTTCTTAATGAGTTAAGTAACTAGAAAGGCCAATTCCATTAGAAAACCAATTAGTTGGGAATAATTGGGAATTTCTTCCTGAATTATTACTAATAAGAAAACTAGTACTTTTATTCAAACATTCTAAGAATATTTTTTGATCGACCATTAACTATTGGTCCTAATTTCTTTTCAACAATAAAAATATCTCTATCTCCATTTTAACGTTACTATAATAAAATCGACGACCGTTATACTATCTCAACTTTATCTCAAATAGTAATACACAAAATATTATTTTACTTAAGAAAAGCACACATTTCTTAAAATTTAAAGCCTGTACGAATGAATAAACGTATATTTTGAATTCTAATTACGGTATGTTTGGCACTAAGAAAACCTATATCCACCAAAAGTGAAGGCAGGCAAGGTTAAAAAATTTCCCACAGAAGATTTAATAATTATATCGATTAAATATATATTCATTGTTTTGATATACTGAACAGACGTTGGAAAACGAGAGTTTCCATCAAATTTGTTGTAGATTTGTGTTTTTGAAAACAGTCAAGCGTATCTTTGTATAAGAAGTATACTTTTTCATAAGGCGTTTAAAAACAAGCAAAAAGTCATATTTTATACGTTTTGAACTCTATGTGATTTTCAATTCATAACTTGCTTACATTAAATGAATTAATTCTACCAAATCAAAACCAAACTATCTCTTATTGAGTAGTATTAAAAGGTTAATTTTTGAAAAATATCATGACATACATCAGGTCCAAAAGCTATGCAGATTTACATATAACCAATTCACCATTAAACTTTCGAAAAATCAATTTTAAACAGAACAAGACTTTTTAAATTTGATCATAGGCTTGGGTTTTAACAGTATCAACGCCGTAGCATGCCATAAATACTGTTGCAGAAAACTCGCTTTCGCACGGACGTAAGCAGATGAAAAAAACCATTATTTATTTTATTTTTATTTATTTATTTATTCATAAGACGCCGATCGTCAAGATATAGGCGAATATGGATTTCGAATGAGTGTGATGAGTGTAGATGAGCGAATGTAGTCATTGTTACATTAATATAAGAAGGGAATGGCAAATGATTAGTGATGTGATTGCGTAGCCGAAACTCAAACTATGGATCACGTAATTGATACTTAATGATTGGTCATTGTGTTGTTTTTATGTGGGAATGTGAAGTATAATAGAAGAAGCAGCTTTCGCAACCCACAGAGTTGTGAAAAAAACTTAGCTCTGTGACGGGAGGTCAATATTTACACTCTAGTATTTTATACTTTAGATTTTTTAGTTTAATTTTCATCCTTTTTTCATAGCTGGCATGAAAGCCATACGATACATGATAGAACAACATTTTTCATTTTTAAATTTGATTCTAATACACATCATAATTAAATTGATGGCTGAATATTTTTAAAATTAGGATATATTTTCACCAGAACTATAAACGAAATTCGTTAACACATACATTTTAACTTAAAAAGTGAAATAAAATAAATTACAAACCTTCATAAACATAGATATATACAATAGAATATATTTCCCCATTTTTTACATAAAATTAATTAAAACATCATATACTCAAACTAAACGATATATTAGGTATTTTCCCTAGGTCAGCCTTTTTGAAAATACCATCACTTAAAAGTCCATTTAGTCTTTCAGATTTAAAACGAGCAAATCTTAACTACTTACTACTAAAATTAATTAAATAAAAACTTCTGCCATAGGAACTCCTGTCTTAAAATTAAAATTAAGATATATAATGTTTGAAAACATTTTAAAATACTGTGTATAAAAGATTACACAAATTATGAGAATTTTAAAAAATAACAAATTTAAAAGAATATTGAGAAATATAGTACAAATCTAATTCAACTAAAAATAAGAAAAAACGTCATTCGTGATATTGTAAATAAGTTAATATATATATATTTATACATCCAGGTATACAATAAAACAACTTTCTTTCAAAATTCTTAATAAAGAAAATAAAACCGCGTCTTCTAAAATTGGATAGTTTCTGTTATATATTTAACTTATACAAACAAAGCAGAAATACAATAATAATTTTGATTTTCCTTTAACAATACTTGCACTGGCAACAAATACATGATATAACATAGAGTATATAGTATAAACTTCAATACAGTGTATATAATTATGATTATGTATATAAAAGTTAATGGTTGTATAAAATTATATTATAAGAAAATATTCAACTTTATAAATTGTTTCATGTTTAATTTAATTTAACTTTGATTTTAACTTATTCTTTAAAAATTTCATTGTATAATTTTATTCCATTCTAAGGAATTTGTTTTTTGTATAAAGTGGTTCTGTGGTATGTTGTTTTAATATTTGATTGAGAACGAAAACTTGATAGATTATTTTTAACAAATAGTAGTGTTTCATAAATAGACAGCAAAGTCACGATATTAACAATTTTAAAGAGTTGTGTACAAGACATTTTTTGTTTGAATATAATTCTTAACGCTTATTTTTGTAAAATAAAAAGGTTCTACCCGTTAGAATTAATTTTACCCCAGATTGGAATGCCATTTGTTAATTTTTGAACAATCAAACCATAGTATATTGTTAAAAGGACATTCGTTTGACAGAAGGATGACAATCTTCTGAGTACAAATAGAATATTTTAAATATGTTTGCATAAAATGTCGATATGGGTATTAAACTTAAGGCTACTGTCAAATTGTAAGTCCTAAATATTTACATACTCCTAAAACATTAGGTACAATTTGGTCTCCATCTATAATTAAAGAAATCGGATGGTCATTTTTATTTGTTGATAATTGCATGAATTTTGGCTTTTTTTAACATTTATTGTAAATCCACATTTCTTCAAACCACTGTATCAGACAACTTGTATTTATATAACTTTTAAATTAAAGGTTTTCTTTATTTTGATCTGTTATAAAAAGTGTCGTGTCATCGGCAAATGAAAATGTTTAAGAATTTCCAACAGATCTTACAATATAGTTAATAATAATAATAATATAATACATAATTGTAGTAATTAAAAAAAAAAACATAATCATGAAAAATCAGGCAAAAGTGACCACGCTTAAAATATTTTTGAAAAGTAAAATTTACTTTAACTTCTTTTATGGCAATTTATTAAAAAGATTTTTATTAACCTACATGAAGGACGTACTAAACCCAATAATATTTTGCTTTGGCAGGACAAAATGAAATACTGAATTGAACAGGAATGTTTCCACTTATTGGGGGAAAAAAAAAAAAAAAAAAAAAAGAAAAAAAACAGCCTATATATCACTTTACATACATACAAGTTCCTGAAAGTTAATTTATTCAGTCTTCAGGTGTTTGAAGGTGGGCCATCCCTTGGCTATTATCAAAAGGGATATTATTAGACAAAGAATATTAAAATTTAAGCTATAATTTTGTGACATCTTTTGCAATATTATTAATGAAGGTTAGGTTTGTTTCACTGGATTATTGTGAACATTAGAAATTAAATTCCGAGAAAGGAAAACTCGTGCACGAAGAACAATTCAGAAATACATCGTAGCTTCTTGTTGTCTAACTGAGGAAAGTTGGCTACACTGCTGTTCAGACATTCCGGAGTTAAACAGGTGTAGGACGACAAACTTCACCGTGTCTCCCGTCTCGGAGCCACAGAGTAGAGGACGCATTGCAACGGATCCTGCCGACTCTTTATTAAACTTTTGCTTTCTTATTCAACATGAACTGACACACACAGGAATCGTACATCCTTCCTTCCCGAAGATTTAGTTACATTTGGATTTTATATTATCATAAAGGAATTGTTATTATGATAAGGCATGATACCAACAACGGTTACTAAACGAAAACGAAATAATCATTCGATACTTTTATTATAAACACTCAACTTTTTAAGTCGAAACTAAAATATTATAACTAGTATTTTCATGTGACTCATTCCTCTTCAATATCTCTCTATTTTCATTATGAATAAAGTAATATTATAATACTGTAAAATGTTTATCAGGTGTCATCTAATAACAAGATCCGCCATTGTTTCGTTCTTTATAAAAGTTTTCTTAATCCACAAACTTATAAGTATGGCAACAACGTCTTTTGATAATTAAGAAATTGATTTATTTAAGATATAGTTTACTCTATTTAGTCAAAAATAGTATGAAATAAAATAATATTTTAGTTAAATACTAAAATACTGTTTTGTTAAAATAGTGTATAATAAAATACTATAGTGAATGTAATCTTATAAGTTTACTTAAATAATATTTTTGGTCCAAAGGATCAATGTGTCAGTTTCAGACCAATTACTTTAACTAGTGTATTGTCTAAACTAATCGAAAGAAGTGTAAGATGCCAATTAGAAAAATTTTTAACCGATCAAAAGATTTTGTTTCAAAATCAATTCGGCTTCCGGAATGACCACAATTTGAATGACGCCTTGTTTTTGGTTACAAAAAATATACATAACGCTATTGAGCGAAACAAAAAAATCGTTAGTTGTCTTCATAGACCTTGCCAAAGCATTTGATAGTGTGGACAGGGGTTTGTTGATCGAAAAGCTTGAATGCATAGGAGTAAGGGGCACGGCATTACATTGGTTTCGAAGCTATGTCAGTGATCGGTATCAGACAGTGTTAATTTATGACCAATTTAGTTCAAATAAAAAAAATAGAGTACGGTGTTTTGCAAGGAAGTTCGTTAGGTCCTCTCTTGTTCTTAGTATTTGTAAATAATCTAGGTAAAATAAATTTAGCTGGGGGCCAAATATTTCTCTATGCCGACGATACTGCCATTTTGTTTGAAGGCGACAGTTGGAGGGAGGTTTTTGGATTGGCGGAGCGCGGTCTGCTCACTGTCAAGCGTTGGTTTGATCAATGTCGGCTCACTGTTAATATTTCCAAAAAAAAATGTTTACCTATTTCCTTAAGAGCCGACTGCGATCCTGTAGATTACAATCTGCGCCTGCATACATGTGGAGGACAGCGTGATTGTGTGACGTGTGAATGCGTGGAGCTTGTTAATGAATACAAATATTTGGGCATTGTTTTCGATAGCCGCATGAGGTGGTCGAGTCATATAAACTATCTGAGGAATAAACTCCGGAAATTCATATTTATCTTTTCCTATCTTAATAGAGTACTTGAACCGGATTTACTAAAAACTGTATATTATGCCAATATACAATCTCAGCTTCAATACGAAATTATAGCTTGGGGTGTATGCTTCCAAACTATTCTTTCACCTCTCGAAATAACTCAGAAGACAATAATTAAATCAGCATTACAAAAAAATCGACGTTTCCCAACGGACTTACTTTTTGATGAGTTCAAAGTTCTAAATTTATCTCAACTGTATATAAGAAGTTTATTGATGTACATTTTCAAAAATAAAAACAACATGTTCAATCAGATTCAACACTCATATTTAACCCGTACTTCTACAAATCTCGGAATTAATGCGCCTCGATTGGTTAAAACAATAACGACGACATCATCTCATTATATCACAAATATCGTTTATTCTAAAGCTCCTCGCCATATTAAGAATCCTCTACCATGTAGCATAAATGTTTATAAAAATCTGTCAACCAGTGGATTGTTGAAATTGGTAGAGCGGAAATTAAAAGTTACTTTCGTTCTTCCTACACATAAGTATCGCACAATAGACCACATTCAGAATGATGAAGCGCGCGCGCGCGCGCGCGTGTATGTGTGTTTTTTTATTTTTTTTATGCATGTCTGCGTTGTGCTTGTGTGGGTGTGTGTGTGTGTAAGTGTGTGCTTTTGTTAGGGTGCGTCTGTGTGTGTGATAGGGGAGTGATGTGAGTAAGTGCAAATGTGACTGTGAATGTGTGTTTGTATGGTAGGTGAGTGGGTGTGAAGTCTCTACTAATAATAGCTCCTGATACAATAAATATTAATTGATTATTTGTCCCTTCTTATTGCGCATGCATATATATGATATTCTTTTATATCAAACTAGTTTTAAGTTATATTGTTCTTTATGCTATTTAGTAGTAGTGGCCGACAACATTCCGACTGTTCTGGACTCGTTTCCCCACACATAGGCAGCCGCCCATGTGGGGAACCAATTTCATGTATTTTTGTATATATTTCTTTGTATATGTTAAAAGGAGGAAATAAATAGATTTTTCATTCATTCATTCATTTCATTTAATTTGTTAAATGTAGAATAATAATCCTCTAAATCGATACATATATTTTTAAATAACTTTGTATACTAAAAATATCTGTCAACCTTTTAAATTATATTATTTCTACCAAACACTGTGAGAATTACTTAAAATATGTTTAAGAAGAATTTTTTTTATTTTCTACATAAAATTCCACGTTGGAAAAAATGCACTAACATTACATTAGTTCAACTAAGTAACATTTTAAATTTATTTCACTCATCCACGAGTTTATTTTAAAAATGAGTTAAATATATTCCTCTAAAAATGTGTTTGAAATAGATGTTAAAAATCATACCTCTGAGATTCAAAATCCTTATGTTAAGGAATTAATGTATCAATGCAGATAAAGACATTATTATATTTCAGACACGTCAGACAATTCCTTGGTAGGCAATAGAAAGGAAGATACGACAAGTCTAAGATAGAATCACTTCCGATAAAACTGGAGAGAAAGTTTATAGACTTCACTCCATTAAAAGGTAGAGTAAATGTGTAAATTGAAGCAATTTGCAATGTACTCAGGAATTTTTAAAAATTGATTGGGGATATTACAAATAGTGATGAAAGTAACGAGGGTGGTTTCATATTGCTTTCAGTAAAATAGACTAGTTCACTTATTGCCATTTTAATAAAGGATCTTTAAGCAAATATATGTTTCTCAATTTGACGTTAACTTTTACCATAAGCAATAAGTTAATTAAAATCCTGCTACGCTGTTTCAGTTGCATTCAGTTATGTATTTATAAAGAAATTAGATATTATTTAATCTAACATAAGGTAATAACGCTTTAATTAATACGACTGTTATTTATACGAGTCTTAACTAGTAAATTCAATTGAAATACAATTTTTTTATGTTAGCCGTATTTGTCGACAAAGTAATTAAAAAAATTCTAAGTAAGGTATTGAGACGGATTTAAAAGCCTTCACATTAAAAGGTAAATTAGCTCTTACCAAACGAAACAATTTAATTTTATATAACGTAAATTCCACACTATCTTCTATAAAGCAGAACTTCCAATAGCTGTTTTGAGACAGCCCATGAATTTTTGAATTTTGAATAAGAAAGCAAAAGTTTAATACAGAGTCGGCAGGATCCGTTGAAATGCGTCCTCTACTCTGTGGCTCGACAGGATCAGTTGCAATGCGTCCTCTCTACTCTGTGGCTCGACAGGATCCGTTGCAAAGCGTACTCTTCTCTGTGGCTATACAGGATCAGTTGCAAAGCGTACTCTTCTCTGTGGCTCCGGGATGTGAGACACGGTAAAGTTTGTCGTCTTACACCTGTTTAACTCCGGAATGTCTGAACAACAGTGTACCCAAGTTTCCTCAGTTAGACAAGCAGCCGTTTCATGAAGAAGTCAGCCAAGCCCAAGTTTCCTCAGTTAGACAAGCAACCGTTTCATGTAGAAGTCAGCCAAGCCCAAGTTTCTACAATAGAGTCATGTGGATATTCCTAACCCTGCTATTGTTAATAAGTACGTGAAACAAACCCAATAACTAATACTAAAAATTTTGGGAATATATATTTGAATAAGATTTGTTATTTAAAAGGGACCAGGCAAACAAATCTGATTGTTAAAATTTATTAGGTTATGTAAGGATTGTTTTCTTTCAATAGATTTAAGAAGTGCATAAATAATATTAGGACAGCATTCTAAATGTATCATACATGGAATTGAAAGTATGCAATGAATATACTGTACTAAAGAACAACGATTCAATACTAACTAAAAAATATTGAGATTAAACCTTGTAGACTCTTTCCCCAAAAATAAATAAACAAATAAAACATTACGTAGAAATATTTTATGCTTGTTTCACTTTAAATAAAATTTTATTATACAAAATGTAATACTGTCCACTTATTCGATGAAAGATTTGTTGTATGTAAAAAGTAATAACACAGCTCTATAATGCAGTTTGTTTATTTTCGCCTGAGTGTAGGCCTACACAATACTTCCAAATGTATGGATTTTGAATAAATATTTCCAGACTGTAATTGATGTTTCAATAATAATAAAGAGCGGCCGTAGTTAAGGGGCTAAGGCGCTGGCTTACCACGCAAAAGGTCTAGGTTCGATTCCCGATGTGACCACTAATAGATTTTGCCCTGCCGCTCCCGTGGTTCGGAAGTCACGTAAAGCCGTTGGTCCCCAGGTTAAGTGTTAGAGAGGGCTCCGTAGCCCTAACTTCGCCTGGTTAAATAAGACGATCTTTAACTGTAACTTTTTAAAGAGCAAGTAGGAATTTTCCTTTATGTTGAAATGTTACATTGAAAAGTTAAGTGCCTATTGAGAGCGTTAGCCTGGACAACTTCTACATAATCCAAGTGCAAACGTTACATTATACAAACCTAGAAAGAGACCTGCAACGAAATTTTCGCTATCTCTGTTACATTTACCTTTTATTAAATTGTCCTACAAACAATACAGCCAAGTGTAGTCTATAAATAGAATTATCGATAGTATACTTTATTCTCATGTTTCGTCCATTCATCATAATAAATCTATTCAACTTACTATTTGTAATTAATTCATCAGTTTAGTGTTGTCTATTTTTACCTACATACATGGGACAAATATTTTTTAGATTTTTACCTGAAATTATAAAATGGGATATCAAATTTAACAAGATGAAACTAAGAAAATACAAAACTGATGCTGCTTTATATTTAATATAAACATTTTACAGCATGAAAAATAATAACTGGTAAAAATATAAATAGAAGACAAATAAATAAGATTTCACTTCAGGTCACCTGAAGCCTGTACAAAATGACCCTAAATCGTATCTGCAATATTTGTATATGTTCTTATTTATATAGTCCCAATAAAGAGTTTTAAATAAAACACATATGGAATTATAGTTAACTATTTATTTCATTATATCTGTATACATATTGATGCTTATTAGTTATTGAATTTAATTTGTATTTCCTTCATTTCCAACAAGCCGAATACTCATGTTTTGCTAAGTAAAGTAATATTCAATAAGTCTTTATCAGAAAAGAAAATGTTACATTGAAACATTGTTATAAGAACTAATATTTTAGGGTAAAAGAAAAATATAAATACTGTAACTTAATCAAAACAAAACATCTCAAGAAAACCACAGTAAATACAGAGATCTAGAATGGAGCCCCCAGGCGAAATCCAGAGTTGAAATAGGCTCACACGCCTAAAAAAAAAGAAAAAGTTTTATTGAAAACAATAATTTAGTTTTCTCCCGAAAAGTTAAGAAACTTAGTAACTGACTCTCAGAAATAGACTCACTTAAGCCTATTTTAGGCTTTTTTATTAGGCTCACTTAATAATTTCCTCGTATTTTAAAAGTGACTATGTTGAAAATGTACACGTTTATGTTGTGCATAGTTATTTATGGAATATCTCTAGTGTAAAATAAATGTATAAGACAAAATCTAATTCGAAGGATAAGACCATATTATATTAATTTATTTTTATTACATAAAGACGTTTATGTATTTTACTATCATTCACTTCACAGGTATGTTCTTTTGACTGTAAAAGAATATTATAATGAGTTTTACTTCAACAATAATTCATTAGACGAAGTTTCTTTTTATTAAAAAAGAAAAACATTTAATAGTAATGCTATTATAAACGAAGAAATTTTCATTCAAGATCTGTGCATGATTTTTTGTAGGTTTTCTTCTGCATCGGTAACTTTACATTTGCAGGCTGCAGCTCAATAGCTTATTGTGCACCCTCTTGGAGTATCTTTTGAGCAGGGGAGTGGCATCCCCTGGACACATGGTGAGATCCCCTGGACAACATTTCAGGCTTCCTTGGTTACTTGGAAATCCCTTAGGAAGCCTGCCCATGTTAAAAAAAGTCACAAGTAGTGTAAATTACCATAAAAAATTAAGTAATTAACTACTCAAAGTATCTAAAGTGTTACACTTATAATAGGCTTTGAGTTCTGACCTTCTACATAATGAGCACTACAAAAACACATGACAGGAAATGTTAGTGATGTACTTAAAAGAAGAAGAATTAACCCTCGAAAGGACATATGAAATGTTTTCCTGAAAGCTTTGCTTCACCAATTAACCTTTGATTATATGGGAATACAAAAGCTGACAAAGTCCATTCTCCATTGTCCTTGTTTTCCTGTTTACAATATCTTAAGAGTGGCTGTATTAAGGGTGGAGTAGTCAATTATGATTTGTATGTATCTACCATTTCAATTATTATAGTATGTATTGTATGTATAAGTTATAAACTTTGTAGATAACTTAGAAAATTAAATTTTCAATCATAATAGCTCAAAGTATTATAAACGAGAAATAAAAAATTCACTTAGAAGTAAAAAAAGTATGTGGTTGTTAGTAAATTAATTTCGAAACGTTTACTGGCCTAAAAGCGAAAAGCTTGAGTCACATTTTTGATAAGTTATAGTGAAGTTCATGTTTTTTGGTCACTTGGCATACATAATATTCAAAATTAATATTCCAGCATCAAGATAATTGGTTCGTGCATTTTAAAAATAAAAGTATGTCTTCAAAAAAGGTTTTATTTAAACATTCTAACATTAAAATAGTAATAATAGTTATTTTATTATAATCTTTAATAAATAACTTATAATGCTAGAACTAACGTATATAGTTTGGTTGTAATTAAAAATAAAATAAAATAAACAAATCAAGTAAATTATTTACAATAAAATTACTTTCATTTGTCATGAGGATTTTTGATAATAAAAATTTCTATGAAAATTTGACTTTGATTTGTAGCAAACTCTATTTGCTAATACACGCTTCTTTGTCCTTCATATTAGCTCCCATACCTTTGCTACTAGCAATAAAAATGAAATAAATTAAAACTACTCATGAATAGTGGCGTTATCTTTACAATATTGAAACACGAAACATTGAACATTAAAATAATGATCCATCATTTAAATTGTATGGAGTATATAATAGGTATAATGTATTTGTAATTATGACATTAACTGTTTAGACAACGTGAGATATGAAAGGCTTAAAGCTATCAAGGCCCTTGACCAATTCATTATTTTTATCTTATAATTTGAGGGTATTTTTTAACATTATTTTGTGGGGCATTACATAACAAAACATTGTGATTATTGATGATACAGCATTTACTGTTCCAGATACTACATAAGAGCATGTCGTTTACATTGATAGTAATAAATACCCACTTTACCAGCCTCGTTACTTTCATTTCTATGTTTAGTAATAATGCTTTTCATTAGGCCTACATACTTAAATTAAATCAGTCTACAGAATTTACTAAATTTTGTAACTGAACGAAAGTAACTACACTAAAGCCTCTCTCCGGTTTTCCTGGAAGTGATTCCATCTTGACTCATTGAATAATCCTTTCAATCCCCTTCCACAAACTTATCTGGCGTTGATAAATACCTACATTGATAAATCAATATTTTGATTTAAGAATTTTGAACATAAAAGGCTTACAGACGTCATATTAAAAAGTTTAACCATGGGTAGATTGAAAAGTACGATCATGTTTTCATAGTACCACCGCTCACGGTAAATAGAATAATACGGTAGGGTTCACGCGCATGATGCGCAGTAAATCTTGGTGTCAATGACGTCACACAGACATATCAGCTGATTCACCTGTTACACTGAATGTAGTAATAACCAGTAATTGCTTTTCTTAAATCACTGTTTTCATTAACGACAAACATAATACCCGTTAATAACTATTATTAATGTTATACAAATATTTTGAATGATAATATTATTAATTCGAGTATATTATATTGATGTTTGTGTAACGATTGGTTAGTATTATAACCAATTGGTGGCTCCATCGGCTTGTCCAATTAATCCAATAATCGTTTAGTTTTTATTTGGAAATGTGTCAATAAATAACAAATGTCAAGTATTTAAACAGCTGTTTATATTGAGCATAATAAATATAATTCAGTCTTGAATTATTAGAGTTATTATGCTTTTTTTAAATAAAAAAGAGTTATTTTGTCTGAAAAAGTTCTCTTTTTATTTCATTTGGCCAAATTTTAATACTAATAATATAAAATAGTATTATAATAAGTATTTTTAGTGTTTTAGTAATAGTTATAACCGGTTAAAGCCTAGTTGTTAATGAAAACAGTGATCTAAGAAAAGCAGTTACTGATTATTACTACATTCAGTTTAACCGATGAACCAGCTGATACGTCTGTGTGACGTCATTAACACTAAGATTTACTGCGCATCATGCGCATGAACCCTACCGTATTATTCTATTTACCGTGTTACCGCTGGTAAACTATCTAAATTGAGTCGGCTGTAGTGAAGTAATACCTAATAAATCTCCTTCCATTAAACTATTATGAAATTTTAGGTGTTATTGATAAATTGAATTTTAAATAAAAATACACAATTTACACTGTTACATCACTCTAGATGTATGATCGTTTATTCTAGCTAAGCAGGTTTTTGTTAGGCAATACATTTATAATCTATGTCATTTTATAAACACTGGATGATTGAACCCGAGGTTCAAGATTGAAACTATAGTAATAATTAAATTTTTGTGCACGCTTTATTTGAACTATCGAGATTAAAATAATATATTTATGAGCATATTTCATAGTACAGCTGACAATATTTTTTTGTAAAGGTAGTAATTAAACTCAAAAGGTTTGCTAATGGCTATTTTGATTTTTTTTAGTATTATATATATATATATATATATATATATATATATATATATATATATATATCATACGTAAATTACTTAAAAACCCCTTGGGTCCCAAGCATTTTAAAAAATTTTCAACACAAGATACTCAGGTCAATTCTGGAGTGGTGTTCTGGTGTGGCTAGGGTGTTAGTGCTACTGCCTAACCAAGAATCCCAGGCATATTCTACGTGATTTTTACTGTTTTTAAATGAAAACTCATAAATAACTTAAAAACATAGCTAGAGATGTGATGTTTATTTTGTTTTGTAGCATTTGAAACGCCTTTTCATCGTAAATAAAAACGTTTAGTTTAAACACCAACAAAATGTTTTTTATCATACAAACTTTTTTATTTTCAGAAGTTTTTAAAAGGATTTTATTTTAAAAATAAAAAAAAACATAAAGTAAATATTATTAAAAAAAATGAATTATGTAATTGAATAATGTCCAATTAGGATTAAAAGTGGAAGCTTTGAAAAAGTAATTTTAACCAATACCCTTTTTTAAATTATTTTTTATAAATATACAATTTCGCAAATTGAAAGCAATTAATACACTTGAAGCAAACTATTGGAAATTTATGTATAAATTACCAACCACCTTTGTTAATGTTAGAAATGCATTACAAAAATACAAATAACAGTATATTGGATTAGCCCAAATGTAAATTCATAGAATATATAATAATAATAAACAATAGTAAAATATATCACTCACCGTACAATAATTTCACACAATAACACTAAAAACTGAGTGCAACACTAAAGTACTGAGACTGCAAACGAAATAAACAATACTAAAACAAGGTTATATTATGATAGGACTGACCTCATATGTTTGTCTGCTAGTTACTACAAATCCGAGACACAGACCTATAGAGTGACGTTCAGCGCCATGCAAATTTCGTTGCTCTTCAGTCTTCATACGATCATCAACACTATATAAAATATGATATTTCCACTTCTGACCAATTCATTGGATAAGACATTTTATAATCTGTCTTTATATACCGTATGCTTTTTATGTAAAATTAAAACAAAAGTAATGATCGCATCGGCCCTTGGGTCTTTTCGCCTTAAATCACTGGGCCGATCTCATCGGCTCTCGGGTCTTTGCGCATAAATTTACCGTGCCGATCTCATCGGCTCTTGGGATCCAAAGAGGTTTTTTGACATGAAAAAATCTACTGATATTCCAAATTGTTTAATTTTATGTTTAAAATGATTTTAATTATAAATATTTATGATATTAACTATTTTTACCTCACAAGCTAATTTTAAATTGAATAAAAAAATTAAAAAAAACACGAATGATTCAAAAATATAATTACCTTGTTTATAGCATTGTGAATTGAGGCAAATTATATCGGGAATTGAACAATGTAAAAACACGTTACGTCATGAAAAATGGAAACAACATGATTTATTTGTACCTTATTTCGTATACTATTACATAGCAATAATGAGAATGATAAAGAGCTACCACTGTACGTGTATGGATGGGTGGCTCAGATGACAACAACTTTATTTTTGTCAGTTTCCAATATATTACTAGAGCACGAGTGTTAGCCAAGTTGATCACGAGTAAGAGCCAAGTCCATCACGATGGCTACCCAATTAGGTCAGAGGATAGTCTGGTAATACAGATCATTCTTTATATCAAGGTTTATAGTGTGAATATTTTAGGTTCTACTTATAAACATTTTTATAGAGAAAATGTCAAAGGATTATTACATTTAATATTAGTTAATACACAATTTATAAGTTTATTAGTTAATTATACCTTTAGTTATCAGTAACAATTATTGTAAACGTAACTAATAATTCCACTTTGAAAATTATACAATTTAAACGTAACAAAATCCTCAGGAAGGAGGAACTTACGATTTCTGTGGTTTGTTTCAGTTCATGCTGAATAAGAAAGCAAAAGTTTAATAAAGAGTCGGCAGGATCCGTTGCAATGCGTCCTCTACTCTGTGGTTCCGAGACGGGAGACACGGTAAAGTTTGTCGTCTTACACCTGTTTAACTCCGGAATGTCTGAACAGCAGTGTAGCCAACTTTCCTCAGTAGATACCAAGCATTTTGTAGAAGTTCGACAAGTTTATACTTGATGGTTATTTTCTGATTTCTAATATTCTCAAGAATTAAATGAAAGAAATATAGCCAATAAAAGAAAATGTTTGATATTTCTGATATTTTTTAATGTTATAAATAACATTAAATGCATTACTAACATTGCACATACAAGAGGCATAAGACGCGCATTAAATACGTAATCTCACATTAATTTCATAAGAGAGGACAATTTGGCCAGTAAATGAAATGCACCAGTGTGTAACCCACTTGAATAGCTAAGGTTTGCCATGTAATTGTTTGGATTCGTTTCCCGTTTTGAAAATCAAGAATTTACTCTTGTGCCATTCAGAAGTTACGTTGATTCGAGGGTCATTCAATAACTAAAATGACAGATTGGTCTGGGATTTAAAAATATGGTTGGTAGTATAAGTTTGGTACATTTATGAATGTAAGTCGTCGTCCAGGGAATGGTTTATAACCAGTTCATGCACCAAAATTGATCCAGTACGTTGGTTGCCCAAGGATTTGTGAATTGTTTTTTGATTGCTGAAGTAAAAAAATTACAAGTGGGTAGAACAGTTCAAAAGTGGTTCAGAATCAGTGACTCTCCAGCATGACAACATAGGCTACGTCTCACGTTCCGCAAGTAACCCATGAAACCATTGATAAAGGAGATGAACATTATAATGTAAGTAATAATAATAATAATGTATATTTAATGTTGTGTAGGGATGAGAACTGAGTGTCATACTTGTCAGTTAGCTGAAAATCAGATCAACACTACGTGGTTCGGATTCCACGTAAAGCTGTAGGTCCCATAGTTGCCCTGGCTATTGGGCTATTAATAAATAGTCGAACTCAGATAGTAACAATGACTACACTCGTTAATCTACACTAGTCACACTCATTCACCCCTCATATTCGCCCATATCTTTACGATCGACGTCTTAGAAATGAATAAATAAATAAATATATGGGGGTACTGCATCACATCAATAAGGTCCCAGCATAGGAACCTCTGATTTTCATTTGTTTCGTCTACTGAAAGAGGTATCACATAGAAAGAAATTCTTTGTTAAGAAGGATATCAAGAAATGTTGTGGGAAATCGGCCCCGACACCAAGACATAGTTCTTTACAGCTACTATATATAAAAAAAAAAAAAAGCAAGTTTCCGGTTGGGACAATTGCAATAATGTTAATGGGAATATAGTTGAAAAGTAAGAAAAAAAAACTTATTTTGTAAAACTAAAAAGGATTCCTCTCCAGGCCAGTTTGTCTCCTTAATTATTGAATGCCACACTCCAGGTCAGTTTGTCTCTTTAATTATTGAATGCTTCTGGTCCAATGACCTTACAAAACAACAATGCACAAAACTTCACAGACATGGGGAACTGTTTATTACCCCTCAAGAGATACCTTAAGATGGTAGCTTGCCTCTCAGCTGATCTAGAACTCGTTCCCGATGTGAAAGTGAAATTTCTATTCCAGTGGCCCTGAATTTACGCTAATCCATTGGTCCAACGATCCTGCTAATTAAAATGGACTCTGTCTAGGAATAACACTTTTTAGTAAAGGCAAACTATTTCTTTATTGGGCATCTATGCACATTAAATATCATAGATTAAGTTTTCTGTAATAATTTTAAAATATTTTCTAAGGCAAGGTAAACTAAATGTATACTGAAATTGGTATACAACATTTTTAATAGAATTTTTCTAATGTGAAAAACTTTCATAAAAATTAAAAGGAAAGAAAGTTTGCCAGCTATACCATTTAAAGGCATTGGGCAAAGTATAGCCCCACTGTTTATTGGAATAAAAATGACTAAACTACGGTGAAAAGTCCACTTTATACAATTAAAAAATCCAATCTCAAATGCTTAATCTCATGCAATACAAATGTAAGCCACAGTGTAATTGCAAATCCTGGAGTAATTAGCAAATTATCTCGTGTAGAACCATCGTGCCACTCTCTACTTTAATGAGCTCTTTCCATGCAAATGTCTCTTCCAGGTCAGCCTTATTTTAAAATATTAATATAGGATTTAGTCAATCAATATATTTAGAAATTCAAAATCAAAACTGTAACGTATTAAATAAAATGAAACTACTCTTCCATAGTATACATTTCATGATAGTTTTAACTGTTTAAGAAAATATAAATAATTTTATTATTTACTTATTAAAATTTTTACTTTTACAGATAAACTACATAACTTATATACGAGTTTCTAGTCTTTCTGTTACCAGTTTACGCTATTTTCTGTGGTTCGTAGGCCTTGAAGCGAGTCGAGCGTTTTCGGACCAAATGCGGTTGTCAGACCGTGCTAGTCCAGTGAAGAGAGGGTCAATAGCGTGTGTGAATGGTAATTTCTATATGTCACTCCACGTTCGTTAAGCGGTTTGGTCAAAAACAAATTTTAATTTTTTCGAATTCAATGACTTTATATCAGCTACTAAACGCCCCCAAGTAGTTCTTTCATTAAAATTATGTTTATAGTTAAAAATACATCAACTCAAAGATGTGAGCCCATACGCTGTACGTGTATGGGCGGGTGGGTGAATACCACTTTACGTGTATGGGCGGGTGGGTGGGTCAATACCACTGTACGTGTATGGGCGGGTAAGTGTTCCCTACAGTACCTGTGGAACAAGGTATCTGTCACACAGCAAATATTGTGTCGTACCGGACACGGAAATATTGTTCAACATGACGAAGTTATTATTAATTAAGTATATTTTCACCCTAAGTTACCGAAAAAGTGTATAACTCGATATGAAGATCGACTATCCAATAATACTAGAGATGCAGAATTTAAGTTGTTATACAAATTTAATGATCTGATAAGATACGTGAGTCATAGAGTATTTCTGAAAAGCGATGTCAAATCAAAACTCAGTGTCATTAATGGTGAGCTTGGACAAGATTGTTAATTTATATCACAATTATTCAGGTAAATATTTCATAATGAATATAGTTTTTTTTTTCATAATTAATCATAATTTTTTGTTCGTTATTTGTGGTAGTTACAAAATAAACAAATAAACACAGTGACAAAAAAAATATATTTATACGGTCGTATAGCAGTGTCGTAAAATCATAAAGAAACACCATTCAAAATACAACAGTTCTTTCCCTTTAAGCTGCAGATAATTTATATCTCTTTAAACCATTTAAACGACTGATAACCAGCGATATGATAACCTAGTGACCCAGATTTCCGCATTCCAAGCAAGGTCGCGGCCTTCCTCTCCCCCCTCCGGGCGCCATGTTCCTGACAACAATGTATGACGGTAATAGTATCGGTTAGTTTGCAGGCGCTGAGCTTTTCTCTTTATTGTTACGATACACTTTATTTACAACATTCATATAACTATGCAATTTTATACACATATCAATAGTCATAATTTCTCAACTCTCTTCGCACATTGTAAATTGTACGTGCAAGTATTGGTATAAATTCAGCCATAAAAAACTTACTTGAGTACACACTCGGCAGCGGTGAGTCTGCTGGGGAGCAGCCTCGCTTTTTCACGAGTCGACACTCCATTTTGTGAGTGGCCACTCAGTTTCATTCAACTAAAAACGTAGTTGCCACTCGCAGGTCATAAGTAGACTAATCGTGCTTATAGTGACTCATAAGCAGTCACGTACAGTGGTATTTCCATAAATTATATTAATACTTATTCTGTTATATTTAGTTTAATATAATTAAAACGATAACGGTATGTAAACGATGGAATTGACCCACCCGCCCACCTATACACGTACCGTGGTGTTGACCCACCCGCCCACCTATACACGTACCGTGGTGTTGACCCACCCGCCCACCTATACACGTACCGTGGTGTTGACCCACACGCCCACCCATACACGTACTGTGGTGTTGACCCACACGCCCACCCATACACATACCATAGCATTGGCAATTGCAATAGCATGGGCGGGTGGGTCAGTACCACTGTACGTGTTTGGGTGGGTAGTATGAGCAGACGGGTGGTCAGTAACACCGTGCTTGTATGGGCGGGTGGGTGGGTCAGTAACACCGTGCTTGTATGAGCGGACGGGTGGGTCAGTAACACCGTGCTTGTATGGGCGGACGGGTGGGTCAGTATCACTGAGCCTGTATCTCAGTACAAAAACGCCCTGTAGACTAAAACAGCCTTACGTCCTTTTGTCAGGTACTCCTTGACTGCAGCTCTCTCGTGGCCAGAAAGAAGAAACTCGTGATGGACATTTGTTGCGCTCAGCTGTTCTTTTTCATTTTTATCTTGCTTGTGAACATTGTGAACATACCACGTTGAATTTTATTACACTGTATGTGTATGGGTAGGCGGGTGGGTTAATGCCATTGTATGTGTATGGGTGTGCGGGTGGGTCAATACCACTGTATGTGTATGGGTAGGCGGGTGGGTTAATGCCATTGTACGTGTATGGGTAGGCGGGTGGGTCAATACCACTGTACGTGTATGGGTAGGCGGGTGGGTTAATGCCATTGTACGTGTATGGGTAGGCGGGTGGGTTAATACCATTGTATGTGTATGGGTGTGCGGGTGGGTCAATACCACTGTATGTGTATGGGTAGGCGGGTGGGTTAATGCCATTGTACGTGTATGGGTAGGCGGGTGGGTCAATACCACTGTACGTGTATGGGTAGGCGGGTGGGTTAATGCCATTGTACGTGTATGGGTAGGCGGGTGGGTTAATGCCATTGTACGTGTGTGGGTGGGCGGGTGGGTCAATACCACTGTACGTGTATGGGTAAGCGGGTGGATTAATGCCATTGTACGTGTATGGGTAAGCGGGCGTATGGGTACGTGTATGGGTGGGCGGGTGGGTCAATACCACTGTACGTGTATGGGTGGGCGGGTGGGTCAATACTACTGTACGTGTATGGGTGGGCGGGTGGGTCAATACCACTGTCTGTAGGCTATATTCTATATTCTTCGTATATACAGAATTAAGAAACTATTTTCCCTATTATTCCCAAATTTTAAAAACAGACCTTCACAGGACTGGTCTTGCGCATCAGTTATTTTAAATTACGTAATTTTACTGCTAATTAATAAATTTGATTTTAAAATAAATGTTATATGTTTGCTTTTATTTTATTACGACGAGAAATACAATATCCTGTTTGGCATATTATGTTTTTTTAATATCACTCAATTTACAAAATTGATTAACTATATAGTCAAATTTTAGTTGTACTTTTACCCGCATGTTATATTAGAATCTAATCGCTGCTCACACGTACAACGAGACACAGCACCCGCACTCGCAGGATCGTGCTTAAACGACTTACTAAAATTATACTCCTACCCATCCCAGGGGAGGAGGAGGGGGGTTCGAGTGTCAGTGTATGAGTAGATCGCGGTCAGACGTACAGTCAGCGCTTCGAGCGGAATTCAGTCGTTCCTAAAGCCGGCCGAATCGTCTTAAGGCTTGGGACTGCAGATAGAGTGTCTGGTCCAGTTGAGCTATGTAACAGTTTCCCTTATACAATGAGCAATCTGATTCTAGTTAATTATCTGTAGATAGTGTAATTGTAATGGCCCAAATTGTTGTGTTTGGACGACATTAACAACATTTTTCAATTGTAATTATTTCGATCAAACAAATATATTAACTCACTTGTTTTTTATTGAGTTCTACTATTCCATAGTTTATTCAGAGATACCCCAGATGTAGAATTTCGTTATAGAACGCCTTACTTTCAACTTCATACTGAACACAATAATTTTAATTTTTAAACGTGCATTTCTTTGTTTATCAGTTCTATCAATTTTGATTTTTGCTTTCAGTACTATCAATTTTGTAATACTGATAATCAAAATATTCCAAGGAAGAAGTATTTTAGCTAAGGATTAGGTGTACTTTTGCTGCCATCTAGAATACTTTCATTAAGATTGAAAATTAATTGTATCATTTGAACTATAACTGATATCCTTTTTACCTACCTAGGATAATCGGAAAAATGTGTATACCTCACCCCGGTCTTTACTTATTGTGTAGGTAGAGAGTTTCGTTTATTTTGGTAGGTGTCAGATAAGAACCTGAGGGGGGAAAGAGGAAGATTCAACACGTAAGGAAGATAGCATCACTTCCTTAAAACGTCGCTAGAAGATTTATGTTACAGTCACTTCGCTGCAACGAAGTGGGGATTTCAGGACAAAAAAAATACCTGTTTAGTTTAAAGATTATCCTCAAGAAAATTTACTTTTATTACTGCCATATTTTCTACAAGGAAACTATTTACATCTTTACGATATCATTAAAAAATATATATATATATTTCATTTGTCTGAATCTTTCTAATTCTTCTAATGAGATTTGAACTTTGGATTCACAGACCTTAACCACTCACGATCACGTCTAAACTTACGATGTTTTCAAATCCTTGTTTCAATCTTCTTCAGATTGGAATCACAATCAAAACATGAGTTTATCCTGAAACCTTTTATCGTGGAAACCAAAGTAAAATTGATGAACAATGTCAGAGGAGTCGTCCTTTTCATTTCCACGCAATTAAAAGTTAATTGGTAAACCAAAGCTTTGTTGGGACCTGCTCGTGTGTCGTTTGAATATTTATTCCCCTTCACTGAAGCACTTTACTCTCATTTCCTGATATCTGTTTAACGACTCATTCTGTGGGAGGATATCTTTTACCTAACTGAAACACAATAGTTAGTTCAATATAACTAATGTCTTGATGAGATATCAATGTAAATTTATACGTGGTGATTTGCTTTGAGCCATTTAATGTAAATTTCACAAGAAAAGGTCTTGTTTTTTTAATTAAAAATATATATACAGGGTGTTCCTGAATTCTCTGAGGATCTTTTTCAGTATTGATTGTAGGTCAAAAACAAGACATAATATCATATTTAAAAATTCCAATCACCTCCGGTACCCGTACAGCCGCCATTTTGTTTTTTTAAATTATTTTTAATTTAAAAAAATATTTAACCTATAGAGTTTAAATTTAGTATACACATTATCAAACCAATTTCTTAATGAAATAAAAAAAATGAAAAATTTTTTTTAATTATTTTCAAAATAGTGGCACTTTGAAATTGTTGATCATTAATAACTTTTAGACGGTTCGGAATACAAAAAAAATCACAAAAATACCTTTTTTGCAAATTCTATTTGCAATCCATAAATGTACGTTGTATAAAATCGGACGACAAACAACTGACATTTGAGTATTTTTGTATTTAATCATTTACGCGTGAATGCGTACAGCTATGGTGTCGTGCCACGCGAGTCCACAACAATACATCAACGATCTATTCAGATTACTTTTATCCAAAACTATAGAATAAAGTGATTGTATTGAACGTTATTGTAATGAAAATGCCCTTGTCAGGCAACCGGAAAGAAGCTGCAGATAATTTTCGTAGTCATTAAATTAAAAATTCATTGCAACCTTAAGTAATACCGTAAAAACTAAAATTTTTGAAAATTCTAGGTTTGTAAAATTGTTGAAGGTACTGGAATTATTGAAGAAAAATATTAATTGTCTGCTGTGCCCCAGTGACTTTCCAATCGTGTTTTCCTTTGAAATCAAATAAGAGAACGAAATTTTAAGCATCAAATTTATATGAAAATAAATTTGATTAAAGTTGAAATTTATAATCAATTTTTTTTAATTTTCCTTGTTTAATGTCTACAAATTGCTTTGAATTGCAAATACATTTTACAAAATTTCACGTTTTTAGGTCTACTTCAGGTTTAAATTAATTTTTAATTTAATAACAGCGAAAATCATCTGCAAATGTTTTCTCGTTGCCTGCTAGGGGCATTTTCATTACAATAACGTTACAAATCACTTTATTGTAGTGTTTTGGATAAAAGTAATCAGAATAGATTGCTGATGTTGTGGTTGACTCGTGTGGCTCGGCACCATGGCTGTACGCATTCACGCGTAAATGATTAAATAAAAAAATACTCAACTCTAAATTGTTTGTCATCCGATTTCATTGAATTTTAATTTTTAGATTGAACATTTAATTTGCAAAAAAAGTTATCTTGTGATTTTTGTTGTATTCCTTACCTTTCAAAAGTTATTGAGGATCAAACATTTCAAAGTGCGCCATTTTGAAAATAATTAAAAAATGTTTTTGATTTTTTTAAAATTTGAGTAAGAGAATGGTTTTGTAATATGTATATCAAATGTAAACCCTATAGTTTAAATGGTTTTAAAATAAAAAATAATTTGTTAAAAATAAAAAAAAAATGGTGGCTGTACCTGAGGTGATTTGGAGTTTAAAAAAATTATATTATGTCTTGTTTTTGACCCACAATCAATACCTAAAAATATCCTCAGAGAGTTCAGGACATATATAATACTTGATTATTAAATGAAACTATATTTTGTAGGGCCTTCAGTTCGTAGAGATGGCCCTTAGCTATGTCCACTTAATTTAATTTAAATTAAATTTATTAAGGATTAAATGTTTGCTCTAATATATGGCTAATTTATTTACTATATTAACATCCATAATTAATTTAATATACTAACGTAATGTAATACAGGACCTGATAACGTTAGTAACTGCATTACATATAGTATTAAAATGCGTACTATTAAATTTACTATAAAAAAGGGGTATGTTATTGTTCATGTTTCACAGTTAAAAATATCACTGTAAACTTCAGAAGGTGTATTAATTTTAAAAAATTGTTGAATTTTATTCAAGAGTTAAATGATAAATGTAGAAAACTAGAATAATAAACTTGCTATATGTAAATAATTGTAGATTTTTTCCCTTAATATGGTCTTTTCATACTACTCTTTTATCCAGTATAGAATTATCAAAGGTCATGCCTGGATGGTGGCGCGAAAGATGCGTACAGCGAAAAATGCGTACAGCGAAATATGCGTACATTTGACGAGGGTAAGTATTCTCCCCGGTGGCATGAAAGATGCGTACAGCGAAATTAGGTTAGGTTAGGTTATCCAATCCCAAGAAACTAAGTGACATTCATATTTATTTTAGAGGTAAACGCATTTATATAATTCAATTGTTGTAAAAGATCCATTTGCCCTAAAAGTTGTACGCATTTTTCGCCTATCTAATTGTTGTGACGTCATAGGTTGCCCTCGTCATCTGTCAAAACTTGATCCTGTACGCATATTTCGCAAGATTCCTGGTGTACGCATTTTTCGCTGTACGCATTTTTCGTGTATTCACCTGGATCTGTAGCCTAACAATAGAAAATCAGCTGATTAGCAATAATATAACTACAGCTTCAATATTACAAAAATATTGAAATTTCAAGTTCAATAATAATTGTTAGTTTAATTTTCTTGTTCACGATAATGTTTAGTTTGAACAGCGTTACTGTTAAAAGATTTGCTTCAATACTTACCCAACTGGACGCTTATTTTACTTTGCCCGTCACGAGCGAACTGGTGCAATATTTGCCCGTCACGAGTGAACTGGTGCAATATTTGCCCGTCACGAGTGAACTGGTGCAATATTTTGTCACTAAGAAGGATTATTACTATCAGTATGTCTTTAAAAAAGTAATGAATAAAATTAAAAATAAAAATTTGAAAACGACCTTTTAATTTCAAACCCATAATTAAAACTAATGTTTTGTTTATGCCCACACACAAATGTTTATCTATGTGGGCATTATTTTTCTCTCCATTGTTAAATATATTTGTTAATTTTAGAGTTTATTGTTTGTAAATAGAAGTGCATTGTAAATTATTTGTTTTTTTGTGTGTAAATTGGAGGAATAAACTTATTTTGATTTGATTTGTTAAAAAACGTGGCTTTATATTGTTTTTCTGATGTTAATTTACTTTATTACATTGAATGTATGTAATTCATAAAAAGTTTGCTTCTTAAACTGTCCATAAAAGTATATTTTACTGAATTTGATTCTTATCGGTAAATACTTTTCAAAGTTGGTATTTTTCTAACAAGTTTTGTAAAATTCAACAATACTTATAAATATTATTTTAAATAAACACGTGTGTAATATAAGAAATTTTACTAGCACAATTTGACAGATTTTATTTTTACATTATGTTTGTTATTATTATTTCAGTAATTAATTTATGATAACTGGTTAAAAGTCACACTATTTTTTTGCCCTCAATAACCTTAAATATTTTTATGTTTAACTACACTTTCTCCTCATGGTTGTGCTCATTGTCACAAGACGAACTATTTTAGAAATTATCAATTTTAAGATCTATTCCAGACTCATAAACTTACAAGTAAATTTAAATAAAATGTAGTGAAAAGGTAAATACCATAGAATTTAACTTTGTAAACAAAGAAAATAAAACATTGTCTTATTTCGAAATTAGTTTTTAATTTCATATACTTATTTTCAACATTGATGCTAACCAAACCCCATAAAATCTACTTTATAGTTGTTAAATTGACAAGAACACCGAGTAACTAATTAATTTAGTCTGTTTTTCAATGTTGACAGGAGTTTAAGACGGTAGAAAGCCTCACAGCAAATACAGGTAACATAACCTCAAAGAGAATAGCCAAGGAGAGACACCAGGTGTGTTGGTATTCTCGTGTTTGTACTTGTGTTGTACCAAGGTTGTTTGTATTGACGTACGATGTTTGTACTTTCCACGTCAAAGCTACTCGTGATCTTAATTGGTAACTACTTCATCGCCTTAAATACATAACTTACATTTAATTTTCAAAACAGTTATAGCGATAACGTATTGTTTTTACGCAACGTAGTACAATAACAAAAAAATAATTTAGTTCTGTAGCTTCACATTAGATACGTAAATAATTTCCTTTAATATGTCAAAATGTGAAATGAAATTAACATACGATTATACCTATATTTCATTTGAAAATATGTACATGATTTAAATGTTTTATTAAGTCTGTAGTTAAATAATAAAGGGTGGAAAAAATATGGATACACTTTCACAAAAACGTTATTTTTCCAAAGATAATTTGATAATTAAATTTTTTTTAGTAATTGTATTCAATAAAGTATAATTTTTGATCAGAATAATTTACTTAAAACCGTTAAATAGCGGAAAAAATTGTTGTTCAAATAAGTTACGAAATTCACATGACAACTACTCTACAAAGTATAAACATTTCGAAGTCCGGTTGGCGAAAACTAATTTCTCTTGAATAGATCTTTCATTTGATATTAATATTGACCTAGGCTTACAGTGAAGAATTTCGTTCAACCCCTCGTGGGCCGTCCCCCTGAAAATATGAAATATAGAAAATGGCGTCAAAAAGTATGTTCTTTGTAACCATGACCATGTACTTTTACAAGTGAAGCCATACTAGAATTTTCCTATTTTTCATAGAAAAAAATGAAGTCATACTAGAATTTTCATATTTTTTCCCACATTGTTTACCTAACTATATAGTTCTACAGTTATGAATGGATAGCTATTAATAAGACATGAGCTGTTAAATCCTATATTACATTTTTTAACTCTGCTTACCAGAACAATATTTTTATGAATTAGTGACTGGTACAGTAAACATTTTAAACAAGTAATTATAATAGCCCACCTACCCACCCTTACACGCATTTTGGATAATGATCCAACCACCCACCTATACACCTACATTGGTGATGGGTACCACTGTATAAATGACAATACAGTATGTTATTGGAGGGTGGGTGAGTCAACACCACTATGCGTATATGAGAGGGTGGGTGGGTCAATACCACTGTGCATGTATGGGAGATATACGTCAAAGTAGATCCTAGATCTACATTTAAATTTATTTGTACGTTGCTTGTGAGTTAATTACAATTTACATAGCATTCTCGTAGAAATATTCAAATCAGGAACATAATTGATCTTGCAGATCTAGGACTAAAAGTTGGCCAATATAAAACGAGTTGACAAGGCTGTGTTTTAAGGTAAATCTCTCAAAATGCTGTTTCGTTACAAATTAAAATACTTTCCCCATTATGCAAAAATATATATTAATTCTACTCAATTCTTTCCTGGTTTACATGTGCTCTTGTTCCCTTAAATAAATATTCTGACTTAGATACAAATACTTTTGCAAGCGAGCATTTATAAATAATTGTTTTACTGAAATGATTAAAAATCGACCTAACCTGGATGAATATTTTTTCTACATTAGTAATGTTTATAATATGTGAGGAATCAAAAACTCACTTTTGAATTGAATGAAATTTTGGGAGATACGTAATATATCACTTGAGTGGCTGCTGTATTTATTTACTTAATGTATTAAATACGTTTTGATGTAGGTTTCCCTGAGACGTTTATTAATATCTAAAGACACTGATTTTAGAAGTTTTATACGAGTATTTGATATCTCTAGTATTTACTGTGTATACACTTGCATTTATTAGTGTTTTAAGTTTTAGTAACTTTTTGTAAACATTTAGATCAGTTTAGCAACTTTACTATTATGTTACTTAACTATTATAAGGTTACTTGCCAGTGGCCTTAACTGGAGGGTTCTGACGTTATCGCAAGATAACGGAATCAAGCAACATCGAGCGTGGCTGGCCCTTGGATGGGTAACCGTCGTCTGAGCGATCCCGTCCTTGCACGCAGCCCACCTGCCCGGTCACTGGTGGTGGTTCGGAACTCACGTAAAGCCGTTGGTCCCCAGGTTAGGTGTTAGAGAAGACTCCATAGCACTAACTTCGCCTGGTAAAATAAGACGATCTTTAACTTTAACTTAATGCATTTAGTCAAATTAGACATTTAGATTTAAAAAAAATATATGTTTTTGTAATTGGTGTTGTTATGTTGAAATAAATATTAAAATACTGTACTATTATTTTTAAACATAAAACAAAGCAATATGTCCAGAACTAAATAAGGGAGTTTTTTTTATAAGAAAACAAATTCGAATTAACTGTATGAAGAGATAGTTAAACACAGTACACATTAGTGCAATATGTACATGACAATAATGAAATACATATGTAAAACCAATTAAAATTGCTATAAAATTTAATGTTCTCATTGTTATCGTATTTCGGATTATATTGTTAAAAAAGGTTAAAATCTCTGAATTAGGAGATAATTGAATTGGTGACTTTAAGGTTTGAAACAAATGCTTTAAGTGAGAAGCACTTTGAAAATTACTCGCAGACTTACTGTGCTATTTCTTCTCCATATTTTAAGGTACATAAATGTAATATTGTGAAAATTTTCTATGAATACAGTTTTTGATATATGAAGAGGTAATTTTTTACATATTATAACCATATTTGTCGTTATCAACTATAAATTCACCTAACGTGGTTATTTTTATTATTATATAAAGTTTTAACTGTGCGAGTGTGTTTTTATTTTAACCAGAATTAATTGAGGGTTTGTTTGAGGATCAACTTAAATACGAACTTTTGAAAGCATTTTTCTTATTAATCAAGGTATTTAAAGTACATATTTAGGAACATCAATCAACAGAATCTTTTATTGTTTCAATCTTATACTGCAATTTGTTGTTGTGTACTGTAAAATATATTCGAACTTAAGGAAAGTTGTTCACCAGCATTCACAAGAGTTGTCTCAGTTAGCAAACTTCCGAACTACAAGATTCTTACGTAACATTGAAAGCGAATGTCAGAAACTGGAAGAATGCATGTTCTTAGATGGCAAGTTTGTCTGAATCGGGTAACTTGTTTGAATATAGTGTTCAGACACTGCAGAGTTAAACAGGTGGAACCCATTTAAACTGAGTTTAGTGTCTATCCCTGCCTGGTGGAAATATCTGAACAGCAAATTCTGTTTCATCACTCTTTAAATCTTTCTTTAATTCAAAATAATTATACCAGCGGCAACTGTGAGATTCACTTTCTAACTTATAAATGAGATTATAAGTTTAAAAAGCAGTCGTTAAAATTACTTTTACTGGTTTTTGTTTAATTTTAAACTAGATTAATTTGAATAAGGAAGATTATGATATATTTTTTTGTTTGTGAATGTCAGGAATTTATTAAAAAAAGGATATGAATATGGATGACCAAGAATCAATATAATATGTGACCATGTTTTGTTGTGACCATGACTGTTTATTAAGTATAGGTGTTACTATAAAACCAAGTTGGAAACGTACATAACACAATAAAAATAAATAAATAAAGAAAACCTTTAAGAGGATTACATTTTGTATTTTTTAATATTATTAATTTTTTCTGAAAATTTCCGAAAAAATACTTTCCAAAGCTCTCATTTTCCAAACCTTATCACCCTTTTTGATCAGCCATGCCGGAAGATTCCAAAAACAAACTTTACTACGGTTTAAGGTCTGTCAACTTGTATTTTTACTTCTTCAGAAAAGGTTTTGTATTTATGTTACTGCATTAAGATGGAAGATAAGGTACATTAAACTCGTAATGTATATGTACCTATAATATTTGATGAATAAGCTCCAGGATTATTTGAACAAGGGTCCTCTTTTCCGTATAAATATTTTTTCAAAGGTTTTTCTGAGCAGAGATAAATTTCTATCAATTTTCCAAATCCTCCTAGATCTCGTGAAACTATAATGAAACTATGCAATAGTGATAGTGTGTTTAAATTTTCGTGCCTATGTTGCCCATACCAGTCTACATAGTGTGTTTAAATGATGCCGGCGTGGTAGCTCCGTGGCTAAGGCTTCGGACTGTGGAGGTCTAGTTCCAAGGTTCGACTCCCCACTGAGCCAACGATCGGTACTTCACTCGCTGAATAAAGTTCACACACAAGCTTGCAAGAATATACGAAGAAAGCGTTCAACTGGATTTTAGTGAAATAAGCGTACAACCTATCATGATGTTTGACGAGAGTGAGACAAGGGTTGACCCTTGAGGCAGCGAATGTGGATGGCAAAAAAAGCGTACACCACCTGGAACTCGATCAACGTTTAGACTAGAAACATTTATTAAGTATTAAAAAAAACTTACAATCATACAACTATTACTTACATCAGGTATAACATTTAAATAATTTGCCTTCAATTATAGTTGAATAAAAAAATATCAAGTTTTAAAACTACTATTCTTCTGCTTCATGATTAGTCTTTGTTGAACATTTATACATGTCACGTAACATCCGCTCATACATAACTAGACATATTTGACTTAGGTTACAAATTAGTCTGGAAATGTACAAAACGACCTCTCGGCCTTGTCAGTTTTCTTCTCATTTACAATTTGTTAGTCTATATACAAAGCGGCTACTATGTAAACGTACATAAAACACTATATACACAAAAACGTACTATATACTTAAAACGCACGACTAACGTAGGACTTGTTAACAAAGTTCCTGTACTACTATTTAAGTTTGTATGCCATAGCATTAAACAGGAAACTAAGGCACCCATGTCTTGGTATTGTTTTGTTATTCTTTCTATTCGTTAGTCTGTCTCTATGTCTTTCCTTTTCTCTTTTTACCTTCTATCTCTAGTTCCATTCTGCCATTATTTAAATAAAATTGAAACATAGAAATCAATGAGGAAATCTCGTTTAGCATGTTTTCGGCAAATTCTGCTTCTTTCTTCAACATTATAGAACATCTTTTACTCTTAGATTAGGGTTGAGCAGGATAGGCCTACTGTTTATTTTTCTATGCCATCCCTCGACGGCGTTGGTTGTCCTATGTCTTCTTTCATAGCAAGACCACATTTCTATTAAAACTGCAGAGTTCTCCAACCATCGCTCGACAAAGTAATCGAAAAACTTCGTAAGGTTTTCATTTATTGGAGCTGTAGACTAAAAGGCCAATGAAGCACACATCCTCGTATGAACACGGTTGTTCCACAAAATCTGGATATCGCCAACTTTGCAAAATTATTGTCACCTGTTTCAATTTCAAGTTAAATATACATTAAATGGTCTTCGAATGTATTTACATTACAAATATTAAATATGGCCTTCATCTATTTTGTTGAAATGCAGGCTATTTTTCAATTAATTTATTAAAATAAACAAAATATACATTTAGTTTCAAAAAAATAAGGCCGAAAAGCCGCTTTGTACATATCTATACTTGATTTGTGACCTAAGTCAAATCTGTATATTGATGTGTAGGCTAAGCGACTGTTACATATACACATTCAATAAAGATTAAACATAAAAGATGAAAAATGCTTTCAAACTTGACATTTTTTAAGTATTTTAGTTCGTCAGTTACACTACTTAATATACTCCACCCGAATTGGAGTGTACGCTTTTTTCGACTGTCAAATTCCGCTGCCTCAGGAGTCAGCACCTTTCTCATCCTCGTCAAACATGAATCTGACTGGCTGTACGTTTATTTCGCTAAATTTCAGTTGTACATTTTCTTCGCTGTACACTTTCTTCGCGACACTGGCTTGCAGCCCGTGTGAACTGGCGAGTGAAGTAAAAAAATTGAACAAAAATGTCATTCAATGAAGTATAATTTTGAGGGTAATAATATTCTTAGAATTAGCTCATTTTATACAGACTACATAAATATTTAGTACGTATTAAAACATAGAGAAGAATATGAAACAATTGTTTTATTTAATTTAAAAAAAGAATTCTTGATAACAAAATCCTATGTTATCAATCATTTCTAAAGAGTTCCTTAAAGGCCCAACGTGCCTTATTATTGAAGAGGTTTGTAATTTGACGTATTAAACGACAATGGTCTTAATGATTGTAGGTCAGGGGTGACCTGGCCACCAGAGTGTCCTCCCCAAGCCACCCTCGGTTGTGACATCCGGAATTACCAAGAGCTTACTCTCGGTTCCGTGATGGATGACTTCACATCTGTGGCCATGGTCAATGCTAATCAGCTAATTATCGGATGCTGATAAGGGACGTTATGGCTCATCAGCATCAGTGACACTACATCAACGTCAGCAGCATGCTGGTAGGTCATTGGATCAGCAAGATGGATGAAGGCAGATATCAAATTTCACAAAATCACTTGGATGATTGTGAAATGCAATACAATATATGTCAGTAGAACTAAATTAGGATAGGACTGGTGGACGGGGCTAATCGTTCTTCAATTACCGAATGACAGTTATATTGCTTATTTATATTAAAATTAAGGAAAATATAATCTATTGGGGTACCTATGCATTTGGAAATGTTCAACCAATTTTAACCATTTAATTTTCATACTCACCTGGCAATCAATATTGATAGTTTAATATCACCTGGCAATCAATGTTGACAATTTAATTGTCATACGCACCTGGCAATCAATGTTGATAGTTTAATCTAACCTGGAAATAAATGTATACAATTTAATTGTCATACTCACCTGGCAATCAATGTTAAAAATTTAAATCCATACTCACCTGGCAATCAATGTTGACAGTTTAATCTCGCCTGCCAATCAATGTTGAAAATTTAAATGTCATATTCACCTGACAATCAATGTTGACAATTTAAATGTCATACTCACCAGGCAATCAATGTTGACAGTTTAATCTCACCTGCCAATCAATGTTGACAATTTAAATGTCATATTCACCTGACAATCAATGTTGACAATTTAAATGTCATACTCACCAGGCAATCAATGTTGACAGTTTAATCTCAGCTGGCAATCAATATTGACAATTTAAATGTCGTACTCACCTGGCAATCAATGTTGACAATTTAATCTCACCTGGCAATCAATGTTGACAATTTAACTGTCGTACTCACCTGGCAATCAATGTTGACAGTTTAATCTCGCCTGCCAATCAATGTTGACAATTTAAATGTCATATTCACCTGACAATCAATGTTGACAATTTAAATGTCATACTCACCAGGCAATCAATGTTGACAGTTTAATCTCATCTGGCAATTAATGTTGAAAATTTAACTGTCGTACTCACCAGGCAATCAATGTTGACAGTTTAATCTCACCTGGCAATCAATGTTGACAATTTAAATGTCATATTCACCTGACAATCAATGTTGACAATTAAAATGTCATACTCAGCAGGCAATCAATGTTGACAGTTTAATCTCAGCTGGCAATCAATATTGACAATTTAAATGTCGTACTCACCTGGCAATCAATGTTGACAATTTAACTGTCGTAGTCACCTGGCAATCAATGTTGACAGTTTAATCTCGCCTGCCAATCAATGTTGACAATTTAAATGTCATATTCACCTGACAATCAATGTTGACAATTTAAATGTCATACTCACCAGGCAATCAATGTTGACAGTTAAATCTCAGCTGGCAATCAATATTGACAATTTATATGTCATACTCACCTGGCAATCAATGTTGACAATTTAAATGTCGTACTCACCTGGCAATCTATGTTGACAGTTTAATCTGACCTGGCAATAAATGTTGACAATTTAAATGTCGTACTCACCTGGCAATCAATGTTGACAGTTTAATCTCACCTGGCAATCAATGTTGACAGTTTAATCTCACCTGGCAATCAATGTTGACAATTTAAATGTCATACTCACCTGGCAATCAATGTTGACAGTTTAATCTCACCTGGCAATCAATGTTGACAATTTAAATGTCGTACTCACCTGGCAATCAATGTTGACAGTTTAATCTCACCTGGCAATCAATGTTGACAGTTTAATCTCACCTGGCAATCAATGTTGACAGTTTAATCTCACCTGGCAATCAATGTTGACAGTTTAATATCACCTGGCAATCAATGTTGACAGTTTAATCTCACCTGGCAATCAATGTTGACAGTTTAATCTCACCTGGCAATCAATGTTGACAGTTTAATCTCACCTGGCAATCAATGTTGACAGTTTAATCTGACCTGGCAATCAATGTTGACAGTTTAATCTGACCTGGCAATCAATGTTGACAGTTTAATCTCACCTGGCAATCAATGTTGACAGTTTAATCTCATTTAATGTCATTGTAGTCCAAGCAAATGAAAAGATAACCGGTTGACAGTGTTCGTTACAACGTAATCAAACGAAGATATTCTCGTGTTACCGCGGGAAGATATAAGCAAGTAAGTACACAAATACTCTTCCCATTGCTTCAGTGAAGAGGAAGTAAACAGCTTGTTATTGTATAAGTATTTATCTTCTATTTTTATCTCAACCAAAGTTGTCGAAGATATATAACTGATTGCTACTTCAAAACTCTTCGTGAGCTGGGAGGTGTTTTTCCGAAGCTTTGATTAGCTAGTTAAAAAATATAAAACTCCATAAAGAAAAGAACATCAATTAGTGAAAGGAGATCAAATTAAAAATTATAAGAGTTATTTTAATTTTATTATTTTTCTAAAATCTTTGGTTCACCTATTAGTTGGAAGTAAAAAGTAATGTTTGACATAGTTGAACAACATTAATACGATATATGGGTAATATTTTTATTAAATATTAGTTAATATTAAAACTTATTCCACTCAGAGAAATAAAATACACTATTCATTCAAATGAATACTTATATTTCTATTACTAAAAATCATATTGCATTTATAAATATTAAATTGGTACACTTTACTTTGACAAAGAAGATAATATTTTGATACAATTGTAGTATTTTTGTGATAAAAAGCTGTTTTTTAGTAGTTTTAATGTATCACTACTTCACGAATCTAGCAAAGAACAATTGCTTGTCTGCAAAATCATGTTCAATAGAAACATTAATTACTGTATTTGACTTAGTTTCGGGTATTGCAGTTTGTAAATCTTTATAGAGTTATAAAAAATGTACCGAAATAAAAGAAAGTTAAGGATCGTCCTATTTACCAGATGAAGTTAGGGCTAAGAAGCCCTCTGTAACACTTTACCTGGGCACAAATTTATAAGGGTGACTTCCGAACCACTACCAGTGACCGGACAGGCGGGCTGCATGAAAGACAGGATCGCTCAGACGGTCACCCATCCAAGGAACAGCCACGCTCGATGTTGCTTGATTCCGTTATCGGGTAGCTTCCGAATCACTACCAGTGACCGGGCAGGCGGTCTGCGTGCAAGACAGGATCGTTCAGACGATCACTCATCCAAGGGACAGCCACGCTCGATGTTGCTTGACTCCGTTATCTTGCGATAACGTCGGAACTCTCAGTTCATGGTCACTGGCTATAGTTATTTTCAGTAATGTATTTTTGTCAAGTGCCTGTTCGTAAAAATTAAGTAGTACTCCTTAAAAACAGAATAATTTTACATTTACTCGTATTATTCAAGAAACGAAATTATCAAACGTTCTCCGCAAAGCTGATCGAATTTTAACCTGTCAAATATACAAAGGGACAATCCTCTAGACATAAATACCACTCACTGGAAGCAACTACTCGATTTACATCAGTTTCCAAACAAATCCGTCCTGAAGGGGAGCGCTGTAAACGGCGGGCTTAGCAGAGCGATTGTGGTGACGGCGGGCGACTGCTGATATATTGAGCAAACAGCTGTGGCCGCGGCAGTTTGCCTAACGAGATCGTTATCAGCTGTTGATACGGGATTATTGGGACCATTAGTGATAACGCGGCCAGATGTATATGTCAGCGTTGCAACCTCGGTGACTCACTCACTCGGTGGAAAGCTAACAAATCAAATTAGAGTAACCGTGAAGATTTTAAACAAACATAGTCAATCGCAATAAAATTATGTATGCCTTCGACAGATTATTTGGGTCTCTTTTGGAATGTCACCACATTTGGTAAACATGATATACCGGGTCTAACACTCTATTAAAACTTACAGACAATGTAATTTTGATATTGGTCGCTTAGTCACGACTTAAAAGAAAGTGAAAAGCGTTATGTCTTTAATTATCAAAAATCAACACCATACGGTACGTAGTGGTTATTATTAGGTTTATGTCACGAACGGTGCACCGTCAAATATTGTAGGTTAGTTTAGATCAGGTTAGGATAAGATTAATTGGTATCGGTAGACGTGTTGCAGGCTTATATCCAGACGTCACTTGCTCTTTCATTTGACGACTAGTGACTTGTCAAGTAAATTCAGATACATTCCTAATGAGACCTATTCATCTATTCATTAAACCCATATACTTGTTTCATGAAAAAGAATCACTCACCACCATAAATATTTGTAAGATTCCTGGTAATTTTGTTAATATCCAAATATATATCCAAGTATATGGATAAAGGAACAATAATTAGTTAGTTCATAGTTTTACGGCATATTTAAACAAAAGTAAACATCACGAGACAAGCTTAGTCCCAGTTAATTACAAATAATAATTTCTATTGTTACTAAACAATAAGCAGGATTTTAAAGTGGATCAAATAGCCTACTCCAATATTCACACTCCAGTGACATATGTCAATTTAATAACTCCAAATGTATTGTGAACTTGGATAAAGAGAATTCCATTTCAATCCCCTGAAACACGCTCAGGCCAGTGGAGACATTCACATAGATGGGGCTAATTAAATTAGAGAATGAACCCATGGTATTACACAGGAGCAATTTGTTAATTATTCCAGGATTTGCAGTGCCGACTCTGGCCAACTCTGTTGCTTCCTTTTGTAATGCGTGTTTTTTTTTTGTTTTAATGTTTCATTTTATATTCGGTTTGATTATTTCAGTTCAAGTGTTAAAAGCATAAGACGAAATATTGATAAAATTTATATTTACTTTGATGGATCGATATATCAGTGAGTTATTTGCCATTTGAAACTGTATATGACAATTAAAACTTTCAGTACAGCCAGTACTGTCTATAATCATCTATGTCACTATCTACAACCATCTATGTCACTATCTATACTCATCTATGTCACTATCTATACTCATCTATGTCACTATCTATACCCATCTTTATCACTATCTACATTCATCTATGTCACTATCTATACTCATCTATGTCACTATCTAAACTCATCTATGTCACTATCTATACTCATCTATGTCACTATATATACTCATCTATGTCACTATCTATACCCATCTTTATCACTATCTACATTCATCTATGTCACTATCTATACTCATCTATGTCACTATCTATACTCATCTATGTCACTATATATACTCATCTACTTCACTATCTATACCCATCTTTATCACTATCAACATTCATCTATGTCACTATCTATACTCATCTACTTCACTATCTATACCCATCTTTATCACTATCTACATTCATCTGTCACTATCTCTACTCATCTATGTCACTATGTATTGAGACCCATCCCCCCACCAAAGCTGGAAAGCGTGCCAACTGGGGGATGGCTCAAAACAAGTCAAGCGATGGGATCACGGGTGGCAGTTGGAGGGTCCAAAATAAAACTCGGCAGCTGAGCAAAACTAATTTTATTATCAAGAAAGCAATATTTAATTAATCAAAAAACGGCAGAAGACCACAATATTAATTCGCAGTTAAATAAATAACACGAACATGACACCAGCTACAAAAACACTTAACGCTACAAATACCAAAATTAACAATTAACAACTACATGGCCTATCTGCAGCCTAGCCAGAGACACCCAAAACGTAAGACAAAAATTTATTAACAAATTTAAAGGGTGACAAAATTTAGAAACAATTTTGATAACCTCAAATAACCCGGCAATTTAGCCCCACCATCCCATAATTCCACCGAGGCCAGGGAGTAAGCCGGAATCCCTGGGCAGCTCCGAATTAGAAGTTACGTAAAAGTACAATAATCCCCTTTTGGTGAGTTTAAAAATTAAACAATTTAAAAAAATATATAAAACGGTACCGTTCGAGTAAAAATTCACTTTAAAACACCCCTAAGACACCTAACAAAAAAAAAAGAAATAACAATAACTAGGCCTAAACATATAAATAAATAATAACATGATTTAACAATGGGGACCTAACAAATATAAACTCTAACATATCTAACAACAAAATAAACTAATTAAACTATATAATAATTTAACACTAAAAGCTCTTTTTGTATTTTAGGTTTTTTTTTTGTCATAAAAAAACATATAGATCCCCATGGCTGTGTTATCACTTTGTCCAATCCGTTTAGGCCTCGGCCAAATTCAATAGTTCCCCAAACTTTTTTTCTTCTTTCATTTTGCACTTTTTTTTTACTTTTTAAATTAAACCCCCAGCTCAGCCGCCGGGAAACCAAAAAGGAACGCAATGACCTGAGGACAGAAGACTTCTACCCCAAAGATGTAGAGCGGGTAGCGGACGACTCCAGGCTCCAACATGGTCCTCAGGCCAGGCTAGCAGTGCAGAAGGTCGACAATCCCCGGACGTCCTACTCAAGGACCCTGGACTGCAAGGCAACACCACAGCACATTAAAAACAGTCCAGCCACAACAACAAAAATATTACACATAACAACTAAATATAAGGGTGCATGATTTCGCAAAACTGAACATGAAGATACAAACAAGAACATGAGTGGAGCAAACAAGACAGTGAAAGATTAACTTTAGGCTATGAATAATTTAAACCAAATTACAATTTAACAAAATATAAAAGACGTATACGGAACTAGAAATGACAAACTGACAGGAGCAATATGTTATA
Source organism: Stictocephala bisonia (assembly GCA_035578905.1). Classification (NCBI taxonomy): domain Eukaryota; kingdom Metazoa; phylum Arthropoda; class Insecta; order Hemiptera; family Membracidae; genus Stictocephala; species Stictocephala bisonia. The sequence continues at coordinate 468,929 of JAQJVL010000328.1, forward strand.
ACATGGAAATCAAACGGTACAGATAGGCTAGGTAATTGGCAAAGAACCAAACTTGGTAAATCGGTAACTCCAACTAAACCAAAAGCTCAACAAAACATTATACAGAACTACTATTAATTATAAAGCCAGATATAAAAAGCAATTAATGTTAAAAATGTAACATTGAGCACGTGGCTCGAACCTAGGTTAACAAATCTTAACAAAGAATACAAATTTAACAAAACTCTGAAAACACAAGTAAGCCCGATTAATTATTATCATTGAACAAAGTATGTTTACCAAAAGGGTGAGTAGATATTAAAAATTACAAAATGAACACTTACGTTTTAGAGTCTCTAGCCGATCATAGTAAGGTGGTTCGGCCGCAGAGAACAAACTAGAAGAATCCAACCGATGGCCAACCTGACAGACCAAGGCTGGAACACGGAACGAACGGATCTGAGCCAACGGCCACCAAAGTACGCGAAACGCAGGACACGAGCGATCTCAGGCAGCCCGGCAGACCACGACGAAAAAAACGAAATGTACCGGTCAAAAGACCCGGTACAGTATACTCATGTATGTCACTATCTATACCCATCTATGTCACTATCTATACCCATCTTTGTCACTATCTACATTCATCTATGTCACTATCTATACTCTTCTATGTCACTATCTATACTCATCTATGTCACTATCTATACTCATCTATGTCACTATCTATACCCATCTTTATCACTATCTACATTCATCTATGTCACTATCTATACTCATCTATGTCACTATCTATACTCATCTCTGTCACTATCTATACTCATCTATGTCACTATATATACTCATCTCTGTCACTATCTACATTCATCTATGTCACTATCTATACTCATCTATGTTACTATCTATAATCATCTATGTCACTATCTATACCCATCTATGTCACTATCTATAACCATCTTTGTCACTATCTACATTCATCTATGTCACTATCTATACTCATCTATGTCACTATCTATACTCATCTATGTCACTATCTATACCCTTCTTTGTCACTATCTACATTCATCTATGTTACTATCTATACTCATCTATGTCACTATCTATACCCATCTTTATCACTATCTACATTCATCTATGTCACTATCTATACTCATCTATGTCACTATCTATACTCATCTATGTCACTATATATACCCATCTTTGTCACTATCTACATTCATCTATGTCACTATCTATACTCATCTATGTCACTATCTATACTCATCTCTGTCACTATCAATACTCATCTATGTCACTATCTATACTCATCTATGTCACTATCTATACTCATCTAACCTTCCTTCCTTCCTGTCCTTTTAACCCACCTCCCTCCTATACTCCTTATTGGAGGTGACCTAAATAGTTTTGGAAATATTTGTTACAGTAAGTGTCACCCAAACCTTTTATTACTATTATTTATTTATTTATTTACTCGATCCAATAAAATTAATGTAGAAGTAACTCACATTCACTTAACATTGATCCAAATATTCAAATAAAACTCCAGAATCGAACATTAATTGCAATATATAATTTTAAAGTTTTTAATACTTTAGAAAAATGTTTAAACTACCCACATTAAGACGGATTAATATAATTTATATTTATTTAGAAATTACCTGTTATAACATGAACTCATCTTATTTATTTTAAAGGAATATTGATGACGGATTAATTTGTATTATTTTACAATAAGGTGGTATTTACCACTTTCTATCTTTCTAGAAAATTTCACTTTAATGGACTTTATTGATATCAGGTTATAGGTTATGTTTTAGTAGTGTGTCAGGATACCACTAAGTTTTAAATTAAATTAAGTATGTCTGATGGAAAGTATATTTATCACTATTTACATAGGGTTAATAACTACTTGTTTTACTCTAGATTTGTGGCTCAAGGAATGTAAATAATATGCACAATAATTGGACATGAATTGGTAGACAATTACGTTAAATGTATGTTCAGTGGCACAAAAATGTATCTTTGACCAGAGGTTAAGGGATTAAATTACTTCACGTTATGTCTAAAATCTTGCCATCGTCTATGGATGATGATTTCCTTAACATTAATTTCCAAATTCAAGTTGTTCTAGAAACAAAACTATTCCAGCCGTCTGTCTTCATTTGTAGGCCAAATGCTCTTCTGTTATCCCAGCTGTTTGATTAAGTGAGCAAACTTGGTGACTAGGTTGCTCAGATGTTACAGAGTCTAACACGTGTAGGACGTCAAACTTTGTCGTCTCTCGCATTCTGGAGTCACACTGAGTATACAACAGCGACTAGAGTCAAACACGTGTAGGACGTCAAACTTTGTCATCACTCGCATTCTAGAATTACACTGAGTATACCACAGTGACTTTAGTCAAACACGTGTAGGACGTCAAACTTTGTCGTCTCTCGCATTCTGGAGTCACACTGAGTATACCACAGCGACTAGAGTAAAACACGAGTAGGACGTTAAAATTTGTCGTCACTCGCATTCAGGAGTCACACTGAGTATACAACAGCGACTAGAGTAAAACACGTGTAGGACGTCAAACTTTGTCGTCTCTCGCATTCTGGAGTCACACTGAGTATACTACAGCGACTAGAGTCAAACACGTGTAGGACGTCAAACTTTGTCATCACTCGCATTCTAAAGTTACACTGAGTATACCACAGTGACTTTAGTCAAACACGTGTAGGACGTCAAACTTTGTCGTCTCTCGCATTCTAGAGTCACACTGAGTATACAACAGCGACTAGAGTCAAACACGTGTAGGACGTCAAACTTTGTCGTCTCTCGCATTCTGGAGTCACACTGAGTATACCACAGCGACTAGAGTCAAACACGTGTAGGACGTTAAACTTTGTCATCACTCGCATTCCAAAGTTACACTGAGTATACCAAAGTGACTTTAGTCAAACACGTGTAGGACGTCAAACTTTGTCGTCTCTCGCATTCTGGAGTCACACTGAGTATACTACAGCGACTAGAGTCAAACACGTGTAGGACGTCAAACTTTGTCATCACTCGCATTCTAAAGTTACACTGAGTATACCACAGTGACTTTAGTCAAACACGTGTAGGACGTCAAACTTTGTCGTCTCTCGCATTCTAGAGTCACACTGAATATACAACAGCGACTAGAGTCAAACACGTGTAGGACGTCAAACTTTGTCGTCTCTCGCATTCTGGAGTCACACTGAGTATACCACAGCGACTAGAGTCAAACACGTGTAGGACGTTAAACTTTGTCATCACTCGCATTCCAAAGTTACACTGAGTATACCAAAGTGACTTTAGTCAAACACGTGTAGGACGTCAAACTTTGTCGTCTCTCGCATTCTAAAGTTACACTGAGTATACCACAGTGACTTTAGTCAAACACGTGTAGGACGTCAAACTTTGTCGTCTCTCGCATTCTGGAGTCACACTGAGTATACAACAGCGACTAGAGTCAAACACGTGTAGGACGTTAAACTTTGTCATCACTCGCATTCCAAAGTTACACTGAGTATACCACAGTGACTTTAGTCAAACACGTGTAGGACGTCAAACTTTGTCGTCTCTCGCATTCTAAAGTTACACTGAGTATACCACAGTGACTTTAGTCAAACACGTGTAGGACGTCAAACTTTGTCGTCTCTCGCATTCTGGAGTCACACTGAGTATACCACAGCTACTAGAGTCAAACACGTGTAGGACGTCAAACTTTGTCGTCTCTCGCATTCTGGAGTCACACTGAGTATACCACAGCGACTAGAGTCAAACACGTGTAGGACGTTAAACTTTGTTATCACTCGCATTCCAAAGTTACACTGAGTATACCACAGTGACTTTAGTCAAACACGTGTAGGACGTCAAACTTTGTCGTCTCTCGCATTCTGGAGTCACAGTGAGTATACAACAGCGACTAGAGTCAAACACGTGTAGGACGTTAAACTTTGTCATCACTCGCATTCCAAAGTTACACTGAGTATACCACAGTGATTTTAGTCAAACACGTGTAGGACGTCAAACTTTGTCGTCTCTCGCATTCTAAAGTTACACTGAGTATACCACAGTGACTTTAGTCAAACACGTGTAGGACGTCAAACTTTGTCGTCTCTCGCATTCAAAAGTTAAACTGAGTATACCACAGTGACTTTAGTCAAACACGTGTAGGACGTCAAACTTTGTCGTCTCTCGCATTATGGAGTCACACTGAGTATACAACAGCGACTAGAGTCAAACACGTGTAGGACGTCAAACTTTGTCGTCTCTCGCATTCTGGAGTCACACTGAGTATACCACAGTGACTTTAGTCAAACACGTGTAGGACGTCAAACTTTGTCGTCTCTCGCATTCTGGAGTCACACTGAGTATACCACAGTGACTTTAGTCAAACACGTGTAGGACGTCAAACTTTGTCGTCTCTCGCATTCTGGAGTCACAGTGAGTATACAACAGCGACTAGAGTCAAACACGTGTAGGACGTCAAACTTTGTCGTCTCTCGCATTATAAAGTTACACTGAGTATACCACAGTGATTTTAGTCAAACACGTGTAGGACGTCAAACTTTGTCGTCTCTCGCATTCAAAAGTTACACTGAGTATACCACAGTGACTTTAGTCAAACACGTGTAGGACGTCAAACTTTGTCGTCTCTCGCATTCTAAAGTTACACTGAGTATACCACAGTGACTTTAGTCAAACACGTGTAGGACGTCAAACTTTGTCGTCTCTCGCATTCTGGAGTCACACTGAGTATACAACAGCGACTAGAGTCAAACACGTGTAGGACGTCAAACTTTGTCGTCTCTCGCATTCTGGAGTCACACTGAGTATACCACAGCGACTAGAGTAAAACACGTGTAGGACGTCAAACTTTGTCGTCTCTCGCATTCTGGAGTCACACTGAGTATACCACAGTGACTTTAGTCAAACACGTGTAGGACGTCAAACTTTGTCGTCTCTCGCATTCTGGAGTCACACTGAGTATACCACAGCGACTAGAGTAAAACACGTGTAGGACGTCAAACTTTCTCGTCTCTCGCATTCTGGAGTCACACTGAGTATACAACAGCGACTAGAGTCAAACACGTGTAGGACGTCAAACTTTGTCGTCACTCGTATTCTAAAGTTACACTGAGTATACCACAGTGACTAGAGTCAAACACGTGTAGGACGTCAAACTTTGTCGTCACTCGCATTCTGGAGTCACACTGAGTATACCACAGCGACTAGAGTCAAACACGTGTAGGACGTCAAACTTTGTCGTCACTCGCATTCTGGAGTCACACTGAGTATACCACAGCGACTAGAGTCAAACACGTGTAGGACGTCAAACTTTGTCGTCACTCGCATTCTGGAGTCACACTGAGTATACCACAGCGACTAGAGTCAAACACGTGTAGGACGTCAAACTTTGTCGTCACTCGCATTCTGGAGTCACACTGAGTATACCACAGTGACTAGAGTAAAACACGTGTAGGACGTCAAACTTTGTCGTCACTCGCATTCTGGAGTCACACTGAGTATACCACAGCGACTATTCTTTCGGCTCATTATTGTACTAAACACTACTAGTATCTCAACGCTTTTACTTTTCATACTGTCGGTTTAATGAAATGTATTGAAGAACACTACTAAATTTACGATGACTTGTCTAATCTATTTTAATATTGTATAGTTATTGTAAAGATTACGCCAATATTAATTAGGCATTGGTATTGTACATGTTAGTTAAGTTAGGCTGTTAGATAATAAACCAACAATTGTTGTGCTAGTTTTTTGGTGTGTTCAGTGGAAATAAGTTGTTATCAGCAGAAGTGATTGTAGTTTGTAGACAGGGTGAACCACACGTTTTAGAAACCCGCTGCTAGAATCAATATTAAAGCATGGACAATAAGCTTTTTATGTTATTATGTTGTACAAGCCTAACATAGATTCAAAATAAATTAAAAAGAATTTAATTATAAATCAAAATAAATTTATACTTATATTGTCTAAGCAATAATAATTAAGTAAATGTTTAAATTGATTTCGTAAAATAATCTACCTAAACATTTTCAATTCTCATTGATTGATACGTTTATATACTTAAATAAAAACATATTACCACACATGAAGTAAGTAAATACTAGAGTGTCTGGTGAAGTTAATGAAATTAAATATGTTTCATGGATAGCGTTTGATTGTATGTAGCCTAGTTTTGTTCAATTGAAAAATACATCTTAGATCCAGCTTAGTCCTTTTCATCAAATTATTGTAAAATGAGTGGTATTACTAATATACTTTATTTTGTTTTTTTAGTAGTTTAGTTATTCGAAATAATTATTTTATTTTATACGCACAAATAAAAAAATAATGTCGTCTTAGAACACGTTGAAATTTATAAAACTGCGATAAAAAATCCAAATTTATTACTGACTGTTAAAGACACAATCAGTTGTCTTCGATTAATTGTCGATCATTAAACTTTACAGATTAATTCCACCAAATTATATTTTGTAAATTTAATTCCAGCTGTAAATATTTTCACGTCATGGTACATTTATTTATAATTATGGTTTTACTAACTTTTATGAACCTGATGATGACTAATATGAACTTTAAATATGCATAATATAGTAGAAACAAAGTACAAGACAAGTATTAAAGGTTTAAGTGACGGTCAGTTAAAACATCACAGATATTTATACTGCTACCAATGTTAATTGTAAGAGGTTATAGGAAAAACAAATAATAGAGTTCGTAGGAACATTTACAGTATTGTGTTATATCTTGAATTACTTAACTTTTACTTTTAGTTACTGAGCTATTTGTTAGAAGACTTCCTGAGAAATACTTTTGAAAGTACCTTAACTGAAGGTATATTTACTGATACATAGAGACAGTGAGGTTGAATGTGTCAGATAAGGACACGAGTAGGAGCGAGAGAGGAAGATTCAACAAGTCTCAGATACGATCACTTCTCTGAAGCGCGAAGAAGAGATTTATAGTCTTCGCTCACTTCGCTCGGATAGAAGGCGAATTAATGCAACGATAAGTTGTTCGAGCTCACAATCTGTTTGTGGATACTGCAAATATGTTTTATTATCTTAGATTAGTGGTTGTAGAATTCATACTAAGATATTCTAGGTTGTTTTTACATATTTTTGTAAAATCTAGAGGATTATTCCATTACATAAATTTTTATCTATGTCTAAGCTAAATTTTGTAGTCAACAGACGGTAGACTTTAAGTAGAGACATTTATTCTACGTTGATAAGACCTTTGTTCGTGTTAGAGGACAGTAGAAAATCAACACAGTTAGCAAATATAGGTAACTTAACCTCAAAGAGAATAGCCAAGGAGAGACACCAGGTGTGTTGGTATTCTCGTGTTTGTACTTGTGTTGTACCAAGGTTGTTTGTATTGACGTGCGATGTTTGTACTTTCCACGTCAAAGCCACTCGTGATATTATTTGGTGACTACTTCATCGCCTTAAATACATAACAAATTTAATTTTCAAAATGGTTATAGAGAACATATTGCATTTGTGTAGTAAAATCTACCATATGCAATGTGTGTAATAGAACATGTAATAAATTAACTGTAAAATGTACAAAAAAGTTTATCTTTATATTATGTGAATCTTAAATAATTTCTTTACAGAAACTAAAATACAAAAATTACGTACGGCATTACGTAAGTGACTTTTTATGTACATTATTAGAAAATCAGGCTATTTTTTGGATATCATTCAAATGAAATAGTACCAATTGTACTAATTTTTGGGCGCCATTTTTAGCTCCCTTTAAAAGCCTTTAAAGCGGCCATTTCCCAAAAATGCCAAGCCACCAGTGAGAAGTCATCAGACCTATAAAATCAGCAGACATACAATCTTAACGTCAGCAGGTTAAAACATGATGATCAATTTCTACCATACGGCTCGTGTTTATTATTATAATGGCTTATAAAGAACACTGTATGTTATGAAAAGTCTAATAAGTTGAGCATGCGTTTATAATATGAGTTTTTTAAAATTTAAAATAACTAAGTATTTTAAAGTTAAAGTAACATTTAAAGATTCATATTTTTGGCTGAAAACACTATGACACTCTCAATACTTTACAAAAATCAATATATGGTTCACGAGAACAGTTTTTCACATATCGGATGACATTTCAAGTGTTGCGATACGATCATTATTTTAGACAAAATTCTTAAAACAGAAACCCAATATTTTGGCATTTTTAATGAAGTAAAACGGCTGCCTCAGCTGGTTTTGGCTTGGAGTTACAATTACATATGGAAAAAGTGTATAGCAACTACATAAGTGTAGTATAGTAACTAGACCCTTTTCACTTTTAAATATCAGAAATAATTTTATTCGTTCAGTGACCTCAAAGACCACTAAACAGCTGTCCTGATCTAATCGTTTGTAGTTTGTTGTTGAAGAAAACCTAGGAAATGTTTTCAGGATACTACTATCTTTTCATGCATATCATTACATTTTTTAACTAATAATAAAATTGTAGTATAGTACATGCCTTTAAAAATGTCTAACACGTTTTCCATTTAATATTCATAAAATAAGTCTTATTTGGCTCAACTAAAAACAGCCCTTAAAATAGTTTTCTAATAACAACAAATGTATTAACGAAAATTAACCATGACGACTGCAACTGAGTTGGGTTAGCTGGAGTTCAAATATTACTCGTCAAACAAGCGGAAGACGTTTAATTTTATGTTTTTGTTTCAATCTAGCAAAAGTACATAGAGCAACAAATGCAGTTTGTTAAGGCTCTTCATTTAAACTTTCCTCTATTCCTCTCTGGCATACAGCGGTATCTCCAAGTCTTCTTACTGTCACCAGTTAGAGTTTTCGGAGTTCAAAAAACTAAACATTGATATGATATAAAAATAGACCAAGACCGATATAACTTTTTTAAGTACAAGTAAACGTCACACAACACAAATGTATTACAATATAAGCACAAAATTTACAAATATATAACAATACAAGCACAAAATGCACGAATATTATGGTGATCGATTTCGGTGAACCACGCTCACCTTCCTCAGACCAGAGAGATTCACAAATCACAAAAGAATCTTTTGTGAATCCCTCTAGTCTGAGGAAGGTGAGCGTGGTTCACCGAAATCGATCACCATAGTATTTGTGCATTTTGTACTTGTATTGTAATATATTTGTGCATTTTGTGCTTATACTGTAATAAACTTGTGTTGTGTGACGTTTACTTGTACTATATATATACCAACACGTATTATGCTAACTAAAAAACTATTTAACTTTTTTAAGTAAATGATTGTTCAATATATTTGATTAATTCTAACATTATTTAGTTGAAAATTATTACTTATATTACTCTAACTGGATTCTTATTTAAGGAAAACACGAATGAAAATAAAACAAAGAAATAAAAATATATAAAGAAAATTACACAATTACAATATTGCTACATAACATTTCAATTACACGTATATTAAGATATACACGTTAATTTAACTAGTTAGATTTATTATTTTTGTTATTATATTTAGTTATTAATTTACTATATGTACAGTACATAAATTAAGACAAATTTAATAGGATATCTCTTACATATCATGTCTAAGGTAGAGAGCTAAATACAACTAACGTTTAATGTACATATATATTTTATATAAATAAATACATTGAAAATTTTTAAAGGTCAACGTGTTACATTTTCGAACAGAAGAAGCTACAGTACAATATTTTCATGAACCTCACTCTCAATTTTTACCATCAATATTACTATTAATTAAGTAGACCTAATTTTAATTTATAATTTAATAATGGTTAATTTTAAATGTATTTTCACTACACTAATATCAGATCAGCTATAATCGTTAGGTGTTTGTCACCTGCGAAACTTCATATTTACAAACAGATGCCTAATGTTTGCAATAGAAAGTTGTGTTTGTTAACTGTGGAACATTTTACACTAGTGTAAACCGCATCAAAATAGTCCGATGACAGCTGTTGCTTGTGAAGCCCCCTCCTCACTTCTCGCCCAGCAATTTTGTCAAATATAAATTCATTTAAACTATTAATGATTTGTCTAAACATCTGCTGCAGTAAACAAATAACATCATTTATTATTGTAAACCAATATGCATGTCTTGCTTATCACTTGATACACGATATTTAATAGCATTATATTTAAATTAATATAACGCTGTACAAAATTATATGATTAACACATATCATAGTTAAGTTTACCACTACCTTTTAGAGGACTTTAAGTAGTGTAATACAATTGGTTTGTAAACAAAATGCCAGTTAGATTGACAGCATTGAACATACGCATACTTGTCGTAGATGAAACATGTGGTTGGGTGGTTCTCAGAAACGATATGGTAACACAACCTAAAATATCATCGGACTATTTTGGTGCGGTTTACACTAGCAACAACTCGATAGTCACCGAGAAGCAATGTTTCTAATTTTAATAAAAAATTAATGCTCCAATACCTGTTTTTATTTATATAAATAAGTATTTTTATGATTATTTAATATCTGTGGTGTAGTGTAAAGCATTGTTAAAAACTCCAGTGATTCTCGGCTCAATTTGAAGTGTTAGACAAGTCTCACACTTCAAACCTATGGTCTCGATTATGCAAAATCCTATTTCCTATATTGTTATGAAATATATTATTTTTTATTGAATATCAGGTTTTATCTAAATTGGAAATAAAATCAATTTAACGAGCAACATTTCATATATTATTATTTTGAAATATTACAAAAATACTTCTAATAGAAAATACTATGGAAACCTTAGAAAAAGAAAATTGGAGATGCCTACCAACAAAATTGTTTTTACTATAAAATGTGTTTAAAATATATGTAATACAAGTATTGTAAAAGTTTAATATTCTATTGTTAATAAGTTAATTAATGTCCGTACAATTATAGCTCCAAATAAAAAAAGAAATATTTTATCTACAATAATTATTTTAATTTTTACGGTTCGTTATAAATCTCAAAAGAGTTTAGTCTACTTTAATTTTTAAAGTATTTTTATGGCCAATTAACGTAGTAAAAATATTATCACACAGATTTTGTTTATTTTGGTTGGTATATTTAATTGCTACACTTTCAAACTCAAAATGTAAAATGCAGATAATATCATATATTTATTTAATTTGAGTTTAGTTTTACTTTCGCCCATATGCGTTAGTATAGAGAAAATATTGTGATCGTCCAAACAAGTTTTTATACAAGTTGGCCTAAAAATATAGTTTAGAGCCCCCTGAACAAAAAAACATTTATTTAAAAAAATTGTGTCTGTCCTTATGTGTGTGTATCTGAGCACTTAGCTGGAGTCCAAACGGATTAACTTTTATGACATTTGGCATGTAGGAGTATTTAGCCAATATCTCCAGACAGTTTTTCGGTGTTTTTTTTTTTTTTTTATTTTTATGGGAAAAAACCTACAAAAATGGAGTTTTCTTAAAAACGGCTCTAGAAATTTTGATTACATTTTCAGGAAAGATGTGAATTAACATTTAAAAATATTTTATTAAAAACCCTCACATTCCTAACTTAACTAGGTTTTGAGTTATAATATATTTTTACGGCCAAAAACATTATAAAATGTATTTTTTTTTCAAGCTTTGTTCTAACGATTTTGATCAAATTTTAGTAAAGATGCAAATTATAGTTAAAAATATTTATTAATTACCACATTATTTAGGGCTGGAGGTTGAGGGCCGGAAGCCACAACTCAAGTTGTGGAAGGTTGTTTACATAAAATCTGGCTATGTGATTAATTAAACGGCTGCTTTTGAAGATTATTTTGTACATACTTTTATTTAAATAAAAGTGTTTCGTCTGTACGTTCCTTAGAATTGTCATTAATTGAACATCGGTTTTTATTTATGTGTTTTTATATTCTTTAATTTTAATTCAATTCAACAATTTATTAATATTCAACAATAACATTTATTTAACAAGCTTTGTACATTTTATAAACAATCTGACATAACAAAGGGAAAGGGAGAAAGTCTGTGCCAGCTACCTGGTACCATTTATTTTTAGTGCAAGGAAAACTCTAATTAGCTAGTTTTAGATATGATATAATAGATTTAATTTATTTGAATTGGACAATTTAGATATTATAAGTTCATTTCAACATGCATGTACCTATGTTGAAATAACAAACAAAGTTAGTGGTTTGCTATTATAGGCTATTAATAAATAGCTCTTTCTGAGGAACAGTAGACCATAGTTAGTAACAATGACTACACTCGTTTATCTACACTCACCACACTCATTCGCACATATCTTGACGATCGGAGTCTTTTGAATGAATAATGAATGAACTTTATAAGAAATACTGTACTATGGCAAATAAAACATTGAATTGAACGTTGAAGGTTACAAAAATAAAACTCGATAGAATAAAAAATTAAGAGATTTTTTGCATCACAGAGATATAATTTAGGTCGCATCCATTAGTGCGCTAAATATGTGTCGAGTAGTTAATTCTCCAGTTTGCCATACGATGGTAGAACCAGCACCCTGTAAGACCATCCCTAATCACCCCCCCTCCAATCCTCAAGGATAAACGTAGTAATTATTACTACAGAAGTACAAGGTTGTGATATATTTATCACTGCCACTTAGGAATTCGCTTCGGCCAATAGAAAGCGACCTCTGTTTCGTTCTTTCTCTGTGTATTCATCGAGTTTATATATGAATTAACGTTCCGATTGTCATGTACTATAACCTGGACATCTGAATGAAATTACGATACAAACACCTTATATTAGTTTGAAGTTGCTAGTTTAGTAAATACAATTTTATGTTGTTTTCATTTTGTATCGAGGGGAGTTATGACCAATGGCTTTAGATCAGGGGTGATCCTGCCGTCTGAACGATTCTCTCCCTGCGGACCATCGTCTGTGACATCCAGAATGACCGAGGGTCTATAGTTCTGTTCTGTGATTGATGACTTCACATCTGTGGCTCCCGCACTTATGATAATCAGCTGATTATCAGATGCTGATAAGGGTTTACCGTCATTACTGACTCTGCGATAGTCACCGTTAAAACGATGGTCAGCGATCATAGGCTCAGATGTGCCAATAACGTCACATTTCGTAAAATTATTTAACCAGGAACTCGAAAAAAAAACGCCAAACAAGGACTTCGGCCGTAATAATGATAGTATTACAATACTTGAAGGGAAATTGATGCAAAGTAATATAAAAAAAGTAACAATGCAAACTGCTGTGAATTAAGCGTAGGCTATACAAACTTACAAGATACAATATTCGTGAATTATTTTTTAAATGTTTTAGTTATTCAGACATTAACTACATTGCGTTATGATCTCAAACTTACTTTAATAGTAGGGGGGAGGGGGTGCTTTAGTATTTGTAACATTTCCCTCGATGTTTTGGATTTTAAATTAAATTTTATTTCATAAAGGTGAATAGATATTTGTGTACCATAAACATGTTTATATGTCTTCTTGAAGGTTATTGAATCTACCTGGAATTTTGATTAAAAAGTCATAAAACCGCTTTATTGTCTAAACAATTTCTATTATCTTAAACGAGAATTTCCTAAACTCATTTTACTAATATTAACACTTCTGTGTAATGCAAAGAATTTAATATAATATAAGATTATTATTTTACAGCTTTATATCTTACAAAAGAAAATTTATACAAACAGAAAACATATAATATTAATAAGGCCAACAGTGTTAACTTGTCGTCAAACATTCTAGTTCACGCATATACATTATTGGTTGAGGAAAATACAGAAAGAACTGGTAAAATAATAGTGAAGTTACTACAAAAAGTTAAAGTTATAGCAACAGAAAATACAGAATAAAAAGGAATAAAATTAGGCTAGGAAATGTTAACTGTAAATTTATTTTAGATCTTTTAGGAAATTTAAGTAATTTATAGTACTTTTTAAATATTTCAAACTACGTCATTTTTCTTTGATTGAAAACTCTTTGTAACTAACAGTTGGCAATTTATAATTCTACCAACTATTAAAAATTAGGGTAGAATTAAAAATTCATCTGAATGAACGTTGCAGATTGAAATAAGTTATGTTGTTCCATTTATAAAATCTGGTAATGATTCAAAGCGACGAGTTTTCAATTATTTCCAAAATATTTAATGGAAGGTATTCTCAGTATTATTAACGTTTTTATTAAAAAAAATTTATAGTAACGTATGAAACATGTATGTACAAAACTTTTGATGATATTTTATTTGTGTTAGAAAATAAAATTACATTTTGTTTATAAATTGCTTACAAATTAGCTTTTAAATTCCTAACAGTCTTTTCCGGTGAACAATTTTATCGTGGTTAAAGCCTCCGACCCTCTACCTGGTGTTAACTTTGGAACTACTTATGACTATTAGTGTTGTCTGTCCGTCCGTCCCAAAACCATTTTCTGAGCTGAACATCATTGGCAGTTTACTCTCTCTTCCCTGATTGACTAGTAGACAGCAGTTTACTAGTTGACGACAGCGTTTTCATTTCATTAGTAATTCATTCATAACCGCGTTTTGAAGTTGAACATTACTTCACTGACATACCTGTCACGCTTAGATTAATAAATGGTTCCAAAGAATTGGCACAAACTTTCCCCCATATCTAAAAACTCAAAACTTTGAAAATTACCAGTTTGATTACCAAATTTGTTTTTTTGCCATAACTACAAAAAATAGTCAAGTTAGAGACATGTAGTTTTTATTAAAATATATAAAATTATAATTCACATCTTTCCTGAAAATTTAATCAAACTCATTTGAGCCGTTTTTGAGAAAATTCTATTTTTGAAAAGTTTTTGTCTATAAAAATTAAATAAAATAAAAATTTATAATAAGTGAAAAAATGGTCTGGAGATATTGGATAAATACACATACATACCAAATTTCATAAAAATTGATCCATCCATTTCGTCTCCAGTGCACATACACATAGACAGACACATACCAACATTTGTTTTCGAAAAAAGAAACACTTTTTGGGTTCAGGGGATTCTAAAATGGATTTTTAGAGCAACTTGTAAAAAAATGTTTTTTTTTGACGATCGATCACATTACTTTCTCTATGATAACGCATATGGGAGAACGTTAAAAATAAAAAAAGAAGGATAATCATGTCTACAGTCCCGAGATTAGATTTTCCAACTTAAAAGTTATACGTATTTTATTTTCAAAACAAGTATTAAATTAAAACAATAGTCATTTATATATTTTTTAAGTGTGATGGTGAAATTAAAATCTGACTTCTAAAAACTCTAAACAATTCTGTTCTACTTAAAAAAAGTTATGTTTAAAGTGTTATACGTTCATAAATATAAAATTATTTGGATTGAACATTGACCTTATAGAGTATTCTCAATGTGGGAGCAGGCAACAGACCCTCAAGTTAATTCTGCAAAAATTCAGATTCGAATAAAAATGTACATCATAAACTGTAAACCAGGAATGGGTAGGGTGAGTACGATTCATTAGAAATCATTTGGACACAGAACCTGTGTTGTTGGAGATATGTATAACCATGGATTTTATACAAAAATAAGTTTCCCTTCCAATGTTAAATTTTGTGTCTAAAAAATCAGCCGTTTTTCTGGTCCGTTGTGGAGCACTAGTGTTGTTCCATGTAGCACAGTTTAAACCAGCTGTGGTTGCGGGCCTCACTAACTAAGAAAATTACAGGAAATATTCTATTAGATGGAATATATACTATAGATAGATATATATTATAGAATATCCATAAGATAATCAATGCTATTGCCCATTTTAAGGATGATTGGGTATGTGTGGGAGGGAAGACTTATCGACTATTATGTGAAGTGGAGGGACTGTAAAATGTTTTAATAATGGTCTATATAATATAATATAATTTTTAGGATCTAATAAAATCCAAAATGAGTACCTTTTAAAATTTTTATTTAAATTATTTCACATGACATGTTTCAACTTAATTGTCATTTTCAAGTGTAAATTAAATAATAAAAAATATTTTTAAATTTAATTTACACTTAAAAATTATTATTAAGTTGAAACATGTTGTGTGAAATAATTTAAATAAATATTTTAAAGGGTATTCAGTTTGAATTTTATTACATCCTAAAAAGGTATCCATAATTTTTAGCTTAATATTACAATATAATATAATTATATACCTTAAAGAAAGTGAGTCTTTTTTGCGTCTGGAGTATTACATGGAAAGTTAAAGAATGTCTATTTTATCAGACGACGTAAGGGCTAAAACGTCTTCTCTAACCTTGGGACGAAGGGTATAAAAAGATTACTTCTGAACCACCATTACTGACCGGACAGGTGGACTGCATGCAGAAGTTTCTTGATACCGTTCTTTCGATAGCGTTGGAACCCTCTGATCAAGTCTTCTGGCCTTGAAATTGTTACATGATTGGTGTATATTGTAAATGAGTATAAATAATGGAGAAAGAAACCTAAAAAAAAAAAAAAAAAATAGTTCTATTAAAAATAATAATAAAAAAACGCAAACAACAATATATTCATGTTTTTAATCATTATTATATTTGACAAACTTTTTACACAGGTGTTACACTTGATTTATATAACCTTAAAACGTACAGGATTAACTTTAAAGCTTTTTTTACTGAATGCTTTTGAGATATTATTTATAAAGCACTCTGACAGAATATTTATTATATATAAAGTGCTATAATGGCCCTGAGGTATTGTAGAAAGGAAAGGAAATTACCTTGGGAGACAAAACAAAACACTGTTCCGAAAGGGTTTACTTATAGAAAGAAAGGATGAGGAACGAAGCACTTCTCTGGATGATCTACGTGAGAACCCTCATTCCATTATAAACACACGCCATCTACCTTTCTCCCCAATTATTTTAACTCAACATGTGGATAAGTACAAAATAAATTTATTAGTTACTCAATGTGACATGTACTACATATTAAATTCTTAATAAATAAAAAATTAATTTATAAGGACATAATTTCTTAAATTGCTTTTGCTTGTATTAGATCAGAAACATACATATATAATTAGTAGTAAAGATACATTCATATCTTACTACAAATCAAACTTCTGAATATTTGTTTACAAAAAACTCGAAAAGTACTAAAATGATTACTTGAAGTCGCATTTATATATAAGAATGTTTTTATATTTTTATTTCCTAAAATTTTAAACAGACGTGGTCATTTCAGGCATTTCTCGACCTGATTACATTTTACAAATGAAAATAAATGTTAATGCTGAAAAAGTGCTCCTGTGACCAGCTGATTTATGTGCATATTACATCCGAATCATATCATATCATGTACGTTTATTACTGTGACCAGATGAATGTTTATGAAAACAACCGTAAGTTAATTTATTTCGGATAAAATAAAGTCAAATAACTTATCTTTATTTTTCTAACAACTTAAGTCAAAAATAAACTTTCTGTCTGTATTTAAGTCACAGTACAGCGTGGTTAGGTTTAATCAGCATGATATATTTGTAAAACAATATGACGCCAGCATAGTTTGGTTTATTCAATATGATATATCTGTAAAACAATAAATGACACCAAAAAATAAATTTTAAGGCCAAATAATATACTATTAACTGAATTAGTACACAAATTTGCTAAATAGAAATGAAATTTCAGAGACGTTCTGTTATTATTTTATTATTACATTTTTATTTTCTTGAGTTTCAACAAGGAGATTAAGTTAAGAATCTCATTTATCGCAAGTATAAAATATTAACTGGTTTACACGTTTCAAATAGAATTTTACGTGAATGTAATTAAACTGGATAAATTATTTAAACTTGCCGATAGGAGTTATTGAAGTTAATTGAAGTTAAAATAAAAAAATCATTTTCAAAGCACGTCTCTCCCCTAATACAAAACTAAATAATTTTAGTAAAATTTACTTAAAAGTGCAAATTAAGTATTTTAAAATAACTATAGAATAATATTTAAAACAACGAAACAGTTTTACCTTTTCACACGTGTTTAACATTTCTGAACAAATCGTGAATAATTTGGAATGTAAGGAAATTAATATTGAAGAAATGTCCACCATAAAATATAAAAGCATGAGCCACATTATTGATAAGCACACTTTATGACAAGTTCTAGTTTATGACTCATGATTTTTCTGTTAGACTTACTGTGTGAAACTATAATTTTAAATTGTTTTTGAGTTTCACAAAGAGGTTATTTTTAAGATCACATTAACCCTAAATCTGAAATCCTAGGCCTATAAACTGGCATATAACACGTACAATTATTTATGTAAGAGTGGAAATTTACACTTTACACTTTGTAAATAATGGAAAAGAAAGAAATAATCATCCCAATATAAACACTACACAACAGAAATAAATTCAGTACAAGTAAACGTCACACAACATAAATTTGTTCACATGTACTGTATATGTATTATTGTATTGTACCAACACGTATTATGCTAATTAAACAATATTTAGAAATAAATTATAATTTTCCAAGCAAATCATCAGGGGAGTGGGTGGACGCCATAAATGGTGGCTTAGCAGATCGGGCGAACATGTGACGGGCGACTGCTGATATATTGAGCAAACAGCTGTGGACACGGCAGTTTGCCTAACGAGATGTTATCAGCTGTTGATACGGGATTATTGGACTATTGATGAAGGCTCTGACTAGACGTATGCCGACTTCGTGACACTGGGACCACTGAGTGTAGGCATGGTGGACACTAACAAACTAATCATATGTATGGTGATGATTTCGAGCCGATACTAACAATGTATTTAAATGAAAACTACAGAAGTACACTTTTGTAAGATTATTTGTATGCGGGAACAAATTTTAACAAAGCAATCAAGTTAAAGATCATTGAGAAGTATAAAAATAAATAATTTTGACACTACACGATGACAGAAAACTGGAAATAACTTGGTACTTGTACGCTGCGTACGAAAAGAAAGTATCACAAATTTGTACTAATAATACAGTGTCCTTTATAGGCCTAACTTTCACTAAATTTTACTACAGTTCCAAAATAATTTAGTTTTAAAATGAGGAACATTCGTGGTAGATTTTAGTCGGTAATTAAATAAATATCATAAAGAAAAACTGTGTGCAAAGTGAGTATTCAAAGAGTGTCAAATATGTTTACTTAAATATTAACATACGACTTAAATATTAATATAGACACGTTTTAATACGTCTGATGTGAAATATTTTATGTAATTTTTTCTGTAATAGATAAACTAGTCTATAAGTAATATATTATTTTGTAAAATCTTACCTGGAATGTCTGTTAAAGGTTTATACGATAGCTTGTCTGTTTCTACTAATTTATAATATGATTTATGGCTATTTGTTTATTTATATGTTTATAATATTATTAAGCTTTGTTAGTTTTATTATACAATTTGGTTTGTTATCGTTGTATAGGCCAACAATTATTCTTTTTAATGTTTTTTATATTTTATTGTTTCAGTAGGCCTAAGTGTACAAAAATAACTATCAAGTATGTATATATATATTTGTTGTTGTTATTATATTGGTAGATAATTAATTTATATCTTATAAACATCTTATTTTACATATTGATATTTTAAAATGTCTGTTTTTTTCTAAATTACTTATATCTCCCAACAACAAAACATAAAAATTATATGATTGTAATATTAAAAAAAATACCAATAGCAAGAAAATTACTGGTAAAATAAACATAATAAAAAATTAAAATATTTATGATTTTTATACGTATTTGTAACCATACAATATTTCATTTTTGGTTGTTAAGCTTTTCTTTTTATCATATATTATTATTCCTAGAACAGTAGTAAATATAATTAGTATATCTCTCAATTAGCTTTAAGCTAGAAGGATAAATAAGTGAAATGTATAAGAAAAAGATACTGTAAATTAAAAGATATGAATAAATAAATAAACAATTTGTTTGTTTTTGTTTTTAATCTGGAAGTTATTTGTACAATAAAAACGAATATGTTATATAAATTTAATTTTACAAAATTGATCCTGAGTCTTTACGCGTTGAGAGTCATTATAAAATTATCTATTTAAACTTAGACTTTTAGTTTCTTACCACAGGGTAAAAAAATCATTTCTTAAAATAAATGTCAGCAAACTGAGAAACTTTGTAATCAATTAATCAAAAATATGTTAAGAGTTTTTGAATGAGCCATCTTAATTGATTTACGTTCTAGTATATCACTGTATAATATAATATATTTAAAAATTTTAATTTTATTTATTTACTCACCAATCGTGCACATGCGTAACTGTTGTTAGTTAGATGAGCTACCACTTGATGTACTTGTTACAAAGGCCTATGTACAGAACGAGATTTCATTCTTTAATTAAATCTTTAATTAATTAATTATACTGATTAGTGTCATTAATTAATACTTTAAGTGAACCTGTAACTTATTGTTTTTATCCTATGAATTAAAATTGAACAAAACAAGTACATATTGTGTGCGTAAATAAATTTCAATTATATATTTTTTGTTATTATTTTAATGGTTGTCATGGAAAGCTATTACATTCATATTTATAAAAAGTGTATTCATTCAGTGGGATTTGTTATAAAATTTGTAGTAATAGGAAGACAATGACAGACCAGTTTGATCAATATTCAAAAGTTATAATTTTACCAAAATACCAATACGGTTTAAAGACATAATTACATTTCAAATTCTATCTTTTTTTTATTTGTTTTATAAAACAAACTTAAATTACAAACATGTATCAAAGTATGTTCACTGTAATACTAAACTACATTCTTCACTATTGTTATGTAGGCGGTGTTGATAGACTATTATCAGTAAAAACTAGTCACAGCTAAATGGTATTAGAGTTTCAACGTGAATATGGCATTATAAATCACTTGATACAGCGAGGGACTACAGTCCTGTTTTTGTGAGGAAATTAGCCATTTATCTTGTACATAGCAGCACAGGTGACAGCCCTCGTATTTTTGTTTCAGACCTAACTCACGGAAAAAGTGATAAAATAACCTACCTAACTTCTTTTCACACATGTTGTTAGACAATGTTTTCATACATGTTGTTAGACAATGTTTTCATACATGTTGTTAGACAATGTTTTCATACATGTTGTTAGACAATGTTTTCATACATGTTGTTAGACAATGTTTTCATACATGTTGTTAGACAATGTTTTCATACATGTTGTTAGACAATGTTTTCACACATGTTGTTAGACAATGTTTTCATACATGTTGTTAGACAATGTTTTCATACATGTTGTTAGACAATGTTTTCATACATGTTGTTAGACAATGTTTTCATACATGTTGTTAGATAATGTTTTCACACATGTTGTTAGACAATGTTTTCACGCATGTTGTTAGACAATGTTTTCACACATGTTGTTAGAAAATGTTTTCACACATGTTGTTAGACAATGTTTTCACACATGTTGTTAGACAATGTTTTCACACATGTTGTTAGACAATGTTTTCACACATGTTGTTAGACAATGTTTTCACACATGTTGTTAGACAATGTTTTCACACATGTTGTTAGACAATGTTTTCACACATGTTGTCAGACAATGTTTTCACACATATTGTTAGACAATGTTTTCACACATGTTGTTAGACAATGTTTTCACACATGTTGTTAGACAATGTTTTCACACATGTTGTTAGACAATGTTTTCACACATGTTGTTAGACAATTTTTCCATTCACTCTTTATATAGAAACCATCGCTAAGCACATCATGTTCTATAAAATGAAATACGTTTTTAAAAAAAAAAAAAAAAAAAAAAAAAACGTTACCTAACCGTTGCTCTCTAGGCAAAATCAATAAAGAATAAATAAAAAGAGGTCGCCATCGATAGTGCACTAAACGTGTGTCGAGTTAGTTGTTGAGTAGTTACTTTTCCCGTTTGCCATGCAATGGAAGTACCAGAACATTGTGAGTCCTTCCCTTATACCCCTCCCTCTATGTCATGCGATAACAGGGTCAGTACCTTGTCAGTCCCCCCCCTTGTTCCCCCAATTCCCCAAGGATAAACTAAGTAATTATTTCTAATAATGTACATATAAATATGTACAGATCGTGCGGTGAAGGTCCAGCCTCGAACTCGCCCAGCCTTTATAGGCAGGGGACGGGTGGAAGGCCCGACATGCCTGCAGTCCTGGAAACATTGGCTACTGCCAGATTTTCCCACTCAAGGAGTCTTTTCCATGCTTGCTTCTAAAATAAGATGCGTTAATTATAAATTATAAATACTCCGTAAATGCGTTATCAATAACCCTTTACGATCTGTCAGTGAACGCGAGTTGATGTTTTTATATGACTAATAGGCCAGCCAGGAGGCCGGACCTTCAGCGCGCGTACTGTACATTAGTTGTAATTTCTATTTAACGGCTACTGACTTCTTCGCTGTGGCCATAAGAAAGCGATCACTGTTTCTTTGATCTCTGTTCCAAATCCTATTCAATTAGCAAAACGTACATTTGCTTTGTATAAAAGCACTGATCGAGCATCTTGGAAGTTCTATAGCACACGGATTTAACGAAATTAACAGTTGTCTCCAGACAATATTGGTAGATCTAAGATTATTGAAAATTAATGTGGCCCTACAGCTTTTTTTTTTTTTTTTTTTTTTTTTTTTTTTTTAAAGGAGAGGCCGATCTCCTCCTTAACCTTACTCTGACCATTCCCCATAGACCATTGATCTGTGCGAGGAACTTATTCAGTCAGAGTAAGGGGGCGAACCTGTACAGTACAAGGTGAATATTACTGATAAATCTTTTCAGTCTAGGCCGGATTCGAACCAGCGCTATCTCTAACCCAAGCTCAAAGTCCTGACGCCTTGGACCACTCGGCCACCGGCTAGCTTTGCTTGTGGACTACGTGTTTCATCCTGATTGCATTTCATGGATTATAGAGAACAACCAGGCTTTTTAACGAGGCTTTGAAAGATTGTCGCCTCTTATCTTTATTAAAAGATGTAAATCTATTTATGTTTTTCAACAAAGTAAAGACTCTGAGCGGGTAATGATCGACCACCTGTCTCATTAAACTGTACTGACCATAATTCAGATCAACTCACAAACCTACACAAAATCTAACTAACTATACTATCTACAAACATTGTTCTTAAAGTCTATATTTTTAATATTTCAATTATTCTATATTTTTACTAGTATAAAATGTAAATGTATGTATTAATAACGAATAAAAAATAATAATACCATATCAAGATTTTTGTTAGATCAAGTTTTAAGATTTTTACAGTATAATAGTTAAAAATTAAACGATTTTAATAATTTCAAGATTAAATTGAGAAAATACTTAGTCGATGATGTTTCATTTTCCATATAATAATTTTACAATACAAAAAACTAACTTGTGAAGAATATAAACACAACAAAGATGAAATTAAAATCAAGAAAAAGAAGCCTAATCAAAATAACAGTTTCCATACCCGAGTCCTGAAAATAATCTATTTAAAAGAACATGTAAGAATTTGCAACCAGAGTACTCTTGAATCTGCAATATTGTTATCTATATACAATAGATCCGTTTATATTGCACACTCATTTATTGACGATTTCAGCAAGATTCAGTTCGAGTTGTTTTGCAAGTATTTTACTTGCATGCATTCATTTACTTATCCAGGAATTTATATTTGTTGCACTGTGTTAAGAAGGTTAACCATTTGCTATTAATACAAACTGACTTCAACAGGTGTTAGATATTTGCGTATATACAAGACACAAACTAATAAAGTTCACAACCATTGACGTATTGGATCTGCAAATGTGGGCTGTAAGTATGTCAAACAACCGTGTTCTCAGAAGACGTTACATGTTGCCTTCAGCAGGTGTGTTTGACTTTAAATGTTTGTGAGTTCCGCTCAAGTTTGAACAAGCCAATAAACACAGAAACACAGAGGCAGTCATGTTTACTTCAGTATGTTCTGTAATGTGCTGAGGCTGTCGGCTATGATGGTTTCAATCCCATAAGAACAATGTTATTTTTGACCCGGGCACACGATCACGCGTATCCAAATTAAACTCTTAATTTCAAGTGGATTTTTTCCAAACAAATTGCATTAGATCAAGAATGAAACTACACGTTAGAATGACTTTGTGAATTACTAATTAGTTTTATAGAGAAAAATACAAAATTATTTAGTTTGAAAATGTTATTTTCACCTATTTTCAAAACTAGGTGTATGTATTCAAAATATCAAAAGCAAACCCAACGCACAATATAATAACGTTTAAAATTACACCTCATATGCAACTTTTTGTCAATAAATAACGAAACAATATGGATTCACAAATAACATTGTTCTTATGGGATTAAAACAAACATGTCCGACAGCCTCTGCTGACTCTTAAGTGAATTTTGTTTCGTCTATAGTGAGTAACAACAAGGTAGAAGGTGTGTCCACCAGATATATTCCACTATAAATGTTTGTCAGTTCCACTCAAGTTTGAACAAGCCAATAAACAAAGTAACACTGAAGCAGCCATGGTTATTTCAGTACGTTCTGTAAGGTGCTTAAGTGACATAGGTCTGTAGCGAGTAACAACAAGGTAGAAATAGTCTTCACCAAGTGTTTGACTTTAAATGTTTGTGAGTTTCGCTCAAGTTTGATCAAGCCAATAAACAAAGTAACTCAGAGGCAGCCATGTTTACTTCAGTACGTTCTGTAAGGTCCATAAGAGACATAGGTCTGTAGCGAGTAACAACAAGGTAGAAATACTGTAGTCTTCACCAAGTGTTTGACTTTAAATGTTTGTCAGTTCCACTTCAGTTTGAACAAGCCAATAAACAAAGTAACACAGAGGCAGCCATGTTTACTTCAATAAGTTCTGTAAAGCGCTTAAGTGATATAGGTCTGTAGCGAGTAACAAGAAGGTAGAAAGTGTCTTCACCAAGTGTTTGACTTTAAATGTTTGTGAGTTCCACTTCAGTTTGAACAAGTCAATAAACAAAGTAACACAGAGGCAGCCGTGTTTACTTCAGTACGTTCTGTAAGGTCCATAAGAGACATAGGTCTGTAGCGAGTAAAAACAAGGTAGAAAGTGTTTTCACCAAGTGTTTGACTTTAAATGTTTGTCAGTTCCACTTCAGTTTGAACAAGCCAATAAACAAAGTAACACAGAGGCAGCCATGTTTACTTCAATAAGTTCTGTAAAGCGCGTAAGTGATATAGGTCTGTAGCGAGTAACATGGTAAAAAGTGTCTTCACTAAGTCTGTTGGACTGGTTATGTTTATGGATTGAAAGTACGGACATGGGTATTTTAATAAAAATATGTACTGAGAAGTAGTAATGTGACTTACGTAGTTCTCATGTACTAGACTTGACCTTATAAACTGTATGTGTGATTACTTCGGAATATCGTAAGCAGATATAAAATTCTTAAAATGTTAGTATATTATACATGTATAAATAGTTTTAACTATTGATACAATTACGAATAAATTATGCTGTAATAATATTTGAAACCACAGACCTTTATTAAATAGAAATGCATGTATTCATTGTTACTAAACAATATTTATCATAAATACAGTATTAATGTATATACTAATACCTAATAGAGATATGTAAAGAAAATACAGTAATAATGGAATGTAATATGTATTGTGAAAATAATTATATATTTGAGTAGTTTGTAATAATTTATTTACGACGACCAACAAAATATTAAAAAATTAGTGATTTTATACAATATTATTTTTACTGGAATGTTTAACACTTTTGTAGTAACGTGTTTTTTTGACAATTAATATTCAACTAAAGATAATATTTTATAAAATTAATGATACAAAATAAATTTGTTAGGTTGGATATATAAATTATTACAAACAAGTTAAAACACCACAAACAAAGTTGAATACATTTTAGAAGTTGAACAAGGTTTAAAATGTAAATTCAATATGGTAATTATTCCTTTATAAGTAACTCAAATTGAAAATGTCAAATATGATTTACTGTAATCGATAATTACAATGTTTCATAAGGGTTTTTACTTATATTCGACGAAACATATGTTGTTTGATAATTTAGAAACTTCCCCGCTAATATAAAATTACCGCTATTCACATCATTGAAGGAATATAACATTTTTATTAAAATTTACTCTAAAAATATTTGTTCAATACTACAATAGTGATTTCAATATTCACTAAATTTGTTTGTTTTTAACATAACCAATTTAAAATTTATAATAGTTTAAAGTCAACTACTTTGTAATGTTATTACAGGATGGGGAGTCCATTAGCTTACATTAAATAGTGTAATAGACGCAGTGCCAACTAAGGAATGTTGTAATTGGCGCAATAAAGTCCTTATTTAGATCTCGTCATACCGGACAAATTGACATTTTTGAGGAGGGGTCTTTATATTAAACAGAATCGCTTTGGGAAGCACTGAAATGAAAAAATATTTCCCAGATAATCTGCTTGATTTAGAATAATTGCAGTTTTCCTGAGTTAACAAGCGTATCGCTGCTTCAAGAAATACATTTTATAAGTGATTCACAATGTAAGTAGTACCACTTTTTTAATTACAATATTTGATATAAATAATTAATTAGTATCATGTTTGAAACTCATTATAAATATAGTTTATTGCATAAATCATGTATTTTTCATATAGCAATAAAAATAAGTAAGGCAATTGGATTACTTCATTTAATGATGAGTTTTATTTCGAAAAAGAAATTTGAATAAAAATAAGGTGGGAGTATTGAAAGTCATTCCTTTTTATTATAACACATTTATTCATACTACAAAAATATTCTAATTGAGTACACAAATGAATTACATCAAAATGCTAGTAAACTTGGCTTTTGAAAAACAAGGAAATTTTATTGAAGTACAACAATTAAATTATTAATTAATTAAACAATTAATTTGTATAACAATTAAAAGGTGTTGTATAATATTGTAGATTATTTAATAAAATCAGAAATAAATGCTTAAACAGTTTTTTTTTTGTAAACACTTAAATGAAAACGACTTTGTATTAAATGGAAGAGTTAGAACTGAGACAAGTCTTCTGTAATAACTAGAATCTACAGTGCCTAAGTTTTCTGTAATAACTAGAATCTACAGTGCCTAAGTTCTCTGTAATAACTAGAATCTACAGTACCTAGGTTCTCTGTAATAACTAGAATCTACAGTGCTTCATGTCTCTGTAATAACTAGAATCTACAGTGCCTAAGTTCTCTATAATAACTAGAATCTACAGTGCCTAAGTTATCTGTAATAACTAGAATCTACAGTACCTAGGTTCTCTGTAATAACTAGAATCTACAGTGCCTAATTTCTCTATAATAACTAGAATCTAAAGTGCCTAAGTTTTCTGTAATAACTAGAATCTACAGTGCCTAAGTTATCTCTAATAACTAGAATCTACAGTGCCTAAGTTCTCTGTAATAACTAGAATCTACAGTGCCTAGGTTCTCTTGTAATAACTAGAATTTACAGTGCCTAAGTTCTCTGTAATACTCAATCTTAAAATTTGTTATTTAAAAAACCGATAAATAATAATGAACTTCAATATACTAACTTAACAAAAAAGTAATAACTAGTATGATTAAAAAATTATAAATCACGAACAAACAGAACAATTAAATTTTAAAACTAAAACAGTAGAACAACATGACAGGGTTGAAGGGGTGCAAATTTTTTTACTGAAAAATGAATCAAAACTAGCCAAACTATTTCAAAATGGTGATTCTAAATCCTAGCTTCTTGTGAACAAACTATCGTGGAGGTTGTAGGCGATATATTATAATTGTCTGACAACACCTTAGCGTCTGCTAAAGGTTGTAACCGATGTTGAAACATCTGCAGAATTCTAGTGTTCTAATTGGTTGGTGACTGAATGTTGTATGAAATATATCATCAAGATTGTCCGTTAAACCAAACATCAGGTACTATGAATTCCTCGAGAAGCCGAAGTCTACATTGTTGCTTTGGCTATTAATAAAAACCCTTTTTAAGAACAGTAATCTTTGGTTAGTAGCAAGGACTAGCCCCTTTACTCCTATTAAACTAATATACAATCACTCACGTATCTAAGACTGGGTCTTAGAAATTCCAAGTCACCATTTCTATAAAATTAAGATGATTGATTTAATTGTGAACTATACTGAAATATAAAAATAAATGTTCTTGTAATATTTTAAACTGCTCTATTGAAAGGTTTTACTTTTTTGTAAAACGTTTTAAGTAGTATTTTTGTAACCAAGATAACCCCTTGGTTTAAAGTTTGTCATTTGTCAATATCTGTGTTCAGTTTTCTAAGTAATCTATTCAAGACTTAACAGAGAGATCTACTTGAGCAACACTTGGATTAAGGACCCGACTACCGAGGATTTGAAGTTGTGATTGTTCTGCAAGAGTTATAATTGCAGTGTTATATTGAAGTTGAATTGTCGAACTTGGCGTTCATGACTGACAAAGAACAAAAGGCGATTCGTTATAAAGTAATATTTTAATCATGTTATTGTATCTGTTTTAAAACTTTAACCGACGAAAACGTTTCGATTTCATTGGGACGTATTTATTTAGAACCAAACAGATGATTTTTCACGTAATTCTAACTACTCTCACTAACCTACCCACAATTCGCAATCCATGTTCGTGCTTCCTTGGTTAATGTTTAATAATCCTTGACCCATTTCTCCCTCTGATTATCACATCAGGAAAGTAATTTAAATGTATTCTTCAAAAATAAAAGTAAAACCTGATAAATAACAACAATAATATTTTGTTGAACATATAAAACAAAATCTAATGACCAACAATGATTAGAATATCATATATTGAAATAATCACATTGGAAATATTTTGGCCAAACTCTACAGGGTACATCTTCTTTGAAGTATATAATGTACAAATCGGGTAACTGGTTTAAACAAAGGTATATGGACAAGTCGGACTGCTGGAATACTGATTTAACAAAATGTGTGTGTACAAATTTTGTGAATGGATTTTGCATAGTGTGGCATAATGGAATCACGTTGGCCCTCGCCACTCGCCCGCCAAACAGAAACATTTTCCCCCTGAAAATATTTTTTTTTTGTAAAATGTTCTAAATAGTCCGAAACACATTTTTGATACTAACAGAGATATTTTCTGATTTTTTTCTGAAGTGACTAAATTTGAGTTACTTGCTAAACTAGAAGCCGGCCAGGCAAAGCAGGTTGGCCTGGAGTCCGCCGCTCGCCCGCCAAATGGAAAAATTTTCCCCCGAAAAAATTTTTTTTGTAATATGTTCTAAATAGTCCGAAACACATTTCTGACACTACCGGAGACATTTTTAGATTTTGTCCGAAGTGGCGTGTAACAAACTATTAAGTAGCCTAAGAACATCTCTGTTCAAATCTGGTGAGTGAATCAATTTCACCTTTTTGAATAAATTGGTTTGCTAAATTAAGCAAAATTAATTGTACAATTCAGGTAAGTGGCTAGGGTAAAGGTTGCGTACTCGTTGATGGACAAAAGCAGGTTAACTGGATTCAGTAAAATGTGTGCACAGGTGGATGGACTAACTAAGACTATATAAGTGTGAAACCTTTAACGTTACTTCACTACCACTACTTTTTTATCGCAATTACGGTTAAGTTAGGTGGCTACAAAAGTTGATCACAAACTGGTAAATCCAATGATTGACTTACCGCCGAATGCACTATCCGTGTGTAAGTTCTTGGAAAGCGATAAGATAAGGCAAGCGATTCGGATTCCTAGCGGATAAGGAATAAGTTGCTATCAAGTGATAGCAACAATCAACACGTCCGCTTGATGGTTGCTATCGGCGTGGACAGTACTAGAGAAGTCTGGGGTGTCCATGTTGGGTGGTAATCATTGTGCGGATGTTGTGTGGGGGAGATAATTAAGTATCAGGCTTGTCAATTAGCTGAAAATCAGACCAGCACTACGTGGTTCGGATTACACGTAAAGCTGTAGGTCCCTTAGTTGACCTGGCTGTTGGGCTATTAATAAATTGTCTTTTCTGAGGAACAGTTGATCTCAGTTAGTAACCAGACTACACTCATCCACACTCATCCTACACTCATATAACCATTCATATTCGCCTTAAAATACCAACAACGTTGTGTCGTCGTCTCATATGTAAGAATGTAAGAATACCACAGTGGACGTAAAAAAATATTGGGGAACAGTTTTTAAAGAAACAGAATATTTTTCAAGGGGTAGTGAATTAACGGAAAAGATTCCAAGTCGGATGAATAGGTTAAGCTAAAACGTGTTTGGAAATGCCGGTTGACTGGATTTTGCACTTGTGTCTTTTCGCATCCGATTGAATGGTATAAGCAGTGTTTCTACACTGTTAATGCTTATATCTACGATTACAACAATAGTTTCATCTTTACTCCAAACGTTATTTTTAAAACATATCAAATGAAATAAAGGCTTTAGTTTTCTACTTTTCTACATACTATTATATGAATACCACAAGTATGTATAATTGTAAAAGTCGAATCCATCACCACTGTAAGTGTATGGGTGGAGGGGGAGGGGTCCATCACCACTGTAAATGTTTAGGTGGGCAGGTAGGTCCATCACCACTGTAAATGTTTAGGTGGGGGGAGGGGTCCATCACCACTGTAAGTGTATGGGTGGGGGGAGGGGTCCATCACCACTGTAAGTATTTAGGCGGGCGGGTAGGTCCATCACCACTGTAAGTGTATGGTGGGGGGATGTATGGGTGGGAACAATCATACTGTAACTCGCTACTCTATATTCTAGCATGGTAGAATTATCTATAGGCCATGCTTATACACCAGTATCCAATAACAGCCTTTCGCGTCCTCACCACTCAGACAGGTCTGCTGTATTTAGCCCTCAGCTGTTCCCACAACTAGAACCCTAAATCCCACTAATCCTTCCAGAAGTTCTGTCTTTTCAACAGGATAATTCCTGAAGAGTGAACAGTTTTAGTAAAATCATAAACTCTGATTTATTCCTGAATATATATGTATCTCATTACATGAGGGTTAAATGATTATATTTAATTCACACCCTGAACCCCAGGACTGTAGTTCATTTCTAGGTTTGAACGAAATTTAAAGTTCAATATACTCGTATTCATCAACAACGTATAAACAATGTGTACAATATGCGCTGTAACTGAACAGTTAATTAATATAATGAAACTATCATCTCCACATTGTACCGATAGTCAATAATTCAGTACTTTTAATTTACAAAAGCAATCGCTCTAAAATGTCTGAGTGTTGTGCTGGATAGACAAACAAAAGCATAACACAATTTAATGTGAAACTTCATTTTTTAAGTTATAAAAATGAATTCTGGTTAACCGTATACGATGCAATGCTTACAATACAATTTGGGAAAGGAAGGCTAGAATAAAAATATCTATTATAAAGTCATAAAAACAAGAAAAAGTAACAAAAGTCAAGCAGAAGTATCTAGCAAAAAAAAAAAAAAAAAAAAAAAAAAAAAAAAAAAACATGAAGATAGCAACAAACCAAAATATCTCTAAGAGTTTTGCATATTATTTGCAAATAATATTTGTAAGGAAACTAGAATAATAAAGCTATTAATACTTAAAGTTATGAAAAAATATGTTAAAACATATTAGAAATATAATAAAATTTAATACCTAACTATATTTTCATTCTAAAATACACTATTCAGAGGTAATATCCTTCATACTATCACTAAAACAACCATGAAGTCTTACTAAATAAATTTTAATAGCTTACTTTCACGTGTATTACTAGACAAATTAGAAAAAGATTACACTAAAAAGAAGTTGAAGACCTTGGAAGACATTTAGTGTTTTAATAACCGGAAGAGAAAAAAACCGGCGTTCATTCAAATCAAATCAAAATCTCTTTATTTGTATCTGTACATATATACAGGTAAATAGTGTCAGACATTAATACTAAACTTATGTATGTAAAATAAAACTAAGTATAACTAAAGCCCACAAATGGTAAAAAACAACTACAGCTCACAAAACTCCTCAAGTGAATACACAGGATTATTAACCAAATATCCCTTTAATTTTTTTTCAAACTTTAAATTATTTTCAATTTTTGAAAGACTGAGTGGAAGTTTACTAAAGAATTTAAGTCCCATGTAAGTTGTTTTTTTCTTAAACAATTCTAACCGATGAGGTTCTAAATTAATATGATGTCTCGTATTGTAATGGTGAGTAACTATTTGTGTTGAATTTGAATTAACTGATCTAATGTACTTAATAGTTGAATATATGTACTGGCAAAAGACAGTTAACACTCCCATATTTTTAAACTCTTCTTTGGCAGAATCTTTTGATTTCAGCCCAGCCATTATTCGAATTGCTTTTTTTTGTAGTTAAAATTTACTGTTCAAATTGCTTTTGGATGTGGCCCCATATATACTAATTCCATATGAAATATGTGAGTGAATTAAGAGCAAAATAAATAGTTTTTAATGTTATTACGTTGCAAATTCTAGACATTCGGTTAAGTGCATAAATACCAGAGGAAACTTTATTCAGTACATGTTTTACGCGAATGTCCCAGCTTAAATATTCATCTATGTACAGACCTAAAAACTTTGTATTTTTTTCTTGAACCAAAATATTGTTGCATATCTTTATAGTTGGATTAAATCTAGTTTGAGATTGGCTTGTTGAAAATTCCACAAAGTTAGTTTTCTTTGAATTAATTAGTAAATTTTTATTGCTGAAGAACTCTTCCATGACTGCAAGGTTAATAAATGAAGATATTTCCAGTGACTCTTTATTTTTGTCTGACATAATTATATTAGTATCATCAGCATACAGACAGACCGCAGCCCGTTCACCCCGTACCACCTCAGGGAGACCTCTCACATAACATAGAAATAGGAGAGGCCCTAAGATGGACCCTTGAGGAACCCCATACCGAACCGTCTGCAATGAGGATGATGTGTTTTCTATATAGTTAAACTTGTTTTGAAATTTATGCTCTATTTCTACATATATTTTTCGTTTGTACAAGTATGATTTAAACCATGATAATTCTTTGCCTTCAATTCCAAGGCATTGTAAGTTCTGAATCAATTTGTTATGGGAAACACTGTCAAAAGCTCTTGTTAAATCTAAAAATATTCCAAGTACCTTTTCACCTTTATCAATAGAACTAATTATTTTCTCGACAAATTCAATTCCTGCTGTAACAACTGACTTTCCTGGTCGGAAGCCATGTTGTTGGTCATCCAAAAGGTTAATTGATGTAAGGAAATCTAGTAATTGCTTATAAATTACACGTTCATAAAGCTTTGAGAAGGATGGGAGAACTGATACTGTTCGATAACTTAATAGCCTATTTACCTCCCCACTTTTGTAAATCGGCACAACTTTAGCGAGTTTCAATTTATCCGGAAAAATGCCACTTATTAATGATGAATTAATTAAATGAACAAGTGGCTTCAGGATTGTGAGTTTTACTGTCTTTATCAAAGTCATGGGAATATCATCCACTCCGGAAGATACTTTATTTTTTAATGTAGATAGTATTTTATCTAAATCCTTTTCAGTTATTTGGTCAAATTTGAACTTTTTAAATTGTGTATTTGTCCCTGTGCATTCACCCGTGGATCCTCCAGAAACAATATTGGGCATTACAAACTTATCTACAGCACTTATGAAAAAATTATTTAATTCATTACATATTTCTATGGGATTATCAATTTCTTTACTATCTTCTATTATTTTCAAATTAAATTTAGATTCTTTAGAGTTCCCAATTTCATTATTCAACAACTGCCAAGTTGCTTTACCAGCATTATCAGAGTTGTTTATTTTAGAATCAAAATAGGATTTTTTTTGTCTCATTTATACGTTTTCTTAGATAATTTTTTTTAGTTTTTAAAATTTCCTTAATATTTTTATTGCACGAGATTCGATAATTTGTTCCTATTTCTAAGATTTCTTTTTTCAAATTTTTTATTTCATCAGTAATCCAATGACTCTTGTTTTGGGTACGCCTGGTTATTAATACTTTAGGACAGCACACATTAAAGTAGTGTATGAAAGTATCATGAAAAACATCATATTTCAAATGGACAGGAGCTTGATATACATCTAACCATGTTTCAGATGCAAGATAATGTTCTAAATGTCTTTACACTCTCATTATTATGCATTATGCATTATTAGTTTGGTTTCGAATACATCGTTTCCAACTCATTAAGATGTATATTAAATGAACACTCCTAGCAGGACACGTTGCGTATAACAATACTTTAAACTTGCTAAGAAAGCTCCCCCTTTGTTGAAACGATGGCCAGAAAAATAACACAATGAACCCACTGTTAAACTGATAACCCAACAAGTTCTGAGGAAGGGCAGGTGCCTTACCTGGGTTGACTGTTGACTTATAGGTTGTATCATCTTTACAGCTTCCTTCCTGTGTGAAGTCGACATCCTGCATTTCGTTGCAAGACGGAAGGTGGCCTGTTTACTGAAAAAAAAAAAAACATGTAATTTCCTCTCAATATATATATATATATATATATATATATATATATATATATATATATCTCTTTTTATAATATTTTTTATCTTAAAATACTAGTGGAAAATACTTATTGATGAACCAAATCCAACAAGCTTAAATTAATCGTTCCTTCTGGGATTTCAGTTACCCCGACAGTTTTTGTCTCTATTTATCTTCTCGTGGTTTTTTTTTATTCAATGTCACATTAGTCCAAACACATTTAGCTTTATTTAATTTGACCTCCTGTGATTTGTACCCGTGACCCCCTGCGAAAAGTCGGTACTAATAAACACCAGGCTAATATTGTTATTTTTATTATTATATTGACAAGTGTTATTAAATACAGTACTATTTTTATACAACAAAAGTACGCTTGCCATTTACAGCTTAGTTAAAAAAAATCATTCTGTAAACAATAACTGTACTGCAAAGGACAGTCTGACTAAATAGCCTTTCATTGAATTCATCTTCACTTTACATAAGTAAGTTAAATGAGATTTTTTCCAACTGTAGGATGGTTGGGAAAAAATACGTATTGCGTAAGATTTCACCTTATTTTCTCTTCAACAACAGAATTGTTAGTTGATTATAACTTCCACACAATAGTTCATTCCGTTATCATATAAGTGTTTAAT